>CP137666.1:22033379-22561598 GCA_037976565.1 Mesocentrotus franciscanus | reverse complement strand
TTGAACACACTAGGCAAAAAAGCTATTGCATGTTAAATCTTGCGTTTAAAGATACTATGTCCCTTTTGCAGCCAACATCAAATTCTGTAGAACTTTGCAGGAATTATGAATATGTCATGTATGTCCTATCTGTGAAATTTAAACGTTAGCAGTGTCCTAATATTCAAATTATGCAAGGAAACCCGTTTACTTGCTAGACTTCACTGTCAGACACTATTGAGTGACTGACTGGCTTTTTCATCTTTGGTAATAACATACATAAAATGAGCTGTAAAGGGTACATGAGCATTTGTCTACATCAATAACCCACTTCTTGTAATGGCCAAAATTAAACTGATTGAATCTTTGCGCAGCATAAAACGTACGACCATTCGGTACAATGGTCTGAAAAATCAGACTATTACTTACTGGCTCTATAGCTCCTAAGTCGATTCGACAACTAATAGTCGTTATTTTCCCACTTAAAGACATTTTCAAGCCCCTTTTTTTAGGGAAGTTCTAAATTAGTATTGTCTTTCAAATGCCGTTGGAATTTAACCTTTTCATTTTTGGCCTGCAAATGGGACATAGTACCTTTAAGGCGCAGGGAATTACACATTCGTGATCAACCTCAGTTTGAATAATTACATAATAGAGCACACTTGTAATGTAATCAATAATTCCTTTAGATTGCAAGCTTGATGATGGCCAGACTTTTAAAAATACGTTTGTATTTCTTAATTGAATCCGTCGTATAATTAATATATATATATTAATTGCTGCTATTATAAATGAAATAACATGTTCATGCATACACTTTAACTTACCTGGGCACAGAAGCTCAGCTCCTAACATGATTATGAGCATCATCACCACCGGTTTCATTGTCATTCCGATTTTCCTCTATATAGCCGCTAATTTAGGACCAAGTCCACAACAATATCTCGCCAGAGAAGCTGAAACTCTGAAACTATGTCAACTATTTGCAAACGTGTGTTATTCACGCCGTCTCTTTAGATAACAGAGGTGGAACTAATTAGACGTAACTATACTGAGTTGGGAATGGTGGCAGAATACACCAGTTGCTAAGGAGAGTGTGAAACATATTGAGTCGTCTAATGTGAAGGAGGGAGTGAACCAGTTCACATCAACCTCTTGTTTTTCTGCTTTGAATTTTTTTCTTCAGGTATTAAAAAAATATATATATATAAGTTGGAGTAATCACCCATTGAAGGAGAGTCAATCAGAGCTACAATAATTATGTAGAACGATGCTTCAAAAACAGATTTACTTTATTTAGGCTGTCTTCGTTTCCATATTGTTGTGATATTACAGCTAGTCATAGCTTTGCCCATTGTCATGTTTTCTATTATTATTTTTTTAATAAACTGCTATCGATGTCATCAATGTATTACTTGAAAAAAAGGAATTACCATCTTGACTACAATTTTGAGGGATGTTTTGTGTGTAGGACTGGGCATCTGAGCTTGCGTGTAAGTGTGGTGCATGTGTGTTGTTTGTGTGTGTGTGTGTGTGTGTTTATATGTTGTGTGGGTGTGGGGTGTGGATGTGATTTCAACTGCTTCTTTCGTTACTGTGGTTCGATTTCATTATTCAGTCACAAACTGCTTGAGTATAGTTTACCCATTTTCTCTATTGGTCAAAACACCTATATTTACGAGACCTCAATCATTTCATAGGACAAAGACGACAAAGGACGTTTTCATTTTTAAATTAATCACTGCAAGAAACAAAAACTTACACTTCTGATCAGTATAGCTTAGTGTTAAACCCTTTACGATGTGATTAATCAATTTTAATACCATTTGTTGCTCTCCAGATATTAATTTCAAGCATTTATTCGTCAACATTTACGGGAATCATAAATGTTCATTCGTTTCCACAATAACTGATGACCAATTGAATATTTAAAAAATATGATTTAATGTATTAAAACCATAATAGGGTAGGTGTTGGGAATACAGGACACTTAAGGGAAATCAGCTAATTAGAATATTAAGACACCAACTTCAGACAAAAATTATGATTAACAATGAATACCTGTAACATTCATCTTTATTCTCCCAAGAAATCAACAGTGTCCCACTTCTAGTTTATTAGATATAAACAGTTAATGACGTCATGAAACAATTTCGATATTCTCAACACTGTAGGGAATATGGAACAGTGGAGTAACAACTTCTTCCTCCTCAATAAAGAAATAATGAACCAACTAACATAAGGAAAATAATGATGTTGTAACACTTTTCAACACATTGTGTGATCTACTCAATATCTGAATTTTTATTATTATTATTTTTGTTTGGGGGAAGGCTGTTGAAATTCATCCCTTCTCAATCCCCCCCAATGCCATGAGTGCCATGTACTTAACCCGGAATTGGACGATGCAGCGTCTATTGCTGGTGTCCGTCCCGTATTCCCTACACACATTTTGAACAAACCTGTCCATTTCAATGCAAAACCATGCTACTAATACACTGACTACACGCCAGCCACACACACAGCGGTTTAACCAACTTGAAACCTGAAACAAGCTAATAAACGATAATTTCGGCTCACCCCTATAATTTTAACTTAATCCAACATGTTTACTGAAATGTCGGGTTTTATATCGATCACCTTTTCATTGATTAATAATCTTACCTTATCAGATTTTAGATGTTTTTTTCTGGAAGAATTCCCACTCAATCGCATATCCGAAGCACTGACAGCTTTTCTGATAATCGCTTGAACCGTAGATGGCGCTATTTCACAAAAGACCCTGTGCATCAGTGCAGTGTTTACGAGAGCTTATTACGTAGCTGTCTCGTATTCCCCACTGTCTTGTATTCCCTACATCTACCCTATATTTATTTCCTTCCTTTCATGCATTCAGTCTTGGTTAAGTTTAAACTTTTTCATCTAAACTCTTAGTTTTTATAATGATAAATTATCACATGTGCTACATGAACAGATTTCAGCCAGCATCCGGAACCAAGTGTTCCGCATCGCTTACCTAGTATGTTGACTGTTCGAAGTTTTATTCAAATTCGACGGGGCTTCTTCCCCGAGTATCTATAGTAACAAAATATGCTTTATCTCTCTTACAAGCTATCATATATAGTCTATTAAAGCAATATTCGTTTGGCATTTTGAGGCGGTATTGGAGAAGCTTCAAACATCAAAGTACTTTTCGATCAACACGAAGACTAAATGTAAATTGGCCCATGACAGCATCCTATATGTGAATAATATGCACAAACGTACATGCTCATATTTGTGTAGGGTGCACATATAATAGTGCTTGAGGGCTTCACCAAAATTTCAATTCAAATAAGCCCACCAAATTGTATGTACTAATTTCACAATATCAATCGATCTAATCCAACTGGTTAGTATAGTCTTAAAATAATTCGCTTATCAGTTTCTAATGATGATAACGGTTTTAGCTTCGTTAATGTGAAGTCATGTGCTTCTCAATTTCCTATCAAACTAATTTTCAAGGCCATACATAATACATTTTAAAATTTCTTTAAAAAAACGTATAAGTTCTCAGTTACAGACTCGATATCACGATGATGATGATAATGCTTATGTACCAATTATGATGATCAATAACACAAAATGAATAAATACAAATACTACGACGCCCTCCCTGTCTTCTCTCTCTCTCTCTCTCTCTCTCTTTCTCTCTCTCTCTCTCTCTCTCTCTATTTCTCTCTCTCTCTCTCTCTATCTCCCATCACACAACATTTTTACAAAGTTACATGCTCGCTCTACCATAGATATCATTGTTGATGTGAATTGTCGCCCTCTATTGGCTTCACTTTCCGAATGCTGTCAAGTAAGGTCATTTTTAAACTGTATATAAACACTTTTTCAAAATCGCCCGGGATTGCTTTAATATTGATAAAAAATGTTTTCTTTAAATATTCTTAAATGGGTGAAAAACTCTGCGGTCTCCTCTCACTTTGTAGCAATTACACCCCCACAATAATATTCCATACACCTCGTCACCTACCGTAAAGTTGCATTGTGCCCCTCACTGCGTGGATACTCTCTACGCCACTGATTGGTGCAGTTAACAAAACCACTCCCTTGCAACTTGTCAACCGCTTCGAACGGTTAGATTGCCCCTTCCCCTATAATGCCATGATGCCAGTGCCCCTCTACGGCTGGACCCATATTACGCCACGGTCAACTAGGACAATTGCACTTCCCTCATTTCTTCGCACCTCGTCAACACTCGGGAACAAGGTGTGTCGATTGGGACGTCTCGACCAAGTACCGTCGTATCACAGACACCAATCTCGCATGCGAGAAACAAAAGACTCGCAACAAGACAGATGGCAGGTTTACATGCTTTTATAGACTTTTTCAGACAAAATTTACGTAACTAGACTAATTCTAATATATGGATTTTCACAACTGCCAATTAGGACAATTTCACAATATACTGAAAGAGTGAAAAAAACAAGATATTGCATTTTAAAAGGTATAGATATTGGTTACTTCGACATGCATAAATATAATTAGTACAAAAGGCTGGTGTTTTTAAAAAAAGTTATTGGCGACCATTTTGTCATTTTGTTAATATTTTTTTTAAACATCACTTTATTGTTCAAACTTGCACAACAAAGGAGAAGATACAATAGCCCACAACATTTCCATTTTACCGGAAAATGCAGGGCTTAAAAGTAGATATAATTTTATATAATAAAATAAAAATAATTTTACAACATAGTGAGGACTGAGGAATTATGGATATTCCTAGCTATAGATGAAATAAAAGGAGCTAAATATTGAAAATTCATTTAATATATCAACTTAATAAAAAGGAAGCATACATTATAAGAGTGTCATTTGGATTAATGTTTAATACAAAGAGGATTCTGTCAGTGCCAGGCAATGAAAAGAGGCGAGCAATAGAAAGAAAATATTAGACTGGTTACAAGGTGTGTTTTTTGCTTGTGTGTGTGTGTGATTAACCCCTTACGTCCTTGAAATGCGAAGAGGAATTTTGGTTTCCCATTTATTGGCATTCTTTGAGTAGTAGATGACAAACGAAGGTACAATAGATAGTTTGGATAGATTCTGTCGAACTTGTTTCAAATTGACAGGTTTTCCAATTTATTTCAACAGCTGCTTTAGCCTCGTCACATTGTCTGGCGAAATATGACCCCTAGAGCCGATTTCCAAAGGAAGAAACACCACAGAATATTAATTAGCCTGTATGTCGGTAACTAACGGCAAGGGCGTCAATCCGAGCTTGAGCATGGGGGTACACGATTACACAGGGGCGGATCCAGCCGGCGGCAACTATTTAGCGGCGAATCAGCCAGCCGGTGAATAAGCAGGGGGGCCGGGGGTAAGCAGCACTAATTTGTTCAAGTTTTTTTTTAGTTGTTCCTGGTGGTCCCCCTTCTTTTCTGACAAAAAATGGGGGGACATTTGATATGATTGACGCCCTTGACTAAGGGGGCATATTTGTTCGATGTATATTCATGTGCATTAACAAATGGAATTTCAAATGGAACTGACAATTCAAGTATGACAATTTTCTTTAAGTTCTTCCAAAAAACACAAATTTCTGGGATGAGGTTGGTTTAGGTACACTAGTGATATTTGTGGAGATGCCTTCTTTTGTCCATCGCTCTACATTCAGGTCTGTGTACATAATAGTGTCGCTAAGAGAAGCGATGCCTTCTTGAATAGTTTCGGTAAAGCCTCGGTCACGAATGCCATTACGAACTGCTACGAACGCCGTACGAACGATTTTCAGACAATGGAAATTCGGGAAGAAAATGGAAAAACAGGGGGATTCGTACGAAATAATCGTTCGTACGAACCTTTGTGACAGTAGCTTTAGATACAAAAGTATGTTCTCGTGGCGCCAAGTATAGCGTCCCTCATCAAGTAACACAGGGCATGCGTTCAATACAAGTCATGGTGTACTGTTTCTCTATTTTCACATTTTTTACAGTTTGATGATGTCATTTTTCCCCATCGAGAAAGGTTTGCATTTGTATTAAGTGTATCTGAAAGCGAATTCATGAAAACTTTGCAACTTTGTTGGGTAGATTGTATATCAGGCTTTTCCATTCTTTTTTATATATATATATATATATATATATATATATATATATATATATATATATATATATATTTGTTTTTTAAATTTTATTTTTGTTTTGTTTTACTGATTGTCATTCTAGGTTTGTAAGTTCAAAAAACTTACCTTGGACTGAAAGTGACTGGATATAATTCAGCCAGTATCGTGACCTATTTCGTATTAAAAGAGTCTTTAACCTGTTTCTTCAATTTTAGAAGAGTGGCATTAGGATCTTGAAGCGATTGAAAAACATTATGACTATTCACCACTGTTGACTTTTTTCTGGTCCACTTAGATTCTCTTTGAAGGGCAACATCTAAGCAATGATTACCCTTAGCATCACCAGTTGCTCTTATTCTTGTGTAGTTTATTGTGTGAGCTTCATAGTATAAATCAGAAATGTTGGGTATGTTAAGACATTCTGGCATGTGAAGGAAGGCCAACGTGGCCGGTCTCGCAAGACCGGACCATGTTTTCAAGTATCTATTACATAATTCATCTAGTAATTTTAGATGAGTATCAGTGAGCTCATTGACTGTGAGGTGGAATCTCAGTGATGGCATAAAATAGTCGGCAAATACTTTCAGTTTGAATTCATTAAGTACCAGAGCTTTATCAATATTTTGTAACACCGACTTCAATCACTGATTTTACATACTGATATTATATCATCTGACGAGTTGTCATACGATACAAGTGAACCTAGAAATTTGAACTCTTCCGTTTTCAGGGTTTAAAGCTCGATATTATCTAAGTGAGATTTCAAGTCAGTTGGGGAACCTCCAGATATTGAAAGGGTTCTACACTTTATTTGTTTCAATTTTAACCCAGGCGACGAAGTTCGACTAGAGATTGTATTCATGAGTCGCTGAGGGGTTCTCTTATTACCTATTATTAAACACAAATCATCTGTAAATGGTGTAGTGATGAGCTTTTGGCCATCTAGTTCGTATCCAAATCGGCTATTATCCGACAGAACTTCAATAATAGTTGCCTTAAAATGTATCTAATTTCGAATTATTTATAAGTACCTTTATTATAAAAAGGTACGGATCACCCTACCGCACACAATCCCTGATTAATTCAGTGTTCTCAATATAAATATTCTAATATTTAAAAATGTATATATTTTGCTAGTATTTGTGAAATATTTATTGTAGAGAATGGATTCCGTGATAATTCTTTAGGATTGTTCATGTAAAAAACAGTATTATGCGTAGACTGATTGCGGTATTGCTTGACACTAATTGCTTTCTCTCTCTCTCTCTCTCTCTCCCTCTCCCTCTCTCTCTCTTTATAATATACTAGTATATTATATATTATTCACCTGATGAGTATTAATCGAAAGCTCTTGTGAAGTTCAATCCATGCTTCCTATATGTATTCCATCTGGCGTTGTGAATCAATGTATTTTCTACCATTTTCACTCTACATCTCGTTGGACCTTGCTCCTCTTAGCATTTTCAATATATATATATATATATATATATATATATATATATATATATATATATATATATATATATATATATATATATATATATATATATATATATAGCAAACAAGACTAAAACGTCTACTTGATTAATGTAACTCTACTGTGAAACCCAAAGAACTCATACAACAACTAAGTAAACAGACTTGGCAATGGAATATGATCGATGTGTCTGCTTATTGCTTCTTTTTTAAACAAAAATAAAATTATAATTATGTAATCAAAATCTAAAGATGACTGCTTACAGGTTTATCAAATCAATCGAGACCTAAGCTGTCACTTGCAGCCCTTCATTTCTATCAGATTACAAATCTGTTTCATCATCTGAAACTATTCGATGTATAATGGTAAATTGTGCCAACTTGTTATCTGCCTTTATAAGCAATGTTTATGTCACTACTTTGTCAAATGATTTCTTTTACTTTTCTCAAACCATGCTGGATTTATTTAGACGACAATTATTCATTTTGTATTCTACTTCTCTTGAATAAAGAAGTTATATCAACAAATTCAAACCCAGAGACACTCTTGTCATTTTGTAATGGCAAACATCGTTATTTTGTACTCCCTCTCCCCATAAGATTTATAGCATTTACAATTCTTTCTAATTAATTGTTTAATAATTTCTAATTAATTGGATAACAGATGTGTCGTTTGAACTTTTTCTGGCTCTATGCATCCCGCCCATCTCTAGGGACAAAAAATATCAAGTCGCTATCAATATATACATGGCCATTGATCAGTTGATTTTGATAGAACCAAAGTTCTATGAAAGCTGATAAAAAGTGAATGGCAGGGAATAAAACCGTAGATGTTATACATTTTATACTCTTATAGTTCAACTAAGGAACATAAAAAACTTTCCTGTTCCCGCCATTATACAGTGACAAAACCACTCCCTTGCACCTTGTCAACCGCTTCGAACGGGTAGAGTGCCCCTTCCCCTATAATGCCATGACGCCAGTGCCCCTTTACGGCTGGACCCATATTACGCCACGATCAACTACGAAATAAAAAAAGACTTTCCGGTCTCCGCCCATTACGTGACAAGTGCACTTTCCTCACTTCTTCGCACCTCGTCAACACTCGGGAAAAAGGTGTGTCGATTGGGACGTCTTGACCAAGTACCGTCGTATCACAGACACCAATCTCGCATGCGAGAAACAAAAGACTCGCAACAAGACAGCTGGCAGGTTTACATGCTTTTATAGACTTTTTCAGACAAAAATTTACGTAACTAGTCTAATTCTATTATATGTATTTTCACAACTGCCAATTACGACAACGTTTCTTCCACAATATACTGCATGAAAGACTGAACAAACAAGATATTGCGTTTTAAAAGGTATAGATACTGGTTACTTCTACATGCATAAATACATTAGTACATCTGGGCCCCGTCTTACATAGAGTTACGATTAATCCAAATCAATCGTAAGTCCTCCAATCAATCGCAAGTTTGCAGTCTCCTATCTCCTATGTTCATAGTTGCGACTGATATCAACTCTTTGTAAGACGGGGCCCTGGTGTTTTTTTTTAATAATTATTGGCGACCATTTTGTCATCATTATAGTTGCCTCAAGATGTCTCTGATTTCGAATTATTTATAAGTTCTTG
Source organism: Mesocentrotus franciscanus (assembly GCA_037976565.1). Lineage (NCBI taxonomy): Eukaryota > Metazoa > Echinodermata > Echinoidea > Camarodonta > Strongylocentrotidae > Mesocentrotus > Mesocentrotus franciscanus. Next base: position 22,552,395 of record CP137666.1, on the reverse strand, counting down.
ACAGAGGTACCATTATTATATAAAGGTACGGATCACCCTACCGCACACATCCCCCCGATTCATTCAGTGTTCTCAATATAACTATTCTAATATAAAATGCAAAATATTTTGCTAGTATTTGTGAAAAATTTATTGTAGTTAATGGATTCTGTAATAACTTTAGGATTATTCATGTAACAACCATCCAGTATAATGCGTAGACCGATTGTGGTATTGCTTTACATTAATTGCTCACTCTCTCTCTCTCTATATATATATATATATAATATATGTGTATAATTATTTTATATACTTCACCTGATGAGAATAAACCTGATGAGAAAGCGCTGGTGAAGTTCAATCCATGCTTCTTGTGTATTCCATCTCGCGTTATGAATCAATGTATTTTCTACCATTTTCACTCTGCATCTCGTAGGACCTTGTTCCTCTTAGCATTTTCAATATAAATTATACTCATGTGTATATTTATACACACATGTATATATATAAAACAAACAAGACTAAAACGTCTACTTGATGATTGTAACTCTACTATGAAACCCAAAGAACTCATACAACTAAGTAAACAGACATGGCAATGGAATATGATCGATGTGTCTGTTTATTGCTTCTTTTTTAAACAAAAATAAAATATAATTATGTAATCAAAATCTAAAGATGACTGCTTACAGGTTTATCAAATCAATCGAGACCTAAGCTGTCACTTGCAGCCCTTCATTTCTATCAGATTACAAATCTGTTTCATCATCTGAAACTATTCGATGTATAATGGTAAATCGTGCCAACTTGTTATCTGCCTTTATAAGCAATGTTTATGTCACTACTTTGTCAAATGATTTCTTTTACTTTTCTCAAACCATGTTGGATATATTTAGACTACAATTATTCATTTTGTATTCTACTTCTCTTGAATAAAGAAGTTATATCAACAAATTCAAACCCAGAGACACTCTTGTCATTTTGTAATGGCAAACATCGTAATTTTATACTCCCTCTCCCCATAAGATTTATAGCATTTAAAATTCTTTCTAATTAATTGTTTAATAATTTCTAATTAATTGGATACCAGATGTGTCGTTTGAACTTTTTCTGGCTCTATGCATCCCGCCCATCTCTAGGGACAAAAAATATCAAGTCGCTATCAATATATATATACATGGCCATTGATCAGTTGATTTTGATAGAACCAAAATTCTATGAAAGCTGATAAAAAGTGAATGACAGGGAATAAAACCGTAGATGTTATACATTTTATACTCTTATAGTTCAACTAAGGAACATAAAAACTTTCCTGTTCCCGCCATTATACAGTGACAAAACCACTCCCTTGCACCTTGTCAACCGCTTCGAACGGGTAGAGTGCCCCTTCCCCTATAATGCCATGACGCCAGTGCCCCTTTACGGCTGGACCCGCATATTACGCCACGATCAACTACGAAATAAAAAAAGACTTTCCGGTCTCCGCCCATTACGTGACAAGTGCACTTCCCTCACTTCTTCGCACCTCGTCAACACTCGGGAACAAGGTGTGTCGATTGGGACGTCTCGACCAAGTACCGTCGTATCACAGACACCAATCTCGCATGCGAGAAACAAAAGACTCGCAACAAGACAGCTGGCAGGTTTACATGCTTTTATAGACTTTTTCAGACAAAAAATTACGCAACTAGTCTAATTCTATTATATGGATTTTTACAATTGCCAATTAGGACAACGTTTCTTCCACAATATACTGCATGAAAGACTGAACAAACAAGATATTGCGTTTTAAAGACGCACGTTCCCCGTATTCCAGAGGGCGTTCAAAATACGTACGCGCTGGCGGACGGTGCTAGCTGCCTATTGACACCAACAGAATACGGCTCTTACGCAGATGGCATGTTCCGAATGCCCGAACAATGCCGATTATCGCATACATGTGCCGAAGTAATACCAATCGCAGTTCGGCTCTATTAAGATTCGGCTGCTGTTTCCGCCCACTTTCGTGACGTCACGATCGGCAGCGATCAGCTGGCTTGGCGGAGGCAGGCCGTACTACATTCACGTAAGTCCCCTGCGTGCGCCCCCCTCCTTGAACTTTGATTGACAGCTGTATGCAAATTAGAAGTCGATCTTCGGAACCAAGACTAGAGCAGCGATAACTACACTGGCGGGATTGTGCGCCTTTAAAAGGTATAGATACTGGTTACTTCTACATGCATAAATACAATTAGTACATCTGGGCCCCGTCTTACATAGACTACAATTATTCATTTTGTATTCTCATTCTCTTGAATAAAGAGATTATATCAACAAATCCAAACCCAGAGACACTCTTTTCATTTTGTAATGGCAAACATCGTAATTTTGTACTCCATCTCCCCATAAGATTTATAGGATTTTAAAATCTTTCTAATTAATTGTTTAATAATTTCTAATTCAATGGGTAACAGATGTGTCGTTTGAACTTGTTCTGGCTCTATGCATCCCGCCCATCTCTAGGGGTTGGTCGACAGTGGCGGATCCAGGGGCCGGGGCCCGGGCCCTCCCTAGAAAAAAACAGGTAAAAACACCCTTTTTTGAAAAAAAAAGTTGGGCCCCCTCCTGGCGCCCAAGGGGGTGGCGGTGGAAAAAATTAACCCTTCCTGTAGGGAAAATTTTTTCGGGTGCCAAAAAATTTGTGCTCACTACCCTGGCGCCCAAGGGGGTGGTGGAAAAAAATTACCCTTCCCGGGAAAAAAATTTCGGGTGCCAAAATTTTTTTTTGCTCACTACCCCACCGAGCGAAAAATCGACCGGCACGATTTTCAAATTTTCGCACGAAGTGGGCCCCTTTTTAGGCCCCCTCCCTTGCCGCCGGCTGGATCCGCCCCTGTTGGTCGACACTATATGGGCTCCAATCCAAGATTCGTGACCGTCTTTGTTTGAACTAATCAATAGTGACGAAGGCAAACTACAATTTTCCCAACGAATTAATTCCATAAAGTGTCGCAGAAAATCAATTACAGAGTAAAAGGCTGTCGAAAATTTCACACGTTAATGCCCTTAACCTATTTGATTTTTAGCATATTCGGACAGCTGTCAATATCACTTTACTAGACTAGACTATAGACAATTTGGAAGATTTGTTTGCAAAACAAAGGTGGTTAACACGACCTAATTATATGAATTAAGCAGTACTTGTATGCATAATAACGAAATGAAAATCAGTCTTTCTTTGAGTGAAGTCTACCATGACCTTGTGTGTTCAAGAAGTTGTGATTTCTCTTTTGGATTCACCCAAATCAGAAGTTTACTTTCATTCTTGATTGCGATGCTCTAGGTGAGTCCACGACAGACAACTTGTCTAATTGGTGTGTATTCATCTGAAATGCTGTTGATGTCAGAATGAGAGATCCTAATATTTTGCAACACCTGTTGGTGATTACTTGCCTTCACTATCTCCTCGTTGGTAAGTTATTTATTAGAACTTACACATGAGAAATGTGTGTGTATTTAAAGAATACACTATTCATCTCTCCTGATGAAGAAATATTACGTAAAAACGTTAAAGAAATTACCGTAACGTGTGCATTATTTCAACATAGCTTATTTTTTCAGGATAGCCTATCTTTACTTTCTACTGCCATGGTATCCCAATTTGCCGCCAACTAAATATCTTTGTCTTATGTTATATGTAAAAATACGATCACAATTAAAAACAGGTGTTAAAAAGAAATATGAGTAAATTTTCAAAATCAAATGATTAGATAATGATAGGAGTGCAATAACAGGATAGCTTTGTAATTTATACAATGATTGCAATTCACAAAAAGTGAAATAGGTGAATTTGTTGCGATCAGAATGCATATTTAATTATTTATTTAATGTGCAAAGTATTTTTGTTTTATTTTGAAGGCATTTCAGTCATGTTATTTACCGTTTTACTGAAATCGCATTTCTGAGAAAAGGTCGATTTTTTAAAGCTAAATTTATCATAATCTGCTGCGTGGTGGGTTGGATGTTTCACACTTCTAGGATGAAAGCATTTATGTCCATAAAACGTACATGGTATAATGAAAATTGAAAATTCATACTCGGACACTAATGAGAATAAAAGTAGATATCGAAAACACATATTCAAAACATCGATGATCTTACAGCATCACAACGGTATGCCCGTCATAAAATACAAAAGTGATGTCATTTAAATTGTACATGAAATTATGCGAATGGATAGTAAATAGGTTTTTTTATTTTTATTTTTAAACAATTCAAACACCGTTTTAGAAAACTGCATGTTACATTACATGTACAGAAATAAAACTTGTTTTTCTTCTTCAAAATCAAACTCAATATGCTCTATGGTCATTGTTGTTTTCATCGAACAGGGACGGCGGTTGCTGCACCTCCAGCCAACGTCCATTCTGGGAAGGCGTTTTCAGAGAATGACAATCCTCTTCTCCCTAGAAGACCCTTTAGCTTGCTCTCACACCTCAGGGACCGTCGAGAACTGAGAAATGATGCCCTCAACGAAGAAGCAGCGCCGGAACAAAACCTCCGAAAGGCCGAGGGCGCACCGAGCGTACAACGCCGAGCTGTCGATTACTTGAAGAAAGGCGATGTGAACCAGTTGCTGATGGGCGATGGTTATGACCTCGATGAAAGGCAAAGAGAGAAGTGGAGAACGACATGGGAGAATATGAAGGGCATGATCGTTGGGTACGGAATGCAGATGTTGCCCAATTTCTGCTTTCTGATCTTGAGCTGAGAGAAGACGATGCAGAGATCACAGCTGGTGATGGATTACTCCAAAGATTGAAGAGACAAGCGAGAAAGAATAAGAAGAAGAAGAAGAAAGGTAAAAAGAAGCCCAAAAAGGGTAACAATAAGCCAAAGAAGAAGCCAGCTCCTAAAAAGAAGTCCAACAATAAGAAGAAGCCGAGTAAAGGAAAGAAGTCAAAGAAGGAAATTCAAAGAAGGGAAAGAAGCAAGGATCGAAAATGGGGAAAAAGTCCAAGAAAAACAAAAAGAAACCCAAGAAGCAAGCAAGAGTACACAAGCTCAAATCAGTGAAGCCATTGTTTCTGACATGCCTGTTGCACTCTATGTTTCTAGAAAACCCCAATCCAGATAAATACCTGAGTCCTCTAGTCTACCTGTTGAAGGAATCCAACGGATCGATGATGAATATGTCGATGAATTCCACAATGGCAATGAACGATTCTTCCATGATGGCAACGAACGATTCTGCTATGACCACCTTATCTTTAGAATCGTTGCTCGACCAGAACATGTCCATGAGACCCTATGGCCACTATTTTTACACGTTCGGCGATAGTGTGCCATCTTTTCCTGGCCAGAAGTTGCCGCTGAAGAATATAGGGGATCATAACATAACCGACACCGAGCTCATGTACATAAGAGGACTCCTTAAGCAAGTCATGTCCATGTTGTTTATGAAAGAGGGCACTCGTTATGATGTTGATGGCTTCATAATGGAGCTGGAAATGAATCTCAATGAATCGATGCCAGCTTCGATGTCCAGTGGAAAAAATAGCCCCGAAATGGTATGCCCATCATTGGAAAAGAACCTGTTGTCTGGGATGAATGGCTTGATGACCATAAAGCTAGTGAAGTACCTTCATGAAGGTCTTACGGCGTTGCTGGCTAATGATACCAACAGATTTGTCAGAGGGCTACTCCATGAAGGCGACAAATCGTTTGAAATACTGTACCTTATGAGGAATACAGGGACAAGCTATAAAGAAGGGAAGGCGGCGATGCTTTTATCCTGTCTGTTTGAATCTCTTTTTGACGGATATGTGGGTAAAGACATTTTGATGTACCTCCTTCCATATCTTGCTGACAACGTGATGATCAACGGTACGGATAATGGCATGATGTCAATGATGGATAATTCTTCCATGTCTCAGATGATGAATAACACGATGACCATGCTACCGGTGAGCGAATCGAATGAAACTTTACCGAGTTTCAACCCATCAGCAATCATGGACTCACAGTACTGTAATGATTCAATGACAGACCCGATGATGATTTTCATGTATGTTATGAATATGACCAACATGACAATGGCTGACGGTGATATGAATATGACAATGGACGTGCTTAAATCAATCTTGGCGAAGCTGAAAAGATCGACGAACGAATCCGTTGTTAATGCTCAGACAGCACCCAGTCTTCTACTTCCTGCTGTTATGGTATACATGGAAAACGCTTCTGGGATCTATCGTACGAAGGCCATACACCATGCTATTAGGTATCTGATCAACTACGGCATTGACATGAAATCAATGGACTTGATGGATGACATGAATGGTACCACTGGTGGAGGAATGAATATGTCTTCTTCAATGAACCAAACAGCTAATGCTACATCGGACATGGACTTGGTGGGAGAACTGGATGGCATGGGCATTCCTGATGCTATCTGTCCCGCGATGGTCAAAGAGTTCCTTCCTAAAATGGACAAATCTGCCAAGATGGAGTTCTTCAGGAGGTTTCTGTGGGCCAGCAAGTTTTTGTTGTGTGGGGACAGCGAGGATTGGCAGGAGGTGATAGAGACGGGAATGGTGGATATGATGGAAGGAATGGATGGTGATGATAGTGATGATGGTGATACTGGTGATGGTGGCAATATGATACCCTGAAATCATCATAACTTTCCAAATAGATTTAAGGCTGGTTTATGAGGTTATTTTCTCGGAGGTATTGCAGAGATTCATTTTAATTCATTTTAATACGTTGCAGTAAGAAGGAAAAATCCGTTAAATTAAAAAGTATTAATACTTATCGTTGATTGGCAGAAAGGGAATAAGGTAGTAGCATATTTGTTCATTGTAGCATCGATTTGTTGATTTCACTTGAAAAAGAAAGCAAAATAATATTCTTGAATAATTTGTTCAAAGTAGAAGATAGGTCTCTACTATTTTAAGACTTAGAAGTGGGGCAATTTCAGCCGGTTTACGTATTTAAAAAATAAGCTCATTATGGGAGCCATTCTAAATAGCATAACGAGTAAATCAAAGGATCAAGGTTACGTCTGAACTCCAACTCCTATCGAGGCAGCTATGCTCATCATCATTATCTACATGCATCAAGCAGATAAGTTACATAAGAACGTTCGTCATTTACAGTGTTCGATTACCTTCCGTTTTGCCAAAAAATCTGGATTAATTTTCTCATCATTATCCATATCCATTATGGAAACTTTCAACGAGAATCTAAAATCTCCCTATAAAACTCACAGTTAACAACTAATTTATTCATACTCCTTGTAAATATCATGTTTTTTGTTTTTCGCAGCTCAAGAATGAAAGGCATGCTTTTCTAAGCTTAGCTTTACTAAGTCACATTTCCAAGAAGAAAAACCTGGTACAAATCAATTGTTCACATTTACAAAATAACAAAACGTGTTAAGGGTATGAATAATTTAGTTGTTAACTGTATTTGAATGATATTCGTATCGTATAGTTTTATTAAGTCCTCAGTCATTAGTATGATATCTTTCGTGTTTTTTTTATTCCTATTTTATTATAATTTAGTTTACTTTAAAGAGAATATGTAAAACTCTAAGAAATTTCAAGTTTGGAGTAGTGTTTAAACGTGTGTTAGCTACCATAAATATTATAAGCTGCTTACGATGATTTGGCATGAAAATAATTGCGAATTAGCCAACATTTATGTTAGTTACTAGTATTTCTTTTTTTATTTGATTTCAAAGGGAAGAAACTTGATTACACCACTAGGCCAATATCATATTGTATATCAATAATGGGACTTAATTAAAAAGTAGATACTCGGATAAGTATGTTGTGATTGTACTTTGTGAAGATGGACTCATGACGCTAAAGAACGGGTAAATACTGTAGAAAGCTGAGTTGCAGGAAGGAAGAGTATTGTGGGATAGGGAGAGAGAGAGAGAGACAATCATGCATGATGGCTTACGAATAAGCCAGTTCGTAGATACAATCTGCGCATGGGCAGATTGAGGTCATTTTGTACCAAATTGTGAAACCCACCGAAACGAATACTGGATAATGTGCTCATGAAAGTTATTTGTAATAATTTTTCATTTATGCACCGACGGTACATCAAATGGAACACATGTAGAAGTATTCTTCTCGGTAAACAAAAGGTATTCATGAAGCATGATGATTTTGGCAGTGATTATTCTAAAATGCACAAAATGGGACTACTAGTATTCCATATGTAAAGATAATTATGTGGATAATTATTTTGGGTCATTTGTACTATGTGCTAACTATGAACTGGTCTATATTGCGGATTGACATTTAAAAAATAACAGAAAATATACACATCGGGTCCATTTACACTACCATCCGCCCACGAAACATCGCTATTGTAAATGGACCTATTATCAATTACTTATGAAACAAATTGCTAGCGAAGAATCATTAACTCTTTGACAAAAAATATGATCTAAGTTCGATGTATGAATTAAAGAGAGAGAGGGAAGGAGTTATGCGCCTGAGTAGGATTAATGTGGATGGGTAACCGGAGAGAGGGAAAATGGAGAGGGAGAGAGAGTGAGTGAGAGAGAGAGAGAGAGAAAGAGAGAGGTGGGGTTGTCTGGCTGCATGAGGGAGGGAGGAAGGGATTGATTGAGAGAGAGAGAGAGAGAGAGAGAGAGAGAGAGAAAATGTGTGGCTGAGTGGGATATGTGGATGTATAGGTAGCCAGAGATGTGAGGGAGAATGGCGGGGAAGAGAGAGAGAGAGAGAGAGAGAGAGGGGGGGTGTGTGGCTGCATGAGCATGCTGAGAGGGATAGATAGTAGCCGGAGGGGGAGGGTGGAGAGAGAGAGAGAGAGAGAGCCAAAAAAAAAAGATGTGTGACTGATTGGTATATGACTGTAGAGAGAGAAAGAGTCGAGAAAGAGAGAGAGAGGGGGGCAGGTGGGTAATTGGGTTAAATAATTATTACTGAAATGGAATTATAAAGACATACTATGAAAATGCAACTAGATTTTAATTGGCATTATCTTAAAAAGTAGTTGACCATCTTCAAATTAGGTCTGTGTGAATTTTACAAGGCTTATACAGTTTAACGCGTAATTATTCCTGCCAAATATCGCGATCGCTCACAAGAAAGGCAAGTGGAATAAGTCTGATACCCCTCCTCCTCTCACATGTATTTATGCAAATTGAGCTAGATTGAACGGGCAATAAGATTCAGAAAAATAAAATGATAACATTAACATTAATTTTGGAGTGTTAAGTCAGCCCATGCAGCAAACGATGCTAATGAATGACTTGTGGATTTACGAAACAAGTTGCCTCTATATGTCGTATTTAGTTTTACGCTCCGTCCTTTTAAGTCCATCATCACGATGAACTTCTATTTTGTTTTTATATTAGCTTTACCATAAACCGTATATCGTATACCGGTGTAAACGCTTCTGCCAAATTTGCTATGGAGGGTTGCAGCGAAAACTCGCATTAATATAGAGATATCGACTGCTACGAGAGGACTGGCTGTATTTATACGCTCAAGGGAAAAGTTGAATCCCCTGCCATCACCCCGAGGCGGGCCTGGGTGGGCGGCGCGCCGAGGGGTGATGGCAGGGGCCGCGAGCCAGTATAGAAACAGCCAGTCCTCGAGTAATAAAGCAGTCGATATGACTTTTATATGCCGATCGTACGAAATAAAACAAAAATCTACCAAGAATTCTTACCTTAGCCTTTTATTGAGTAAAGATTGGTTAAAACATCACAGAAAATCTGAGACACTGTCTGTTAATCTTTGCTAGCAAAATGACTGAAAGTTTCAATCATTTGGGAATCGCAGAAAAAACCACTGTATGGTGTCCGCGCTCGCACAAAGACAATTTTAACACGTAAACCAATGGGGATATCGCAGGAGGATGAGGGTACAAATTAATGGATATTTCCTGTGAGCGGGCTACGAGGGTACAAATTAATGGATATTCCCTGTGAGTGGGGCATGGCATAAAATCACGACTCCAATTTCGAAAAATCAGATGGCTAGATTTCTAAAGCGAGGTATATAATAGGCTGCTATTTCAATATAATTATGGTAAGACCAAATTCCTGAATTATAGATTATTGTATAATACTCCCTCGGTCGAAGTACAGGCCACCATCTCGTGTTTTAACACTTCCATGCGTGTTTGTGTTATTTCGTAACTTGATTCTTACCCTAATTTGTTAGAAGTATGAATAGTTGATAAATGATGTATACGAATTACGGTAGCACCAAAAAACAATAACGAAACACATATTTTCATAAAGAATACTGGCTGTATTGGCAGTGTATTCCTACTATGTGAGGTTAACTGCACGAACTACATATAAGAATAAAGCACCAATTTATAATCTTCATTCGTAAGCAGATCATGAAGTTCATCTCTAAAACTGGGCTTATTGCTAAAATCATTTCATTGCTATGATTTCTAAGTAAGTATTGTAAAGTTATATATAAAACGACTTGTGAAAACGAATTTTCCATTGGGCAATAGAATTAAATTGCATTTCAAAATTGAAATATGATGGCTTACTTACGGATGTATTAATGTTGATACTGAAAAACTACACCCACTCTGGGACAACACCAAGAACAACCGACAAGTGTAACAATATGTTTTTTACAATCTTTTATTGATAATGAGACATCTAAGTCTTGGCACTTTCACATCAATCGAATACAGTTCTAGATTTTAATATACAAATAGGGCCTAACCACCTTTTTTTTTCGTTTAAAATCGTGATTGATCATCCGCGATGATAGACTAGGTATAACTGAGTTAGGAACATATCAATTTGTAAAATAAATACGACAGTCACTGAAAATAGTACTATACTATAAGCTGATGATAATAATGATGTTGATGATGAAATAATCTTCATCAGTCCAATATTTTAGGACTAAAAAAAACGCATATATTATCTAATTACAACAAAAATGTGGTATAAACATAATTTACAAATTATTTCATATTCATATTTAAAAACTCTTTATACAAATTATTTTTAAATACAAAAGAAAATATAGAATAAACTTGCCAAAATCATTCTGAAAGACAATCGGCTGGACGGAAGATGAATATCATGACATGCACAATAATAAAAGAATAGATAGAATAGACTCAGGTAACATATTTACATGAGAAGCTCAGAGCATATACAAGACAATGATTACATTTACGACGTCCGACAGCAACTAGTACATTTAAAATAAAACTGATAAGATTTATAATTTATCAACAAATAGTAGGACGGTTTCATATCAATAAAGATTGGTAGGTAGGAAGACATGCAACATTCAAATCAAAATAACAACTGAGTAAAATGTTTCAACAACGTAGGACAAATAGAGTTGAAAATGGTTATAAAGATTAAGATTTAAAATTGGCAACGATTGTCATCAAGCCAGGAACATATTATATTTAAACACTCGACATTGCATTGCAACAGTACAGAGAAAGCTTGTACCAGTCTTTCACAATTACAAAAATGCTCCGTTGAAACTCGTTATAACGAGGACATTTGGACAATGACAATTTCATTCATTCATTTTATTGAATTCAATCATTTATGACCTTTAATTTCAAGATACATTGTATTTCAGCATGACAATCATTGTTCCTTAGCTTGTTATATCAGGTATCTTGTTGTATCAGAGCTGTATAATTATTCCAATGTATTATGTTAATTAATATCTCAGCATTCATCTATATAAGTGAAAGAGGCCCGACCCTGTCCATTGAGGCTACCCAAACTACACACGTATATTTCTCGAAGGCGACAAAATACATTGCCACTGCAGTAAACAGGTGTTCTTTATACAGAGGTGCCCACTAAGACAGCTTGACTCAGTGTTATACTATTCATTTACTAATTGAAACCTCTTTTGTAGGCTACAGTGTTTTTCTTTACAAGATGCTACATCCCCAGCAGCATTGCATTGGATACTCTGGTGCATGGACTTTCCGCTCAAAGCCATACACGAAGTAGGTGAAAGTTTCATCTTTGTAGTTACACTTAGCCTCAGCTACAGGTATAACGCGAATCTGATGACGCTGCCAAGACAAATGGAAAACAAGAACAGAAAATTACTGAGGTATAACGAGAAAATGGAACAGTGGCAACAGAGTAAACCAAAGGATGTTTTTTAGATTTTGCCTTCGGTTACAATACTCATGTTACTATATACCGCCTAACATGATTTGGAAGATAGACTGATTGTTTTGTCTTGTTTTGTTTTATGACAAAAGAAAATGTGCCTTTAGTATAAATAATTATTTTATTTTTTATTTTTTAATCCAATCATCAACCATAATTCAAATACGTTTTTATACACTTTGAGTTCATAAAATATGTAATAATTTGGCATATCAAAAAAAGCAGGATCTATTTGACAATAAAAACAAAGAGTGAATAAAAAAACGTGTAATGAATATTTAAAACGTTTCAGCTGAAATATCATTTCAATTCCGACCACATTCACGGCGAAACATAATGTCATAATTAAAAGATCAATTAGTCTGTCTTCGTATTCAAACATACCTGCATATGAAGTCTCTCTCGGTTGTAGGCCAAAGTATGACGCTGAACCAGCATGCTAGAACCTGTGTTAACATCGTTGATTGGAAATCCTTTAATCGGCCACACCTAACATGACAAAAAAGACGAGAAAACTGTACATGAAATGTGTTGTCAAAGATCTCCAAAAGAAATATGGAGGTAAAAGGTATGTATGATTCAGTAACTGGTTTCACTAAGGAATTTAATGAGGAAGATTAACTTGCTTTAATTGAATGCATATCTAATTGTTGATTTAAAAAAATTACTGTATGAACGATAAATAACCTCCGCATTCAAAATTTGTTGAATGCGTACCAAAAGTTCAGTCAACGACATAACGCTTTCCTTGAAAAATCTATATCAACAATACAAAATTATGGAGTGACACTTTGCTTAATTTTAAATTACACTGTTCGTTTACTAATTGGAACCTCTTTGGTACAGTGTTTTCTTTACAAGATGCTACAGAATAATCTTTATTGGTTTAAAAGTTATGTACAAATTGTGTACGTAAACATTTTGTATCAAAATTTAATTTGCTCTAACTTGATTCTTCAGCCTGTGATGGTAATTCGTTTTTATACATCAATAAATAAATGAAAATAAACAACAACAAAACTTCTGCATAGATCAACGATCATCGACCTACAGTGCCACTTGTGTGTTCATTATCATCATCTTGACGTCATCAACATTGCCAATCATCACCTAGCCTTTATATCATAACCACCTAACTTATATCCGGGGGGGGGGGTATTCATATTTGATTTGGACGGGGATGTGCCACTCAAGCCTCGAAACCCATACCCATTTTTTAAAGTTTAGGTCATTTTGGCAGATTTTTCTCGAAATATAGGCCCATTTTTCACAATTTTGGAAAAAACAGACCCATGTTTAGTGATATTTTTGTAAAAAATGGGACCCATGTTTAGGGATTTTTTTGTGAAAAAGCGACCCATTAGAGCGGCACATCCCCGTATGTCTTAAAGGTACTATGTCCCATTTGCAGGCCAAAAAAATGAAAAGGTTAAATTCCAACGGCATTTGAAAGACAATACTAATTTAGAACTTCCCTAAAAAAGGGGGCTTGAAAATGTCTTTAAGTGGGAAAATAACGACTATTAGTTGTCGAATCGACTTAGGAGCTATAGAGCCAGTAAGTAATAGTCTGATTTTTCAGACCATTGTACCGAATGGTCGTACGTTTTATGCTGCGCAAAGATTCAATCAGTTTAATTTTGGCCATTACAAGAAGTGGGTTATTGATGTAGACAAATGCTCATGTACCCTTTACAGCTCATTTTATGTATGTTATTACCAAAGATGAAAAAGCCAGTCAGTCACTCAATAGTGTCTGACAGTGAAGTCTAGCAAGTAAACAGGTTTCCTTGCATAATTTGAATATTAGGACACTGCTAACGTTTAAATTTCACAGATAGGACATACATGACATATTCATAATTCCTGCAAAGTTCTACAGAATTTGATGTTGGCTGCAAAAGGGACATAGTATCTTTAATATGTGAGTACCCCGGACTTATATCTGCGTCAATATTATCTTCCATATCACACATTCTCACACAAGAGTGGGGTACAAGTTTGCCGTATGGGAACATGCATGTTGGGTATTAAACATACCAATATTGGGTAAAATTTACCTAACATTTGTCGGAATTTTACCCAATAAAGATGCATGCCCCCCCCCCCCAAAGTGCTGGTTTCTTGAAAAGTATGATAATTTATATCCCACCTTTGGATGTTCCTCTTGGAACACCTGCTGACCGGAGACTCCACGGACTAACTCATCAGGAAGGTTCGTGCGCTCCACGATGTGATCTTCAACGTGATTTTTCCTAACACAGAGAAAGGTTTTTTTAAGATAATAAAAAATTATTACCGATACATAATACCAGAGGAATATTGAAATATATTTATTTATTATACCATGTTACAATGTCGCGTATATTCAACCAGCATCACAGAATGAAAAGCATGATAACCTGATCTGAGATGGGGGCTATTGATTACCATTTAATTTATCAGCAGTAGTGAGAATCATTCTAGCTGCTCCGCTTCTATAGCAAACCTCGGTTGGTAACCGGGAAATACAAATACGAGTTATTATTCTCCACCTATAATGCACTGGATTGAAAGCGATTTAACTTTTAAATGTTAATCTTCTTAACCAAACTAGCGAATGCTATCTTAATATCATTATTGAACAGTATAGGCCCCTATATTTATTTGATATAACTCAACTTAAGTATTCTGATTTTGTTTTAAACCGATCCAATAGAGTATCAAGTCTCCTCTTCCATAACAATAACTTCTTATTTTTCGTTTAATTTTTTTGTAATGACCATTGCTTGAACATATGCAATAGCTTACCTTAGTCCAACAAGTACGTAGGTTGCTCCGTAAATGATATGATGTAAAGTACAAAGCAGCAAAATATAATAGTATCATTAACGTTTAGTGCAGAACATTATTATGATACTTACCACTCAACTGTAAGTCGTATGTAACATTTGAGTTGACCTTTGGCGTCGCAGGTAATACATACTATGCGTCCTGTACCACTACACCTCGAGCATCTAATTAAAAGGAAAATAAATGAAATCACGTACGGTAAAAATTGGATTAAAAGGAGTTTAAAATAATTGCAAATCTCATATTGTGTATTCAATATGTTAAACTCACATGGTAAAAATCGCTATTAAATCATACATTATATCAAATAAGTTGTAACATTTTGCTAGAGATGTATACATGAAAATGGATGAAACATCATACACAAGAATCTAATTTCCATCTTGAAGGATTTTCATTCAGGAAAAAAATCCAAGATAAATATTAATTATTTCTCATATGTAAACCATTTTTATAAACGGAAAATAGCAGTCAAAGTATACAATTGATGTTCAGATATAACCAACGCCAAAGTCAATAATAATTTTTAGTCCATATCAGTTTCTGTTCATATAAGGATATCTTACGGAGATCTCGAACTTGACGATCAAATGATGATATAATCGATTTAAATTTTTGTTCCTGTTAAAGTCGGTTATGCCTGTTGAACACGAGGCGTCGTTTATTATCTGCGCTAATCAAGCTCATGCATGCGCCAGTAATTCAACACAATGTCTACACTGTTCATTTCGCAATTATTGTATTTTGTGCACGATTTCACCCTGTCATGACGCTTCAAAGACCGCACCACACCAGTCGCTAACGCAGTCTTACGTCAGTCAAGCGACGCCTCATGTGCAAAGGGCGTATTTTTTTATTTTCCTTCGAATGACGATTAATACTAACCTTCTCCGTCCGTCACCACCACACCATGAGCAGTGTTCATAATCCGTATAGTGACGATCTCCATCATATCGACGCACAGCACGCCGACCACGACCATCACAATAATTACATCGAGTCTGATAATTTAAAAAAGATTAACAGGGCTTTCAAAGTTTCAGTAAAATGTATTGTTTTGAGATAATATAATCCTCTATTCTAGATGTGCTTTATGGTGATGAAATCGCCATTACATCGGTAGTATACTACAGCATAGTTTAACAGTAATGATGAAAAAGAACTTAAATATTCATAATGCTAAATAAGAATTAAAAAAATCTACACTACAGTATTATATGCAATATAAAGTTTCATTATTGAGGTAGGTTGATGAATAAAAAAAGTTCATTATTTCTGTAATGTAATTCGGAAACTGGGTCCCATTATGTTTTCAAGTGTAGGCTCTTAAAGGGAACCAAAACCTTCATCCTAAGTTACCTTTATTGTAAAGTTTAAACGATTTGAATAAGATTAGTGAAAAATTGAACAAAATCATTAATCAGGCAAGGTATAAGGAAGTTAAAGCTAAAGAAATAACTTGTCACCAGAGGGCGATATTTAATTTGATGACATCATTTGTGGACCACTCTCCATGCCTTCTGATCATGGAATTTCAAAATTCTTTCATTTTCTTCGTATTCATTTGTGTTCAATTATATCCGACTTCATAAAATGTGAAGAAGAATATCATTCTGCATTCTATATCTTGTTTTCAGGGGAGTAGATTATCTCAATCACAAGAAAGAAGGAATACATGACATTCCATGATCAGAAGGCATGGAGAGTTGTCCACAAACGAAGTCATCAAATTAAATATCGCCCTCTGGTGATAAGTTATTTCTTTAGCTTTAACTTCCTTATACCTTGCCTGATTTTGTTCAATTTTTCACTAATCTTATTCAAATCGTTTAAACTTTACAATAAAGGTAACTTAGGATGAATGTTTGGTTCCATTTGAGCTAACTTTACACAAGAATTAAATAATTACCTAAGAAAATGGCAGAGTTTCTGGACTCTTTTATTCATCGAATGGAAACAAATAAATGGATGTGAATAAATGTGTTTCTCTGATTGTGTCTGGTTTCCTTATTCTTATTCTAATTTCAGATAGGAATTAAAAAAAGAACGATGCATGAAAACAGAAATTGCATTCCCACAGCACTCTGGCTATAAGTGTTAAAAACTTTACCAAAAAAAACAAACATTTAATTGAACATAAAGAAAAAAAACTTGACTTGGCAATAGAAAAGAAAAGATAAAAGCCTTTACTTGAACATGGAGAAAAAAAGGCCCTTTACTTGAACATATATATATAGAGAGAGAGAAAATCATGAAAAGTGCAGCTCAAAGAAACGAGAGCTTACCGTTCCTCTGCCATGACAGTTATGACAGCGACGATATCCAGTGGCTCGGCAATCATGACAGGGCTGTTCCAGAATAAAAACAACAAAAATCACTGAAATTGTAGTTCCATTTTTAAAAATATACATATTCTGACCAAATTTCAAAATTGAAGGATTTTGGTGAGACCTTAATAGCAGTACTGCTTAATCTTAAAATTAATTAAATAGAAGGGATTGAAAATTATCCATTGTATTAGAACGAATGAACTTCACCGCCCTATATACCTTTGCTCCAATTCGTATTATAATCGAGGGTTTATAATGAATTTACATGATAACTGTGTTCAAACACAGAATATATAATAATGTTCCATTACATTTTCTTAATTTGCATAAAATATATATAAGCATTATTAAAAGAACGAAGGAAATCATCTGCTGCAAAAATGATTTGCATCCGTATAATCAAAAGGGGGTTTAGTCAGCTATAAGTTTATGATTTATTATAAGTGACGGGTGTATATTGGAGTTCGGTATTATTTTTTATTTTGCTCACTTTCACTGTAGCTGTGTGTGGCACCTCCTGATATATTACAGTATCCTGAAACATTGGAGGGTTCTGAACAGTAATACTCCATGGTAATGGAGCTGGTCCATTGAATGGACTATCAATCGGCTGACCTAAAAACGAAAGGGGAAAAAAAGCATGGTCATAATTCCAATTAATACTCAGGATTTTTTTCTTTCAGAACCTCAACAAAAAAGCCTTGTGTATTTCCTGCAAAAAATAGGGTTTCTGTTCATAATTATAGTTACAATACTCGAAATTGTAATGTAAGGTTATATATGTATTTATATATATATATATAATATATTCATTTTCATATCTCTATCTCTCTTTTAGGAAGGAAACATGACTTCTCCCCCGTCTGTTGAGGGCCTAATGGTCAGTTCCACTCCCTTTCTCTTTCCCTTTATCTCTCTATCTCTAAATAATATATATATATATATATATATATATATATATATATCTATCTATCTGTCTCGCTATCTATCTATCTGTCTCGCTATCTCCTCCTGTGAGTCCTGTCTCTGTCCTTATCTGTATTTTGTCTAGTTCTCTCTTACCCTCTCTCTTTGATTCCTGATCCCTATCAACTTATAATCGTCTTTCCTGTTTCTCGTATTTCATCCCTCCCGTCTCTCTTTCTGTGTATATGTCTTTCTGATCCAGTCTCTCTCCCTATCTATCCGTCTCTCTCTCTCTCTCTCTCTCTCTCTCTCTCTCTCTGATGCTTGTTCTCATACTGCCCTGTCATTTTTATCTCAATACTTACCAACATAAGGCTCTGAAGCCCAGTCAGTTTTCCTGTTTTCAGAAAAAGTTTCCAAAACGTACTGAAAGGAAAACAAGTTGCAATCACAAAAAGTCAATAAAATAAAATAAAAAAATTCGGACGCTTATGGCATTATGATTATAAAGGTATAAAATTACAAACACTGATTGAATATTAATCATACCCTTATCATCCAAAAATATTCTTTAAAGCCTTTTTTAAAACATGAACCAACAACATCTTAATAAACATTTTTTTAAATAAATTCTTGGAATTTCACCCATAAGAGGAATATGTTGTTAATAATAGCTCCCCTTACAAGTTTACTGAAGATGTTATATTTCGTATGGCCTTTGTCAAACCTTCATACTGCGATGGCTATGTTTTCAATCTGATATCTTTTGTGGGGGTCTACAATTTTTTTTATGCAAATGTAATGAATAAATTTTTGTCTAATTTTTGATCTAATTTCTTTCAAATAAAGCCCTTTATTAAAATGTTCTCAAAGAATAAAACATGCAGTATAAAAAGATGTACAAAATGATGGATAGATACGTTTGACAAACAAATGTACAATGAAAAACAAGATTCTCGTATTTAAACAACTTGGACGTGCCTCCATCTATCAACAAATTAAATAAACCTATCTTGTTGCGTATAGATTATTGTTCACTTTCATAATGATATTTTAATTTCGTTGGTAAAGATGGAAATGATAAACATATCTTCAAACATCTAGTTAAAAATAATATTTTGCATACAAAATAACGATATTAAAAGAGAAACTCTTTCCACATGAGATGCTGATTTTTTTAAACGGAAAAACAGTAAAGTGATTACTGGTACAGTTAAAAGAAGCGAGCTATAATATTGTGTGTTCATGTACGCGCATAGACTACAAAACGCTCATCACTCCAGCAGCTATTAAAAAAACCGCATGGGTAAATTCTATTCAAGTGTGAATGCAAATGAGAAATTGATTCAATCGCACTTTCTTGACCTGCATCATACTAAGCTGCTTCATTTGAAACATGTTTCAAATTTAGTGTTACGTCATATGTTAATTTGGGTCTTTTCCCCCCAAAGGAACAAGTTTTGTTATAATGTATAGGTTCATAAAACAATTATTGTTGGTCTCGAAATTACACGTCGATCAATGCTGAATTGTATAATATCGCTCAATTTAACAGCTGCGAGCATTTAATAATGCATCAATGATCTATATATTTAATAACAGGTGTAATCGAATAGAACACTCACAAAAATAATATTGTTTAAAGTTGAAGGTACAGTCTGCAAAAGACATTTATTATGCCGTCCAATTACAAACCCCTTACTACTGTTGTTATTGAAATATAACTTAAACAAAAAGTTTAAAAGTCAGCCGCAAAATTAATGACACCTGAAGTGTAGAAATGCCTTCTTAATTCGTTCGAACTCTTTTAGGACTTCGCTCTTATGAGATTTTCTCACCACGCACACACACTATGTATTTATAAATATATTATAACACATTTCTCATCTCCCTGATAGATCACTAGTCACTCCTCTCCTCCTCCTACTCCTCCTCCTCCTCCTCCTCCCCTCCTCCTCCCCTCCTCTCCTCGATCCTTTCCTTCTCTCCTCCTCTCCTCCTTCTTCTACCCCCTCATACCTGTATTCTGTCTCTCTCTTTCTCTATCTCTCTCTATTCATGTATATCTCGCTCCTTATCTTTCTCTTCACTGGACTAGTTTCACTCCACAAGGAGTGTTGAGCCGTATTCCATCGTACTTACATGAAATGCTGCAGAGTGGTTGATATTGGAGAAATTCAGTTCCTTTGCCGCCTTTGTACCCCAGCAACAGTTCTCTGCAGCATGGGACACAAGAGCCTCTCTAGCTTCCTCATCTTTCACCGTCGGCATTCTGATGGAGAAGAAATTATTTGCATACATTATTTACAAAAACAGCGGACATAATCTTCATAGAAGAAAAAAAAAACACTTGTTGGGGACACAATTGCCAACTTTTTGCTAACATATAGGTATGCCTAACTCGGAGGTTATTTTGCTCAATATTTAGTAACAGATGATCGTGATGGGGCAAACTTTGCGTTCTAGTTGTGCAAAAAAAATTCCCCAAAGTTGGTTGGACATAAATTACCCTGACATTGGGTAATTTTTACCCAACGTTTCCAATGTGAACACGTAATGACAACACATAGTCCTACAATAAAAAAAGGAAAATTAGAAGACATTTTGAAGGCCAAATGAAAGGAAATTCGTCACAATATGCCTCACTGATTATGGCAAAATAATGTCCACAAAGGGCCCTTATTCAGACATGAGTTCGATGAACAAAAAAATACCCTTTTCCAACAGAAATGATACAGAATCCTATGATTATTAAAAAAAATATATGTAATAGCTAAATGATGGAACCTGCATTTTATTATCTTTTGGAAAGCTGTTCTAATCATCATTATCTAAAATAAATAGTATCTTACTGTGCAGTGAAGTCTGGTGGTGGGGGCTGCACATATTCTTCGTAAACAGGAGGGGGTGGGATCATACTGTTCATAGCATCATATCCCGTCACAGCCTCCATACTTCCGACTGGAATATCGCCCTTATCTTCATCTCCAATCTGAAATAAACAAATAAAGACAGGAAGAAAAAAAAGAATTGAATCACCACATATTACATTTACACCTGTATACGATTTGAACCAATTGAAGCCCTAGTGAAGTGAAACATAAGATATGTATTCACTCATGTTCCAATTCTTCCTAGACTACTTGCAAGATACATACAGATTGTAATCATAATCATGATTATCAAATTCGGAAATTTAGTTCAGATTTGGATGATAAGATTTATGTTAGATTAAGTTCAGTGCTGCTAAAATATCAAATCGATAGAATATGAAAATACCTATCACTATAACTAATCCTAACCTTAACCCTAACCCTAACTATAAACCTAAACCTAATCTGAAACTCCAGGCAACCCTAACCCTAATCCTTTACATCTTTGACGAAGAGAAAAACCCGGAGAGTCGCCGGAACAAACGTCGGAAGACTGTACAGGTGCATTTAATGACATAAATAAGTTTATTTTAATATTTTCTCTGCTTAAAAAAAGAAGATCTATTATCATTTACAAATTAATTCGAAAATGAATATTCAGGAGTGCAATAGTGTTTGGAGCTCATTTCTATTTTTGTAATTAATTTTACATAGTCAAGATATGAAGACAACCTAATGGTGTATCATAATAATATATAACTCATTATTTTGTGTATAGACTTACCTCATTTTCATCCTTTTCGTCAGTGCCTCCCGGGAGATCTACATTACCAGCACCTGGTGGAGGATTTGGGGGCTGAGAAGGTGCTTGTCCTTGTTGTGGCAGCGGTATTTGACCGGATTGTGGTGGAGGGGGTGCTTGCTGTGGTGGAGCTGCTGCAACAGGAGCATTTTGTTGGTAACCTTGTTGTGGCGGTGGTGGAGCTTGCCCCTGTTGGGGAGGAGGATACCCTTGTTGAGGTGGAGCTGCATTTTGTTGGTACCCTTGCTGTGGTGGAGGGTAGCCCTGTTGAGGTGGAGGGTGCCCTTGTTGGGGAGGAGGTGCATTTTGCTGGTAGCCTTGCTGTGGTGGAGGATAACCCTGTTGAGGTGGAGGGTACCCTTGTTGGGGAGGAGGTGCATTTTGTTGGTACCCTTGCTGGGGTGGAGGATACCCTTGGGGTGGTGGTTGTTGGTACATTATTTAACTTCTTTGTGGGCTATTCTGAAATTTAAAGCAAACGGATGCGGAACAGTGATAAACTGACCAGAAACTATATGATTATCATGAAATAAATATTCGAAATCCCGTAGAACAAAATGAAAATGCAAATGTAAACCTAGTCGTGCATAATTCTAACGCGGGCTGCAAACAATGGCTAAGGACAACCATCTTAATACTTTAGCATTATGCCCAATTAAGGTCCGAACAAGATTATGAAGAGTCTTTCATATCTACTTATTTCAAATCATTATGATCAAAATCACAATTTATGACAAAATAAGGGGAAATATGTTTACATGGGCTTGTTAATGAAAGTAACAACACGTCGTTTGACACAACTATATAGTTGGCAAGTCCGACTGAATCTTTCAAAAGTACTGTTAGTCTGTTGGTAGGTCTGTATACACACAGTAACGTTCCTCATGTGACAAAATCGAATGTAAAATATATTATTTCTGCAATGGAGACAGGTAATGGAATTTAGATCTAAGTTGGTGATAATGTGATATATTGAAAATTATCAAAATTGTAAGTGAATTCATATTCGATATTGACTTACCTGTATATACGTAGTACCTCGGCTCAGCAACTAATCAATGTTTTCTTGAACCTGTTGTTTGTTTCTACTTTCTACCTTAGATAATCACGTATAGGCTATACAACCGACATGCCTGAATACACCTGTACGTCCATCTAAGCCTTCAATCAAACACCCATTTTCCTTTCATTCATCTCTATTATCATTGTTCCGCGTATCCAAGGGTGCTGAATAGGCCTAGATCTAGTGTGTTTCTATATGTGTTGTCCGGCGTAGCTTGGTGAGATGGGTTCTATAATTATGCAGCTACATTGCATAATAATAGAATGGGTACGATTTCAAATGGTATATGGTAAAAGTATAAATCAAGAAAAAATACTGGGTATAGAAAAACCCAATCCTATCGGTTTTGGGTAGTTCATTGCCTACATTGATCACGTTGGGTATCGTCAAGCGCTGGTCTTTTTAACGTTTAAATGTTACATAGTTTGTAATAAAACTGCCCATCAATAAATTGACAGAAAACAAAATCAGTTCAGATTCCAATGACATTTCTAAGATGGTACGAAAGGTTGAGAGATGCCAATGATTATCATTGGCAAAATTCTATTGCTTTTAATCAGATGGTAAGATAAAGAAAGAAAAATACTGAGCAGAAAATGCATCCTACCAGCTTAGAATAGTTTGTGCCCACTTTGGGTAATGTCAATTAAATGCTGGCCATTCTTTAAAAAAATATATAGTTCGGTAAAAGAACTGCCTATTTTCGGTTTGCTCAACAAATTAGTCGATATTATATTCAAGCTTTCCTATTTTCCAACATTCACATTCAACTAAGGGCTTATCTTAAACCTGTCAGACACTCTGATTTGTACTCTATTTTTTTCCACCTCTTTGCATGTCTGTCAAAAGTGAGTAAATTATGTATCAGAGCACTTACTTCCATGGAGAAAATGAAGGATATATGTAAATCAGGCCCGGTGGAAATGATGATAACAATGAAAACAAACCATTATTTCTACAATGCACATTTTTTACATATTGATATGTCGTCGAAAGACGTTTTAAGGGTTTTGGAAATTAACCGAGTGAAGAGAGCCAACTTTACGTACTGAATGGGCAGAGATTAGAACCCTCAACCTTTAATTAATAGTGAGATCGAGTCAAGTAAATGAAGCGCTATATATATAGGCACGATATTCCCCCATTAATACCCATATATATATATATATATATATATATATATATATATATATATATATATATATATATATATATATATATATATTTGTTTTAATTCAATGGGCATCCATCCCCCGAAAACCAGTCAAGTGATATTTTGTATACCCAGACGTTGTGTGTCCGGACCCCGCCCCCCCCCCCTACTCAGTACCTATATATTTAGGGCACGCGTATATATGCATGTTCCCTCCCTTTTAAAGCACCCCCACCCCCTATCTCCGGTGTGTAAAGTCAATACAGGCCGGATTTTTGTGTATATTACGAGCAGGACTTTGTTGCATGAAAAGTACCCCTTTACCCTTGCTTTTCCTTTATCCTTTGTTTTTCTTTTCTTTCTCAGCTTTTGTTTGTTCGCAAGTTCTGTCACGGTGTGCGCGTGTGTGTGTTATATACAGTGTATATATATATTTTTTATACTGTTGTACTTGTTATCGTGTGTTTTAGTGTTGTGTGGGACGGGGGGCAGTGGGTGTTCTCTTTTTCTTTTATCATATATCTTCTTCTTTCTTTTTACCATAATCCTTAATTTTTTCAGGCTCTCTGAAGCCTTGAAGGAAATTTTGAAAAATTATTGTGGAAAAGAAAAGAAATAATTGGAAATTTAGACTATTTGCAAGCTGGGCCACGTCTTACAAAGACTTACGATTGATCCAAATCAATCGTAAGTCCTCTAATCAATCGCAAGTTTGCAGTCTCCTATCTCTTATGTACATAGTTGCGATTGATATCAATCGCAAATAAGTTGCGATTGATATCAACTCTTTGTAAGACGGGGCCCTGGTCGAGGAAATTGTAAAAACTTTATTTGCGATTTGTTTAAATTTTTAAATTTGTTGTTTATGTGGATATACTCTATAGGCCACTGCGGTACAGGTTTGACCTTGGGTGACCTTTTTCCATGTACGGTACCGGTACCTATGTAAACATACCTTACGGTTATAACCCGTGAACTCAATCACGGTTCCTGGATCGTACACACCGAACGCTATCGCATGCCGTGCCCGGCGCGGCCCGCTGGGCCGGGGGGCTGCGCTTGTCGTATACGTATATCTCGTTGCAGCTCGAGCTCCGCGAAGCAGTTACAAGCAGCCATATAGTCAATGAGAAAATGCTGTTATGGCTGGCTTTCCAGGAAACGAGAAATGGCTGAAAGATATTGCTGCCTTGAGGAGAAATCCCAGCACATTTTTTGCTCATAATGACACCAAGGAAGATGACTTCTTATTAGATATTCTGCAGGTATGTTAGCACGCCACGATCATTGTCAGTCAGTGAGTCAGTCTCAGTGCAAACAAATTATTCAATGGCAATGATTTTCGCCATTTTTACTACCCTCTAGCTTGGTCTAGACTAGGCTCTTCTTTGTCATGACTCAAATCTCTAAAATATAATAATAATTGTTCCTTTTGAAAACAGACCTAAAAACTTATTCTCTCAGACTCTCACTAAATGTAAATGTTGTTAATAATTTAATAATATTTAATTCAACTTTCAGGGATATTTTTCTTTTCTTCTTATACAAGTTATAGTCTAAACTCTAATAATGTAATATTAGTTATATAACATAAGTATACTGTTACTATTAGTGTTAGAACTGATGGACATAGATCTAGTCATGATTGATAAACAATTCAACTAGTTTTAGGAATTTGTAAATGTTAAAGTTACAAGTGTAGATCTATTCCATTTACAGAATCTCCTGTAGATCTAACCCTAATTTAATTAGGTCTATATTAGGTGTATACACTATAGTAGAGGAGTAATTTCAAAGGAATTTGATTTTGACACCACTGTCAGTCACTTTATGTATAAACTCATATTCTCATGATTTCCATCACCTTTTAGACCGATTTATCAAATATTAAATACATGAACAGTCAAACCTGTCTTGTGTGTGTGTATTGGGTTTTTACAGACGTGTACCAATCAGATATGATTATTTACGTCTGGGGACCGACCTTTAACGTCACCATCCGAAAGACGTGACTCAGTTTCGAACCTGCGTCCTCGACTGAATCAGTTTGTAACTTCCACTGTTAGCTGGATTACAGGCGCACGCCACAACGCACGCCACCTAGCTTTTGATGGCCAATAGCTTTTTAAAGACTTTGAGGCCCCCAGCCCTGTCTATAGTATTAGGAAGAAATGTATGTTGTGAAACCTGTCTAGAAAGACCACCTGCCCATAATGGCTATCTTTTCTATTCCCCTTGGATGGTCTTAAAGGTACTATGTCCCATTTGCAGGCCAAAAAAAATGAAAAGGTTAAATTCCAACGGCATTTGAAAGACAATACTAATTTAGAACTTCCTTTAAAAACGGGGGGCTTGAAAATGTCTTTAAGTGGGAAAATAACGACTATTAGTTGTCGAATCGACTTAGGAGCTATAGAGCCAGTAAGTAATAGTCTGATTTTTCAGACCATTGTACCGAATGGTCGTACGTTTTATGCTGCGCAAAGATTCAATCAGTTTAATTTTGGCCATTACAAGAAGTGGGTTATTGATGTAGACAAATGCTCATGTATGTACCCTTTACAGCTCATTTTATGTATGTTATTACCAAAGATGAAAAAGGCCAGTCAGTCACTCAATAGTGTCTGACAGTGAAGTCTAGCAAGTAAACGGATTTCCTTGCATAATTTGAATATTAGGACACTGCTAACGTTTAAATTTCACAGATAGGACATACATGACATATTCATAATTCCTGCAAAGTTCTACAGAAGTTGATGTTGGCTGCAAAAGGGACATAGTATCTTTAAGAGATGGTTTTATGTAGTTGCCTTTAACCATGGAGTCCATGCTAATGGGAAAGACGGGACTTCTACAGTTGGTGACTTTTATCACATGTAAAGTTTACATGTTTAATACAGTCAAACGTGTCTTAGTGGCCACCTCTCTATATGAAGGCTACTTGTATGATAGTGGCCATATGTAGAACCAGTCTACATAGTCTACAGTGGCCACTTTTTCTGTGTTCCTTCATGGGGTATGTGTGTCCAGACGCTCGAAAAAAATAAAGCTACCGCTTTTGCCTTTGGATTTAACCTAATGTATGCATCAAATAGCACTAACCATCATAAATATTTATCCTTTAAAATATTGTGTAACTTAACTCTTTAAAGATATATGAAATATTACATGTAAACTTATTCAAATTACCGTTGGAAATCAACTGTTCGGTGAAACAACCTGTCCGGACTCGCATCGTCTGGGTATACTTTTAACTCTCTAGTCTCTACCAGCTTTTAATAGTCATCCAATGGAATAAACAGGACTTCCACGGCAGAGTTTCTTACATGTACATTGAACATGTGTACTCCAAACAAAGTAGGGTTTTCATCCAAAGTGAATAAAAAGTGTTTTGGGGTTTTGTGTTTTCCATATCTGTAATAATTAGAGGCTAGAGCATTGATATCTCCTTACTTTCACAGGCTCTCTTTTCTGAAGAACTGAGTATGCATGTGAAGGTCATGTTGCTTGGCATCCTTCAAGAGCAAACATCTGTCCTTCTCTTCTATGCTGACAGGTAATTGGATTTCCATTTTTCATTCAATCAAGCCTCAGTATTGAGAAATTATGTTTGATTTCAAAACTTGATTTGTTTTGATTAAATTCTATTAAATTAGCTTACGTGGTAAGCAATAATTCCTGTATGGCATTAATGTGGTATGTATGAGATCTCAGTTCACGAAGTCATTGTACATGTATGTCCAAAGTAGATTCTATTTTGCGGGCAAGGACTTATTCTTAGATATAAGCATTAATAATATTGCCTTTTTTTTTAAATGTGGGCCAGGCATCTAATTTTGATGATTATGGAACATATAAATATATGTTCTTTTTAATTATTGAAATGATTTTGAATCCAAGTTTGGAAACTGAAAGTATTACAACTGTTGCAAAGGACTGTACGGAGAATTCCTTTCTTAAGTTTCTTTTGTTGTTTGAAATATTCAATTGCCGCATCTTGTCTCAAGAGAGCTAACATGTTATTTGTTTTGGTTCCTTAGTGTGGAGCAAGTGGTAGGGTCACTGACCAATGTCTATCAACAGCTTCATCTTGACACTGCAGCATTCTTTAAGGGTCAACTACTGGTTGCTATAACAACAATCATGCTAGATTGCAATCAACTGGTGAGTTAAAATGGATGTCAAACATAAGTGAGTACACAAAACCACCAAAAGAATTGAACATTTTAATGTAACTTTGTACAAAGTTATATTATAACACAAGCCTAAAAGCAATGATATCTTCAGCAATCGGTGATACATTTATAGACCTGTACAACATATTTATTCCATGAAAACAGTGTAGCACACTTAGGAGTTACAATCAAATATTCTTTTTCTTTTTCAAAAGGGTGTATGAACTCATTTTATTGCATACTGTATATCTGTTTATCTGCAGTAGAGAATTATTTCTGGGCTTGATTAAACTGTCCACTTGGTACTACAATAAATTTGACTATTTTATCAATTTTCCAAGAGGTTAAACAAAATAGCTGATATGAAAATGGATGAAATTGTACATGAAATCTCTTTCGCTTATTGTACATTGAAATGTTTATGAAAATATATAATAAACTGCATTGAAGAAAAAAAGGGAAATTAATTTAATATGTTGTTTAGTTCATATATGGTCTTTATACCCTTATATTTAAAAGAGTATGCAAACAAAATTAAGCAGAAACACTATATATGTAACTCAGCGGCATTGCAGTCAGTATAAATATGTTGGTAAAGGTTTACAACAAAGACAAATATGAATATTTATAATTCCATACATGTCGTTTTGGTATGATGTAGGCTGAGTATTAATGTCTTGATCAATCTTGCTTCTTTTATTAGGAGGAACATCCAAGGAATTTCCTCCAGTATAAATATGTTGGTAAAGGTTTACAACAAAGACAAATATGAATATTTATAATTCCATACATGTCGTTTTGGTATGATGTAGGCTGAGTATTAATGTCTTGATCAATCTTGCTTCTTTTATTAGGAGGAACATCCAAGGAATTTCCTCCAATTCGTTGATATTCTCCTGGATGTTGTGTCTAAGGTAAATGGTAGCAAGGATCGGGTTCTGCGTGGTAACGCCTGTGAGTGTCTTAAGGAAATTGAAACAATTCACCGGTAAGTACAAAGGTGTATGTAGATTACAATCCAATCAATGAAACTCTGGATGGGGTGCCAAGTGAATATTTGAGTATTAAGTCTTTCTGATTGATAGGTATGTTATAGAATGTTTTTATCAAAATATGGCTAAAAGACAATAGAAAAGGGTGTGATGAATCAAAATTACCCTTTTGTTTAAAAATAGGCAAAAGTGTGAAAGTCCTGTACATGGTCATTTTTGTCCTCGATAAGGGTCTCCACTCAGATGCTGGAATTTACTTTCTCTATCCTCAGTTTGACTTCATGCTACTGGATAGCATCCCTTCATATGACAAGTACTTTATACTTAATCCCTTTGACTACTAACATTCTCATTCCTATAGGTTTGAATACAAGTACCACATGGTAACCATAGGCAATAGGTTAACACATGTTTATACCAGAATATATATATATATATTTTTTTTACTGATATTTCAACTGTTTATCGATGATCCAATATGGAGGACACCTTT
Organism: Mesocentrotus franciscanus; assembly: GCA_037976565.1. Taxonomy (NCBI): domain Eukaryota; kingdom Metazoa; phylum Echinodermata; class Echinoidea; order Camarodonta; family Strongylocentrotidae; genus Mesocentrotus; species Mesocentrotus franciscanus. The sequence continues at coordinate 22,522,631 of CP137666.1, read as the reverse complement.
GTGTCAAATAATAATCATAATAATAGCTACATTTATATTGTGCACATATCCATCCAGGGGATGCTGACAGCACCTACAAAGTTGTATTATTACCCTGGCTATAGCCCAGGTGCACTAAGGCAACATTCATTGAATAAGTTCCTACCAGGTACCTGTTTACTATGCGTTGGTGGAGAGTGACATATGTAGATTAACGTATTCCCAAAGGACAGTAGGGACTCAATCTGTAAACCATGTGATCCACAGTCCAGTGACATATCCACTAGACCATGACACCTCAAATGTCTAATTACCAGCCCGTAGATTGAGGAGAATAATGTTTCTCATTTCTTCTATTATCATCTTGTGACAGGGTTTACTCTCCAGGAAAGTGGATCATTTCTATGCTATGTGTCAGCTTGAGAATTCATGCATCTGTCAAAGCTACATGGTAAGAGTCTTCCTAAAGATTGATTCCATTTGAGTTAAATGCCTAAGCAATGTGAAACGTCTTCTTTGAATATAACAGAGGGAATTCATTCAAAATGTAGTATAGGAGATGAAAAGAAAAAATTAACAATTGTGAAATAGAACAAGAATAAATTGCAAGAAAATAATGGTGGTTTCATTCTCATGAAATATTTGTTTTATGCACAGCTGTTGACTCAAATTATGGACTGTTTTTATAGGATAAAAAGAGATCTACATTTGATGTTGATGGCTTCATAAATGGGTTTAAAAACTGGATGATAACAACTACTACCAAAGAAAGAGAGTAACAGACTTTATCGTCTATTTGGAGCCAGAAGGGCATTAACTCATTTACTTTAAAACTGAGATAATGCCCTTCTGGCTCTGAACAGATGATATGTAGTAATTAATTGTATTTTTAACCTACTGAATAAATGACCTTTATTTCATTAAAGAGAAGGTTGATTTCAGGGAAGAGGTGAAAAATAATTTGTGAGCGTTATCATTGTAATTATGCAATTGTGGAAGAACATCAGAGAAAACTTGTTCCCTGAAAAGCATTGCTCTTCAAAGCCTTAATATTCTAAATATGGCATGTAACATCATAAAAATCGGGACGGATTTTTATGCCACATGTTCGTGTAGTCCCATATACATATTTCTGTGTACAGTGCTTGATACTTTACCAAGAGTGGGCCAAATTTCTTATCATTTTGATGATTCCAGACCTTGCAGTACACACCAATACTTATATGCTAGCTGGGGGGTGTTTCACAAAGACTAAGATCGACTTTAAGTTGGACTTAAGTATAGCGGGCCATTCATGCCATTGGTTGCTATCACCATTGGTCTCTAAATTATAATCTTTAGATAATATTTTTTCCTTCAATAATGAACTATCAAAAAATGTACACTCTGTAGATTTGAGACCACGATGTGTACGTCCCTTGAAAGACAAATGCCAGTCAATGATGAGAGAAAACAATGGCATAAATGGCCTGCTATACTTAAGTCCAACTTAAAGTCGATCTTAGTCTTTGTGAATCACCCCCCTGATCAACCTTTTCTGATCAATTCCACATTGTTCTTTCACAATGCAATCGCATGACCAGAACTCAACTTTATCTTTAATATCGACCATTAAACAATCTTTTTTTCCTGAAACCCCTTCATTTTCCTTGCAGACACTGTTTGGGATGGTACTAAAGAATGGCCTTGAACAGCTTCTGGAAGATCCCAACAGGTAAAACGGCAACTATGCTATTTAAACTTTTCTTTTGATTTTAGAGTATGGAATCTTTTTCAACGTTTCAAGTGCTCTGATTACATCATTCAGTAAATGGTTAAATTTAAGGTATCAGAACACCTTCTTCCATGACTAATACCCCTGGATAATTATGCCCTGACATATAGCCCATAGAGATATTCCTCCCTAAGACAATTACACCTCATATAACAGCTCCCCAGACAACTGTTCCCTTAAAAAAATATTACCCCAATTATCCTGAAACTACTACCTAGGGGGTAATTTGGTAAAGGGGCTATTGTCTGAGTGTGTAGATGCATTGAGGCTGTAACGGATAGATGTTGTTGTTTGGGGGATGATAGGCCAGAAGGGTTTTATATATACATAATACTTTTAATTTAACACTTTAAATATATACATAATATAAACAAAAAAACAGACAGCAAATGAAAAATTAGAGGGAAGTACATGTAGGTAGATCGATAGATAGGTAGATACATGTAGGTACTGTAGATATATAGATAGATAGAGAGAGAGAGAGAGAGAGAGAGATAATTAACATGTAAAGAAAATGTTCACTGCACTAAATAAAAATAAATACTGCAGCCACATTGGCTAGTCACCTGCATCTCCAAGAGGAAACATAAAATATTTGTCTACTTAAGTACTGCTTTCTGTGTGATACAGTAAATATAACTAAAGTGTGATTGAGAAATGTATTGTCTTATCTTTCTCCAGCTTGAATGCCAATGATCTGAGTGATTTACTAAGTAGAAGGAAAGAGCCCCTGAAGGTAGGATAACAAGAGATATAAACCGTGTACAAATGCTTTTTAGCTTGGCTTTTCCTCTGGTAAAAATATCATATTCATCATGAATAAAATATGCCTATTTGAGGAATTTTGGGACCACTTTTGACATACCCAAAAAACTTGTGAAACGATCCATGGTCTTAAATACGTTTCTCTAAATTTAGTTTAGAGTTTAGAAAAGATTGCATTTGTAGAGAATCACCAGTTGGTGTGGACGGAATTTATTGTGGACATATTTGAAGAAATACTTAATTGAATCATTAGTTATTAAAGTAGTATTACATTAATAATACACAGTATGATAAATGATTACTAAAACTGCATTTCAGTCATTACCTTTTGTTAATGCATTTACTGGTAATTTTATGAATGAAATTACAGTTATAGATTATATAGGTAAATATGTGTAAGCATAGTTACATGTTTTATATACTGGTATGTTAAACAAAGTTAAATATTTATAGTGTAAGTTTCTGTGTAAGCTCTCTTTAATGTTTATTTATTATCCTATTTCATCACTAGCCATTGAACTTGCCTGACAACTTCGACATCAAGATGTTTCAACTCAAGGAGGTAAATGCTTTTATCATCTTGCTCACAATCTCAAAAGAAAACTATTTTGATGAAATGCAAATAAGAGCTCCAACATGTTGAGGAACAAGAACATTGATATTTCTAAGACGAAATTTTTTTATTTTTATTTATTTCTTTTTTTGGGGGGGGGGATTTTTTGTTTTTGGACTTTTTTTTTTTTTTTTAAACTGTAAACAATGATTGCTTAATTAATCCTTTGCCGATTATTTCAAATATCTGTGAACTGTTTTTGGCAAGGAAAAACCAGAATCTGAAACTTAAGACTAAAAGTGATCTTATTTTACTAAAGTACGGTATTGTGACTATGTATATCATGATATTGTTGTCATGTCTATTGTAAAGAACACAATCATACTGTCACTGAAATTCATAATTTCAATTTCAATTGAAAATGAAAGTTTATCCTGTTGTTCTTTTTTTTTACCATGAAGAAAATCACAACACCACCTGGGCAGCTCCCGATGCACCTGGACATTCGTGAACTGAAGAGGGCACTCACCTATCTTGTTGATCACCTTCCCATCATGACCCAATCATCTGTGATGCAGGCGTCTCTTCTTGTAGGACAGTGTCTCACTCATAGTCCAAGTATCAATCCATTGGTTAGTGTCTTTGTATATGACTGTCATTTTCAAATAATGAGATGAATAGGAATTTGTTGTCTTTGTCTGTCTTTTGGATAATTGCATTGAAAGAGTGTCATGGGGAGATGAATAAACTTTAGTAATATGTTACTATCAAGGAAATGCTTGAATGTGTAATTAGCATCATATTTGGGTGTGTAATGAAGTATTACACTGTTGATAAACAGGCGCGGATCCAGGATTTCATAGACGAGGGGCACAAGGGGGCACAAGGGGGTAGTGATCACATTTTTTTTGGGGGTAGTGAGCACTAATTTTTTTGGGGGGGGGGCACGTGCCCCCTGTGCCCCCTGGATCCGCCAATGATAAATATGTAAAGGATTTATCAAATCTCTAATCTCTGAATTCTGTTGTGAATACTGAAAGTGATATAAATGTCTATCATTCTTTAAACAAAAAGTAAGATTAGCCTTAATATTTGTTCTCAAGTACATCAGTCTTCTAAAGAGTATTCAAGGATATTTGAGAGTGAGTGAGCGAGCTCTGAATTGGAAAGAAACTGAGGTCAGCCATCTTGCTAGTCTTTACTTACTCCTTTACCTTGTGAGCAGAACTGAACATGTGTCATATGTTTGTTGTATTCACAATGGACCTAATTCAAAATGTGACTCAAAATTCTTACTTAAAGGGAGTGTAGCATGGGAAATACTGGTTAACGCCATCTACGTCTTCATTTGGACAACTGCACGTAAACGAATGGACTTGATTAACGGTAGTCAGCGACTTAATCTCTACATGGTCAGCGCGTGCTAGCGTTCGCGAAACAGACCAAAGTTCTCCTCACGCTTCAGTTTCGCATATGTTGCACGCACATGAATGCTGCGGTCGCGTCGTCCGTAGTCGTATTATACCCAATTGGCCCAGAGTAGGTCCACGGGAAAGACACATAGTCTCGTCATGCTACATTCCCTTTAACATTTGTCTGTTGTTTTTTTTTCTCTCCAGATTTTCAAGGGTCATGTATCCAACTGGGCATCATCAGCTGATATGGTTCTCTTTCATGTTGTTCTTCTGCTCAAGGTATCAATGTAATACATTAAATGGCCACGTCTACTAGTAGAAAGAGTCAATTGTATTATTTCTTGATGACCCTTTGATATCATTCATCATTGGAATATGTTTTAAGAGAAATGGGCACTTATCCAGGCAATAACATTATATGAATTAATGTGCAGTAAAGATATTATTGAACACACAAAATGAAACATAAAAAGTGCCTGGACATGAAATATCTCAACATCTTTATCACAATGGATGGTATTCTTCCCATCAAATTCAAGTGTGAAATTTCTTTTAAACATTGGGATTTAAATTTCATTTTTGTCAATACTATCTTTTTTTTAGTATGTCTTTCAATTCATGTTGCATATTTGTTGCATATCTGTTTATTAACATTATATAGGCTCAGTTTCCTACTGAATTATTGAATGGAGATGAGGAGTGTGTAGTATTGAGCAAGCTACTGACCTGTGCCAACCATCCTGCTCTTTCCCCTGGTCATCGTCTTCTTGCATTCCAGTGGTTACAGCACTTCCCTGAAAGAGAGGTATACAAACTTATGAAAAGGATTTGGAAGGGGTAGATTGAGTGTTCGTCAAGCTAGGATTCTTGGGATTTGGATTCTTACGTTTTTCATTTACTTTATAATATTTTTTCTTGTAGATAGATAGCATATGGGAAATGCTTTTTATTGTAATAAGTATCATTAGTAGTTAATGCTTATTGAAAGAAGCGTCGTATTTGAACTTGTCACTTGAAATGAGATTTTCTAATATGTTTTTGAAGTTGTAATCTTGTCCAAACTTGTTTAGCAATGTGGAAAAACTATTCAGCAATACTAGAACAATATTTCATTGTTCTTTAATAAACAGTGGTTTTATTTCATTTTTGTTTAATTTTGTTTCTTTAAAGCCCCACTGCACTACTTGTAGCTACTTGCTCCCTCTATATAGAAAACAATGCCTAAATGGTGCCCGTTGGTCCCCCATGATCCTCTTTTTCTTATGTTAATTGAGAGCTGAGTTGATGAGATAACCACCTGTCCGTGACCACGCTGGGAGGTCTAATCCCTCCTGGCCAAACTAGTGCAGACAGGCTTTAAATTTACCTTGGTGATATTGATGATTTTAATGCTCACACTATTGTCACTCATTTCAGTTCAGTTTAATCTGTTACCATCATATCTCCTGTGGGCCTTACTTTCTAATATTTGATTATCCTGCCTGTTTTCAGCCAATCTTTCCCCATTGGAAGCCTCACCTCCCTGGATGTCTCTTCACTGAACACTACACAAACTTCTTTCCGACAATGTTTGATGGTCTAGATACATCCCTGGTGAAACTCAATCTACTCAGCCAGTGCTATGTACCATCAACTATACATGGTGAGCCATTTTAGCTTCCTGAATATTTGTTTAGAATGTATGTTACCATCCTGAATATGCGTAATACTGTATATGGTCCGTTTGGAGCCAGGAGAGCATTTAGTCATATCTTTTAACACAGAGTTAACACCCATCTGGCTCTAAAGTTCAAAGTTCAAAGTTTATTCACTGGAAAAAAAAGGAATGAACATGTATATCATTCAAGTATACAGTGAAATCAAACAAAACAAAACAATATAATACAAAACAAAGCATTCACAATGTATAAATTATATAAATACAGAGTAGGGGAAAAAAAGAAAAGATTAGAGAACAGGTTGAGTGAGGACCCGCGTTAAATATTGAAAATCTTAGGCTCTGAACAAATGAACGCGCTATGTAAATCGTGGTCTTAGTGTATTGTTCGTATCTGCAAATAAATGTACATGTCTATATATAAATTTATGTTTAAATGTGAATATACTCAGAAAGCTCATACGGTTGAAATCTTGCCTCACTACCTTTAAAAAAAGTTTGTGAAATTCCATCAGTATTAATAATTGAAAATCATAATAACAGCAACATTTATATCATAAACATATACAACCCTCAATGCATTGTATTTCGATAGACTGTTTAAATGGAAGACTCTACAGAAAACTCAATGTGTATTGTATTCAAAATGTATCTAGGACAAGTTCATATGAATCTTGAGAAATGAAATAAATATTACCACCTTCTGTTTCATAATCACTCAAAATATTACATTTGAGGATATTTTTACCCATATGTCCCATGTAAATGTTTTTATTTCTTAATTTGATCACTAGATACCTCATCTGCTACTCTGATGGGTTGTGTTGATCTTCTGGGGAAGTCCCTAGAGTATGGCATTGTGGGTAGACCAGCCACTTCCTGGTACCGCTTACTGTTTAGCATGTTACAGAGGCATTATGGGACCGTCTTGAGAGAAGAAATCATGAAGTAAGTGAAGCCCTCCTACTGCACCATTTACAAGATTATCAGTTATTTGCAACCAGGCTTTGTTAGAAATCAAGAGAACAATACACTAAAAGATTGAGATCACTGGCAACTTTCAAATAGACAAAATCAAGGCCCGGATTCATTTCAGTCATTGTTTTCTCAGTATCTTGATTTCTCTATGGTTAATTGTAGTTGAATACGAGATGATTGATTTCATCTGAAGTGATGATTGATTTCATGAGCTGAATAAATAAAACGAGCAACAACAACAAAAAGAAGAATACAAATTCTTGCTCATGTTTGATAATCATATCAAATGTATGTTTCCAAAGATTCTGCAAACCAAAATCTATATTTTTGATCCGTCCAAATTACAATTAAATCTCACATCCGGCTGTTATTTTTTAATGGTGTTCTGTATAAATTTCTTGCACACCTTTTTTGGGTGATGAAGTTATAGATCTTCATATTGTCTCTTAATACAGTGCGGTGGTTAAAGTTACTGTGAAGAACCCCAAGTATACACCACACACAGTGAACTTCATTGAGAGTATGCAGAAACTCACATCTGATAAGTAAGTTTATTGTTATTGATATGTTGAAAGTGTTGGGAGTGTGAGAGCACTGAAGAAAAGAAATAAAGACATCAAGGAAAATGAAAGACAGAGATATAGACAAACAGTTGGACAGTCAAAGAAGAAAATGAAGGAAAACATAAAAAAAGAAATGATAGGGGGAGGGGGCAGAGAGTGCTGAGATTGGGGAGAGCCTGAAACAGAGGCAAACAGAAAGACTTTAGAATGTATGAAATGCTTTTTAAAAATACAATTTTAGGCCAAATGTTGTAATATGCAATCAAGACTTATATATCCTGAATTCATGTTTTCAATATGTGGAATAGCATTTAAATGATGATTCCAATTACATTGTAGTCTTCATATGTTGCACTCGTAGGAGTTTCACTGTGCTTCTGCTAGAGACACTCCTCCAGCATGTCGTGACATCAGATATTCACAACAAACAGGCTGATTTAGAAGACTATCTTCTTATCCTACAGAGGGCAGCACAAGAAACAGAGATATCCCCAAAGGTATGCAGGCTAATGTTAATCCAGTCAAACCTGCTTTAGCGACCACCTGTATAGAAAGACCACCTGTCTACAAAGACCACATTTCATTTTTATTTCCCATGATAATGGTTTCTCATTGAAACATGAACTAAAGGAACATGTACATAAAGACCACCTGCCTATAAAGACCACTTTTCTTGTCTTCCTTGGGTGGTCTTTATAGATAGGTTTGACTATCACACCCAATGGTACACATTATCTATACCCAATCTCATTTATTGTCTATTCATTCTCAACATCATTGCAACTTGTTTTATCGTACATCCAAGGGATTCTACCATGCAGAACCTAAGCATCTATATTTCACAGAGCAATTTCTGCTGTATTCTTACTATTACAGTGAAACCCGAAACCTGTTTAAAAAGACAGTATATTTTTTTTCCCTTGAATTATTATTCTCATTAAAACCTGTACATAAAAACCAGCTTGTGAGACCTACTTTCTTGTCTCCTTTGAGCAGTCTTTAAATTAATGTACAGGTATCTGTAATGCAGTGGTATGGCATGTATATATTTATTTTGTTGCTTATGTAATGTTAATGTATGCTGCAAAGTCAAAGTTGAAAAAACTGTGGTATCATCATCAGGGAAGACCTAATGTCCATTGGGCAGGATCTTTTCTACAGGACAGGGCCATGAAGCATCTGAACAATAAATATAAGTGGTCCAATGATGGAACGATCTTCCCCCTCACCAAGAATCGTCTGAAGGTACTGATTAGGAATGCCTCTGACATTGATCGTATTGATTAGTTTTTTCGTTGCCATTTTTTATCAATCCCTTCTTTTTTACTTTTCTTTTTTTTCTAGCCTATCTTGGACTACCTACAGATGCTACTGCAGAGAACCTCATTGATGCAGGATGGATCCTGGTTTCTAGGCAACAAGATTCTCTCTGTATGTCATCAGTTACTCCAAGTCCATAGCAAGGCGGGCATTTACTCTGGTAAAGACAATCAAATCTTAACTCTTTGAGGATAATGCTATTCAGGCAGTGGGACGATAATGCAATTCATTAGCAAATATTCAAGACAGTGTCAAGACAGGCGCCGCTTTTCCGGTGGCGGCGACGACATCAAAAACTTAACCAAGGTCAAGTTTTTGAATTGTTAATATAATTTTGAAATTATAAGTTCTTATTCAATGAAACTTGGACTATAGGGTTATCAAGTATCCCCAATCATGTGAGGAGAATATCAGGTCACAAAGTCAAGGTCAAAGGTCATTTAAGGTCAACAAACTTAGACTATGTTGTGGCATCATCATCAAAAACTTAACCAAGGTCAAGTTTTTGAATTGTTAATATAATTTTTAAATTATAAGTTCTTATTCAATGAAACTTGGACTAAAGGATTATCAAGTATCCCCAATCATGTGAGTAGAATTTCACGTCATTAAGTCAAGGTCAAAGGTCATTTCAGGTCATCAAACTTAGACCATGTTGTGGCATCAGGTTAAGATTTTGAATTTTTATCGTAATTTTGAAAGTATACATTCCTATTCCATGAAACTTGAACATTTGGGTTATCAAGTATCACCAATCATGTGATTAGTCTTTTAAGTGACAAATTCAAGGTCAAATGTCATTTCAGGTCTGCAAACTGACTATGTTGTGGCATCAACATCAAGATTTTGAATTTTTAGCATAATTTCAAAAGTATTTGTTCAAATTCCATGAAACTTATACCCAAGGGTTATCAAGTATCACAAATCATATGACACAAATACTAGGTCACAAAGTCAAGGTCAAAGGTCATTTTAGGTCAGTAGACTTGGATTATGTTTTTCACAACTTAATATGAGAATTAATAAATCAGTTTTTTTTATTTGTTCATATTTCATGAAAGTTATCAATCTTGGTACAAACAATAGTAAATAATTCTTCTGATGATTCTTAGTCAATATTCACTTCAAAATGCTGATTAGATTCAGAGGATTTCATTTTTAGGGGCCTGCTAATGGGCCATCCTGCCTATAAATAATGTTCCTACCTCAATTTTTCATCTTATCGAATTGCGTAATGCAGGCGAGACCGCCGAGAGCTTCTTACTATCATAGTCCTATTGCCTTGAAACTGATAATTGAATAGAGAAATCTAATTCTAGCATTGCTATTGTTTATCAAATTCAAAATTTTGCCATCTGCTCGATACTCTTGATGTAGACTTAGACAGGAGTATCTTCTTAGGCATTAATTTAGTATCAAACCAGTTAAAGAATTGCGAAAATACAACCAGATTCTCTCAAACGGAAGATGTACAAAATCTACCACATTAGGAAACTGCTAGACTCTTGTGTAATTGCAGAAGTATGTCTTTTTTGTTCAGATATGGGTGATACCCTGTACACTCTCTTCACTGGGCATCAGGATATCGAGATCAGGGATAGAGCTTGCCTCTACTACGCCCTACTCACCAATCTATCAAGTGAAAAGGTAAACTTGGCTTTGAATTTTCGGATCTGTTTTTCATTGATTCTCTTGCAACCTTGGGTGCAGTGTCTGTACAGTAATCTAACAAACAATGATTCAGGCAAGCGTAGGTCAAATGTGAACATTTTAAGAAAGGTTGGTAAGGTTTTGCAGTAAAGTGGTCAAAGATGAAATATCACCAGACACATTTGTTGTGAATATTATGTTATTGGCTGTTATTACAGAAGCACTACACACATATGCAGTTTATATTAAAGCTGTATTTCTATTTTGCATGTAATACATAATCAGTGTAATTTAAACGTTTTTGGGGGTCATTTTTTGCATGTTTTAAATTGTTAAAAGAAGAAAGAAATGTTAGTTGCATGAATGAGTAGATAAGAATCTTAACATTTGAGGTCAATCAAATGCCAAGTTAAGTTACCAGCCATGGTTAATACATGTATTTGCAATCTGTTCCCTTGTCATAACAGATCAGCCAGATTTTATCATCAGTTGGTTCAGCTGAGGATTCTCAGAACCTGACAAGACTTGTAACAGGAAGTGCTAGTGTAAAGCCAGCAGGAGCAGTGGAAACATTAGAGCACTCAGTCCTCAAATTGACTAGGTAAGAAGTACATCCCTCCCCCTTCCCCACCCTCATAGACATTGGATTAGGCAACTGTCAAATGGACTGATTAAAAACTACCCCCTCCTCCCCCAATAAAACAAAAAAAGAAAAAAAGAATGTTAGTAAATAATGGTTGTCTATAGTGCAAAAATATATGAAATGTTTTGATTTGATGAAGAATTTTAAGTTTGTTTTTTTCTCCATGAGGAATGGCGAACAATTCAAATAGATGTTTTAATTTAAGATATGACTAATCAAATATTCTATATATAGCGGTACTGCCTTTTTACCCCAGCACTACATGTAGCTGGTGTGAATTAGTCACTGAAGATATAATTTTCACACAAACATGTATCTCTGATGGTTGTTGCAATGATCAGGATCACTAAAAGTCTGTCGTCTTTCCATTGTTTTCTTCCTTAGAATCAGAAAGCGAACATCATCACGTCGCATCAGTAGAGACGGTTCTTCCTCTGTCACCAAATACTATGAAGCTCTACAATCACTAGCATCAGAGAGCACCATCTACATTGATTATTACCTTCACTTTGATGTAAGAGGATGTCCCTTTATTCATTGTACAGTGTGAGTCAAACAAAAGTTTACACTTAGAAAATTGCTAATTATTTTAAAAATCATCTATGAACAGTAAATTATTATACATCTTATGAAAGAGTGTTTTATCCCAAATCATTTGGTATCAGTTTTGTGTGGTATATGTTCACGCTTGGATGAACAGGAGGCAATGTTTGCAAGAGTGCAAAAATCAACTTGCGCCAAAGTTGCTTATGTGAGGTTTGAATAAACGATTGGAATTGGGTATTAATTCGGTCTTTGCAGATCCAAATAACATCCCTAAAAAAATTAATCATGTCACACATATCACATATCAAATATCGAAGAAAATTTGTGCGTGTGTGTGTGTGTGTGTGTGTGTGTGACTTTGCTTCTGCAAAAAGCATATGCAATGCATCTCATTTGATACATTCAGTTCATTCTCTCACTTATGTACTTTTGCGCAAGTCGATTTTTGCATATGCTTTACCTTCTGGTCTTTAATAATAACACAGAGTTCAGTGAATACGCGCCTTATTTGGGTTGCACCGTCAGTTGTCATTCTTTTCAAACGTAAATAACAAATAATAACCACGGCGGGGTTCTTTTGTGGGGGGGGGCGGTTGTCTGAACGAGCCTTAAAAATGGGGTACTCAGAGCCATCTTTACACACAGTGGCTTGGTTTCAATTTGTCACTCACAACAAGGCGCAATTTTTTTTCTTCCTGTCGTTAAATGGTACATCGCGCCCCCTCCTCCCTCCCACCCCTCCCCCTTTAACATGGTCATGAAAAAAAGACATTACCACCCGATCAACAAGGCTTAGCGTGTTTATTGAAATTTGAACGGATTAAACATCACATAAGCAACTTTGGCGCAAGTCGATTTTTGAACTCTCGCAAACAATGCCTCCTGTTCATCCAATTGTGAACACATACCACACAAACATGATACTAAATGATATGGGATAAAACACTCTTTCATAAGACGTATAATAATTTACTGTTCATAGATGATTTTAAAAATAATTAGCAATTTTCTAGGTGTAAACTTTTTTTGGACTCACACGGTAGTGAGATAGTAGTAGTATGTCTAATGCCTTATGGGACTGCTGCATTTCCATTTAAAAATGCATTTCTCCCGAGTTTCAATCCATCTATCATAACCAGCATTAAATGAACACTGCAATCAAAAGATGGGAATGATTGCATTTACATGCAGGGATTGAATTTTTACACTGGGATATGCTTCTGAACAACCTGATATGGCAAATAACCGGCATAACTATTAATGAAACAGTCTTACTTTAATAGACTCTCATTCAAAGATTTGTAGGTAGTTTAGTTAAAAAATTGTTATCATAAAATACAATTGTTAAATTTTACTTTTTTTCTCTTGTTTAGGAATCTTTCTTGGAGAATATTCCTGATGCTATGAGACACCTGTATGCAGTCATTCTTCATATTGATACACCCTCTGCATATCATTCAATAGAAGGTAATGAAACTAAACTTCAATATTTCCATAGTAGTTGGAAAGGAAAATGATTTAGCTTGGTTCTATAGTTTAGATAAAGCAGATTTGCGTAAACATGTATGGAAACAAAAATCATTTCATTGCTACAAAAACATTTAACTATTCTGTAATTAATATGCTGATTATCTGTCTTGCTATAATAGGAATAGAAAGGTGTAGACCTATTTTGAACGGGATATCACATTGCATTTTCATCAAGGAAACAGTCAGATAAAGTAATCATAGGTGTCAGTGTCTACTGAATTCTCATTGGGTTTATACAAGGATTACCCAGGGTTAGTAACCACAACAGGGTGTACTGTTATAATTTTATTTATTTTTATTAATTTAAACATTCTTATTCTTGTCTTTTATTCATATTCATGCTGTATTCCTCCAGATATTACAGTTGCATCACTATCGGTAGAGAACTCATCTGAACCCATAGATGGCTGCCAGATGGTCACAATAGATCTAAGTCCCAAAGAACCTCTACCAACATCTCTACCTTTAAGGTAAGCATCCATCAATGGTTTCTAAAGGAAACACCACGTAGTCCAGTTACAATTCAAGAAGGATGAATAATGTCTCTTATTTCATTGCAATATTTATTCTCACTCTGTACATGACCTCTTTGGTCATGCTAATGTTCCTAGCTAAATTTGAGTGCATTATGCTCAAATTAAGATGCCTGAATAACATTATGGTAATTCAGAAATCATAGTGGCATGGGTTTGAATAATAGTAGACTCAATATCCATACTGATTAAATATACCTCATGTACATAACAATAAAATGGGCCATTTTCATAATCTAATAAGAATTCAATGCACACGTCTCTTTGAAGTGCCTCATTACGAATGTTTCATTCACCTGGTGCAAATGAATAGGTAGAATGAAAATTGCATACATTACATTTTGTTAAGTAGGGCAAGCCATAATGTTTGTACGACCTATTAAAACAACTAATGTTTGCAGTTTGTATTCTGACTATTGATAATAATATACAACAGGTGAATATTTTAGCTCGTCACTTTATACACATGTATGAATTTGACTCCATTTTGCATATGTTCTATTCTCATTGACTGCCCTATATTGTTATCTTCTAGTGCAATGTTCAGTAGCAGTGATGGGCGTACCTGTGTGTGCCAGCTGGAACCGGTTGAGGTAACCTTTGATGACCTCTTCATCCCCATTCCCATCATGCCATCTTTACATCCTGTTCTCTTCAAGGAGTTGTGGGACAGCATCAAGCGGGATGAGCAGACAAGGTTAGATTATTTTTCATGCTGATGTGATGATTTATTAAATTATATTTTCCTCTTTATTCAGCTTTTGACTTTGGTCATATTTACAGTGTCAATGAACATATACTTAAAACAAACTCGAAGTTGATGGATTTACTTCCTGATAATCAAAGAGTTGATTAATAAAGTAATTTACTAAGGCATGTATGTGCTTTGTACACTTTAATAATCAGAGATATCCGAATGCGCAGATTGATTATCATGAGAGAAAAGCGTATAGGTATCACTCTTTTCTACTCTCCTTAGGGGCCATAGATTGTCTTACTTCTTGTTAAAACACATGTGTACCAAAACAAACGTTTGGTTGTTTAAATTTCATTTGAATAGACAAGAATCTATGAGTGCTGAATCGATCTGTACTGTAACTCTAGGATCACAGACTATACGCAGGATAGTGGAGGCTGAATTAGCTGACTATACTGTGATGTCAGATGATGTACAAGGTAAGTAGTTAAAATGGGAGCAGGTACTGTACATTCTCTAATGATGGAAAGCCAAGAAAGCAATTATTAGACAATAAGAATGAAAGTTGAGAAAAAGAAGGGGGAAGGAATTTTACTCTGTGTTACGTTAAGGTGCTTTTCAATATAGTGATAGTGGATTTCATGAACACAGCATAGTAGCATATTGGTTAGCAAATAAAATCTTCAGTTTTGATTTTTCAGGTCAACATCTACTTTGACATTAAAATCAGTCATATTGCTTGCATCATATCAAGTCATATCATATTAAAGATCCGTCCACAGTTAGGCTTTATTGTAGATGGGTTTAGTGTTTCTTTTTATATTATGTGACTTCTTTCTTTCATATAATTGATGACTTTGGCAATCTTTTAATCTAATATCTTCTTTTCACTTGCTTCCTTCCACAGATGGACAAAGCATAAATCTCGCCATGCTGCTGCCTCCTAAATGGCATCTGTTGCTACGGTTACAGCTGCAGGAGAAAATCACTGTGGTATCCATGGTAACAGATAACTGGAAGATGCTTCCTCTAGTCAATCAGTACTTACTCAGTCTAGAAAATCACTGACATTGAGGAGGAGTTGGACAAAGGAAGAGAGAGACTGGGAATGAAAAGGATATGAAGTCATTTGAGTGATATGTTTCGTCTGCTTGCTAAATTAAAAAAGGCAATTACACTCTTGTAGGTAAGCAAGCAAGGGGACCTTTGGTTTGAAATCATACCTGCATGACTTGGTTATGAGGATTGATGCCCCACCATAGGGCACTAGCACATTGACTTCTTTTATGCTGCCTACATATTTTCAATTTGTTGGGCACTCTGCCACTGTCATTGGAATATCATGTTCAGCTTAAATGTAGTAGTTACAGATTTGTTGTTGAAATCTTGCCACAATGACCTGTTGTAGGAGTAAAATCTTATAACAATTTTAACCACCCAAGTATTTTTCCTGTCAAAGATTTTTTTTCTTCTATCTGTAGTTGTCCATTGATCTCACACATGATCAAAAACTAAATCATTATAATTATGTACTGATTTATTATGTAGTGACATATGCTAGATTTGTATCTTTCTGTCATTGTGCGTTTTGATTTATCCTTGCAAAGAGTGAAAATACCCGACGTAATATCTTGTTTCTTTATACTTCTAAACTGAAGCGGAACAATTAAAAAAAAATTTTTTATGATAGTAATATTCAATGTTGATACTGTATCAAGCCATAATTCATACAGTTCCAAACTTCTTTTGATTTCAAGTCATCTATGCATCCTTCAAGAAAAAAGACATGGCGAGAGGATGTAGATGATCCTTTTATGAACGATCATTTATGACGTGCAATGCAGAATACAAATTAAATATATGACTGTGTGGTTTCTCAGAGAAGGTTTCTAAATATTTTGCACATTCTCTTTCTTCTTTTTTCAGTCGAGTCTTTTTGTTTTTGCCAGTTCCTTCATATGTACATTTATCTATTTACCTAACTCTTGTTTGTCTTGTTCTATGCATATATTTTCTATCTGTATATCATCGCTATATATTGAATGCCAAATCACATATACATGTATTGTAATTTATGTTTGTTCTGAAAAGAAAATGTTGAGGAATTTTGTACTCTATATTTTATATTAAAATGAAATATTAAAAATTGAAGAACAAAATTGTCTTCATATTGTATGTTTAAAGAAATTAGTACTTTAATGTAGGCAAAAAAGATGCAGTGGAACAAAGTGTAGAAAAGAGAGACAGAAGATAGGCAAGAAAATATATAGGAAATGAGTGGTAGGAAGTAAGACAGAAAATGAAGGAAGGGGTGAGAGAAAAATAGAGAGGGGACGGGAGAGAGTGGGAGAAAGAAAGAGGGAAAGAGAAGACTGACAGAGAGATGACAAAGAGAGACATATATAAAGAAGGAGAGACATAACAAGGTATGATTATTGTTTAACAAATGAAGAAGAATAGAGAGTGCATAAGTGTATAATCATAAAATAAAAGTTTATCAAGAGAAATTTCCTTCTTTTTAGCATTGCTTTGGCTCCTGGGAGCATTTGTGTATAAAAGCAGCACTAACTATTACCTAGTATTTTCATTGATTTTGGAAAAATATTACATGTCAACATATCCGATACATATATTTTGTCATATCCCCCCAAAAGGCAAGTACTATGCAGTACAGTACTGGAATAGAATGTCACATTTTGTACATTCACAATTATCCCTGAATCATACCAGCCTCCCCCTACATGTATGTATGCCAAACACGATAGCACCAGATCTGAACCAATCAAATTTCTTGTAAAGATTTCTTTTTATTTGAGTGTAGACCACCATACACTGATGAAACTTCTCTAAAAAGGGGAGCAGAAACCTCTTAATACATCACAAGACTAAATCGATACTTTTTACTGTACAAGGATTATAATACAAATACAAACATATGACAGGGATCTTCTCAGAATCACCAATTTGGTACCTAGATTTCAGAATCGGAAATTGGACATGAGAAGAAAAAATATCCCTTTCATTTCTCAAACATTTGTTCAATTCTGGGAAGGAGACATTAAAGATAGATGAATCCTTAATGAAGAACTTGCATATTTTTTTCATTTAAAGTACACATATTCCAATATTCTTAAGTGACGGATATTGCATTATGATAATTTCTACATCAAGTTGTATATCCTAACTTCTCAACTTTCTCAACTAAATTTTAAATCATTCTGGCAGACTTCATTCTACCAATGCTGTCTTATGGAAAATTTAATATCCTTATCACAAAATGCAGTTTTCACTCCCATATCTTTAGTATACATCACAAGTGACATAAGTAATTTCAAAAAGGTGCATGCATATTTGAATTTGGCACATTTCCTGAAAAAGGCAATCAAAATATCAATGTTTATCTAATATGAAGTTTGTTACCGGGAATTATTTAAAGTCGCTTTGTAAATATGAATGATGAAATAGAACCCTAAATTTGCTTCTTTGAAGTTTATTCATTATAGTTATCATTTGTAAACCCTGAGACACGGAAGTTTTTTTGTTGAAGTCCAGGAACCCTTTGATATTACCTGGCATACTTAATCAAGATTGCAATTCCTTAAAAAAAATCATTTACAATACCACTGTATAAAGTTGATAGATTAATAGGGACAACATGTTTTGATTCTCTGCCCATCTATGAAGTCCCACACAAGATTGTAAACTAAGACTTACTACAATCGATACATTCTAACAAAAACATATCCTTGCTTCCATTTGCCAAAATTTGGCAGTGTCTATTTACATTCAGCAAGCTTAAATAAATCACAAGATCGACAGACTTTTCTCATTTTCATCCTAATTTTGTAACGTACCATAAAAATTTAGAACAAAAAGACTTGAACACAATAAAAATCAGTAAACGTCCATCATAAAGCTTAGAATTGAAAAAAATTCAGTGTTTATGTTCTATGTTCTATTTAAATTAAAGAAGATTCTAATAATGTAAAAAAAAAAAAAGAAAGAAGGAAATAAAACAAGACATGAGATATTCTTACGCTTTGGACAACAGGAAAATAACAACTATTCATTTGAAATATACAAATTTTTTTATTGTTCATTCTAAGAAGTACACGAAAAAGGAACGCTACAGGACAAACATGCACACAAATAATAAGAGTGATATTTACAATGTACATTAATCTGCATTACTGAAACTATTTCTTTGTACAGGACAAAAATGCAGCTTTACAACATTAGACAAACAAAAGAAAAGAAAAATTGAAACTTTAGTTTTGAATGACAACCAGACATATTCTTTTTCCTTCTTTAAATATTCTGTCATTGTTTCCTGTACAAGCACCCATAAGAAATTGGACTTCACCGTTTAAAAACTCATAAAAAATAGGTGTACTGCCTTATTCTTAGGTAGCCTATTCCTTAAACAATTTGAGATTTTGTAGCATCTACCTTTCTGACCAATTGGGTAAATTTGGAAGCACTACCTCACATTTAAAAAAAAAAGAGTAATATCAGCACGTTATAGGGAAGCTATTTTCTTTATTTTTTTCTCAAAAATCATTCAAATATTTCTGTCAGGTAGCCCAACTGTGCAAGAAAACTCTAGAATATCATTGTTCAATGCACATTAGATAATACTCTCATAGAAAAATATTACACAGATCTTTGTAAATATCAATATGCAAGAGCAAGCATTCATAGGATTGGAGTCTCTATTCTCAAAGGTAATTAGAAAAGTATACAAGTACTTCACACTAAAATCGTTACATGGACATTTTTCCAAGCTTCTCTATTTATTGGGGACATTCAAAATGTACCTGAGAAAAACCAACAAGTTTGAGGAAAAAAGTCCACACTGGAGTGCTACCAAACATACACCGCATGTCTCTAGTTAAGCCTTTCAATACTCTGGTCTTCTTCTGAAATGTTCTGAATAGAGAAGTTGGAATGTTTGTGCTGATCTACTGGGTACAGATGATCCACAATGGAGTAGAATTTGGATATCTCTTTCAAAACTCAGTTAATTGATCATTCGTATCAGGGTTCGTTTGTTTTTCCAGATATTACACAACTGTGCACTTTTAACCTTTAACAAGTTTTCAATTATCTGCCCCAGTTGTTTCCTTTTTATGACAACTGTCTCAAGATCTGAGATATAATTCTAGTGATTGTCTTCACAAGTGAATAGTAAGCTAGCTGGAACAAGAAGAAATACAGGGCTGAAAGAAATCAACTTAAAGAGGAGATACAATACATCTCAGTGGAATGTAACTTTAATTTCCTTCCCCAGATCTGCACCTGTTATCGATGCATTTGATAACTTAGCTTTTATAATTATCCAGCTTGACCCTAAACTTACCCAATTCTCATACTTCGGTAGGAACAAAAAACTGCCCTACCAAGACAGAGCTTCTATCAATGTTATGTCAATGATGAGTGCGGTGAGGGGATTTTACACATACTACTTGACAGATATCCTTTTCCTTACAAGAAAATTCTCTTTGGACTCACAGGTTCTTCTCCCCAACATAGTGGGCTACTTGAAACACAGAAATCCCTGAAAATTAAAAGAAAAACTTCCTTAAAATATCAACAGTCTGGTGAATGTGAGTCACTTCGAAACTAAGGCAATTTCTCAAATCTATTTGCGTTATTTACAAAGCTCTAAGAAAACATATATATATCAATAAGACTTCTCTCACTCTCCTGCTCTCTCCCTCTCATACTCTCCCTCTTACACACATACACATTCTGTCTATTTTTCTAAATCTCTTGATCCTAACAATCAACATATTTCATTTGTTTGTTTTCATTCTGAATAAAATCAGAAAGAAGGTCATCTTTGCTCATCCCTAAATTACTCTGGTAGATTTCTCTAATTCATATACCTGTAAATTCACAATCCATAAAAATCAATACTGGAAATGAAAAGCCATAATGTACAGCCCTTGGAGACTAATCACAACGATTTAAAATCTCATCCTTGGCGAACAAGTAGACCAGCCAAGAAAAGAAATTTCTGTGCAAGCAATATTTCTCTAAGATATAATTACAATTTGATGATACAGATTACACATTTCAGACTACCATCCATATTAATGTGACAACATGCCTCCCAATTCATGCAAATTATAAACATAAGGAGATTACATACCGGTAATCATACACTGACGATAAATCATTGACATCAAATGAAATATACACAATATATTACAAGACACTCTCAGAGCAGTCTTACCTATGCTGCTTCAGTTGTCAAATACTGAACCAGTGATATCTTCTCTCATTTTAAGTCTCATGAATTGATGTTTCAAGCGCTCAAGCAACTTGTGTGGTGAATATGGCTCAACTGATAAAAATCTTTGAATTATGATTTCCCTTTAATGTACCATGTATCTGCCATTGCAGTGGATCGGGTGAATATTGAAATTGAAAAGAGATGCTTCCTGACTGTTCAATCGATAATGAATGAATAAATTACATGTAATTATATATTGAGGTTTGTTTTGAAAGCTGCAGAGTGTTACAAAATGTAGGGGGTGTCCTTCAGGATGATATTTTGGAAACCATGCTAAAGTAAACCATAGCCGTAGAAGAGAGCACTAGTTTGTCGAAATTGCTCTTCAGCAACTTCCAACAATATATATTATTACAGATATCTCCACAAGCCTGGGAAATTCAGCCTCTAAATTGATGTTCTGCAAGTTTTTTCCCCACTATTACAATTGTTTGCTCAAATGGGATACAAAACACTAATATGCTTCCACTAATTTGTTTTTCTCTATGCTCTGTGCTGCAAAATATCTCATCTACCACTTTCTTATGTACTAGCCAAAGCTTACAAACAAAATCAAATTTTCATGGTTTACATTAAATTATTGACATTCTTTGCTAGCCCCATTTTGAACTATACTCACTTGCCTGAATGACAAAGATATTGCTTGCCCAACCTTGCATAAGATTTTTTAGCTTACCCATCCTAATACTAAAATGCCATTGCCACAAATCTTTGCTTTTATATGTTATTTTAAAGGAGAAAGAAGGTCAAAAGACAGTAACAACTTTCCTTTCTTTCTAATGAGAACCAAAAGATAAACTTTATGCCCATTATATCTGAATATTCCTTTTCATGTATGTGTGCGCTGAATCCTGTTTTAATCACTACTCCTGTGCTCTTTGACAATTTTTTTAAAACCATATCTCAATACAATTCACCTAAGAGAATGAACCAAGAACTCCTCTTTTTACATACATTTGATATATATATATATCTCCTCATTCCAAATCATTCACTCATTTGAAATTTTCTTTTAACAACGAATTAAAAACATCTTCATGTACACCATCTTCCTGGCTCCTTCAACTAACAACCATATTTATACAAAATAAATATATATTAGGTAATGCCACCTAAACATGTACATTATGACTTAACTGAAACAAAATGGAACAATGCACCGAATGTACTATAAAATAACAAACTGGATAGTTTTTTATGAACAATTAAAAAAAATAGAGAGTGAAAATCTAAAGTTTGATATCTTTGGATACTTTTCATCATAGTACGATGAAATGTACACAGTAAGCAAGATATATATGTATTTTTCATTCAGCATAATTTGATGTGCCTTTTACTTTAACATTGATTTAGTATAACATTGATTTACATTAGATGTAGCCCAAGTTATCTCGGGCTAAACTGCATATTAATAGCTATAATTGGTAGTAGTTCATGTCAGTTCTGCATATAACCTTAAGCCATGAGCAAGTGAACGCAATCAGGCAGAACACTTCTAGAGGGATAGGCAGGGAAAAGTTAAAAATAACCGATCAGGTTTTTATCCCCAAATCATGGATGAGAATTTAATGTTGCATGCCGTAGGATATTCCCTTAATATTACCAAGAACATGAGGCATTTCTTTCCTGTAAGTGCCTATCAAGAATTCACCCTCTTTATTAAGAAGAATAAATAAAACACTTGATTTTTATGTGACATCATTGGAATGTATGTGTTATATGAGCAGCCTTCATTATTATTATCATTATTATTAATATTGATATTATTATTCTATTTGGCAATACAGAAAATGCATAAGAAATCAGAAAAATGCTGTTCCTGCTGCAAATCAAAGTATTAAGTCTGCCTGATTTCACATAAATATTAAAATTCCATATCATTTAAGTCTACTCCATTTGACATGAAATACCTCCCCATTAAATCAAATTAGGCTGAATGAAAAAGTCACGATATCTTTGCTGGCTTATGTTCCATCGAATATTTCATTTTCTCTAACTTTGCAATGAACAGAAAGTAATAACAGAGCACATTTCGGGATAAAATGTTGTCGTAGTCTAGGGCAGGTAACATCATACCACGACAACCCTCTAACTTGTTTGTTCAAGAGGGGTCAAAGGTCAATCTCTCATGTTCATACGAATTCATCTTTCTGTACAATGAATAATGTGCTTCCACGCATTTCATTCCACGATTTCAGCTGTCTGTCCTGGGGATATGATGAATGATTTCCAATCTTTTATGCTGTCTTGGAATCACTATCGTTTTCTGCTTTTACTTTCTTCACCATCGGACTGTTAGTTGGAAGACGCATGAAAGAAAAGAAAAAAAATTAAGAATATCAAATATCCATTATAAAACATTCCAACATTGATAACCAGAATACTTTATACGTATCCTTAGGGAACTGTCTAGTGATGGTTATTTCTCAAAGCAATGACACTATATTGGAAGCTGTCTTTTTATCAAATCTTTAGGAATATATTTCCAAATAAATGGCGATTTATGCATGAAGACTTTCTCTACAGAATATGTTAAACCAGTGGCATGTTTACATGCTTCCAACTGGTAAATAATTTGACTAGTAAATAATTTAAACAATGTACAATTGTAAAGTCGATGTCAGATGTCTGTCCTGGAGGTATGATCAATTATTTCAAGATTAATCATACTTCTTAACAGCAGCCACCAAACCTTTCATCAAAACAACCAACTATCATCTCTTATTGGTTACGACATATACTGGTCCATTAAAACCATTATGAAGCCTGCTGAAGAGGGGTTTAGCTCTTACCTTTCTATAGAAGATGCTGGTCTCTTGGCAGCGACAGTAGTTGTTGGTTTAGCAGCAGTCTGGTTATCTTGAAGCCATCTAACCTGAGTGGCTGGTCCATATCTATACGGTCAATCAAAACATAGCGTTAGCTTCATATCCACACTGCTCATTAAAACAACACAAGTCCTTAATCCCCTTTATTCTCGCAACTTGTATTAGCTTCACCAAAGTTTCTGGTTGTTTTTTTTTTCTTCTTCATACCACCCTAAACAACATATCTTTTTTCTTTTTTTATATACATGTACATCATAATCTTGAGGGAGCAAACAAGGAACATTTGAGATTGATGCAATAAGTACTGACTCACTGGTGTGGCAGGTTTGCAGAGATGTGAGTACTTGGCATTTAAGTCTGGCTTAATCTGTTCTTTGCGTAAGCAGTTGACTTTAAGTTTGTGTTACACAGTAATGCCAAAGCATCCTGTTGTGTCTCTGATAGGCTATCAGGGGATAGAGTTTGAATAAAAGCTGTGAGCCCCCTTGTTAAAGGCTTTTGGATTCTTTGCAGTTTCAAATCACGGCTTCTTGTGTGCGAGGATAGGTTTTCCCATATTGCTGCATTCACTTTGGGGCAACACAGGGGAGTACATTTGCTTGGAGGAGGGTATTTCCCTCCAGCTTCCCCCAGCACATTTTTCTCTAGCTGGTGAGACATGAGGTACATGGCAGACTTTGCTAAATCATTGTGGATCACGCCACCTACCCCAGTGGGGATAGAAAATTTCTGAGCCAGGGCAGGAACTTTGTCCTCATTCTCCTGCTCTAAACCTGGTGCAACAGTTTCGTTGACATCACCCTCATCCATGCTGCCAATGTCATATGACGCAGGGCATTGGCCCATGTTTCCAGTGTCAAAAGGCTCAAAATCATCATCATGATGTTCAACTTCAAGAAATCTCACGTTCGCCGCAGCTGTACATGCTGTCGGTGGTGTATCCCCGGTGGGGCGAGTTGCAGATTGACAAGGCAAAAAATCCAACATTCTCTCCATTAAGGATTCCAATTTGTCAAGTCTTCCTTGTAAATCCGCGAAGTCCTCCTTTTCTTCAGGCTTTTTGCCTTTCTTTTTAGGCCCAGAGTTCTAAGACTCGTTCGGGGCAGGCTTTCCCAAGACACTTTTGCATTTCGTATCGGAGGATTTCACTGCCGATGAGCGCTTAGGCTCAGGCTTCGTAGAGGGGCCCGCGGCTGTTTCGCCCGGGGAAGTTCCGGCTTCAGCCTTGCTCCGCGTTCCGCTGGTTTTCTGCAGCTTAGTGCTGCCGATGCTGCTTGACGGAGACGCCATCGTGTACATGGATTTCGGAGCAAAACTTCGATTGTTGATATCAAACAGCACAGTTTCTCAAAAGTCTCCAATATCATGAAAAAAGGAGAGTTTCTCTCCCTATTGAAATAATTATTCGAGACCGAAAGAACGCCAAAAATTAAGTATTTTGACTGCTAAGGGAAAGTTGCTTTCCCAGTAAAATCAATTGCGCGGCGAATTGACTGCGCATGCAGGAGCGGGATCTCATGTAATTACGACAGAGAAATATGAAATAAAATGCATGATTATCCATCAATGTTTGCATACTTTCAAACAATGCCAAGATACAAAATTGGAGTCTTCTTGTGGTCTACAAGGCGCTTTTTCTCTGTAAAAAGTGGCTATGCATATCACTGACTGAAGTGAATTCATTGATCTTAGGTTCAAACATTTTACCCACATCCAATCTGCAAAAGAATTGTTCAAAAATAGGAGTCATCAGAACTTATCTTTTTTTTCTTCAATACAATAAATCATCTATCTATTCTCATTAGCTTATACATCAGTTCATTGCGATGGAAGAATCCCACTTTTACTGTAACTACATGTACAAAAACATCAGAATCTGTGATGAACATAGCAACTCACCCTTTGACGTTACGTGCAGCGATTCTGAAAATGATAGCAGGTTTGCTGGTGCAGTCGATGTGAGCTGCAGCCAGGTTAGCCGAGCTCACAACACAAGATGGGTTGGGTCCACAGTATACCCTGACGAAGGCTAGCTGGGCTGGGGTAGTAGGCTTAGCATCTCCAGACGCCCCGCCCATGGTGCTACGTACGGCAAGGTAGACAGAATACTCCTGGATCTCACCGTTGGTGTTTGCTGGAGGCTCCCAGGAAAGATGAGCTCCATCAGGACTCTGAAAATACAATATTTTCAACAAACAGAAATAGTGAAGTGAAGGGAGTCAATCATCAGATCATATTGCCTGTCAAGAGCCAAAAGGACCGTAACTCTGTGTTACAGGGTTGAGTTCATGCCCTTCTGGCTCTCAGCACACAACATGTCCTATGAATATAGGGTTCAGTGATGTAACATGTCTTTCCATCTTATACATGTATAACCACCATAATTTTCAACTCAAAACACTTTAAAAATCTAACATGAGATAGAACCAATTTCTAAAACAAGAAAAAAGGGATAGCCCTCCATTCTAAGAAAAGGAATGTTCCACTAAAATCAATTTATTTACCTCTCAATGCACTGACTATGCAACATGTCATTTAGCCATTTGCAAATAATAAAATCAACAAAACATCAAATTTAGATGAATGAAAAGACATCACAGAGCATGAGAATAATGATCATAACATCTCATCCTTGATCACAAATTAAAAGTACATTACCTTGCTGATTCTAATAGCTGAAGGTGCCCCTGGGAATCCAGGCAAACATGTCTTGAACGCAGAGATCTCGCTCCATGGACCTCGCCCGCAAGCATTGATACCAGCGACCCTGAACTTATAGGCTGTGCCCGGGTGAAGCTCCTGCTTCTTGAGGAAGCTGTGGTCTGGCACACTGACAACATCAATGTCCTGGCAAGAGAATAATGAGTCAGAGCAATACTTGAGTTGAGTTAAGAGAGAAAGGAAGGTATATCATAATTAAATCAATGTCAACAAATGGCTTGAACAGGTGAAAACATCATTAAGGGTTTAGAATATAATCAACCCTATTACCTACAGAGACCAGGCGAGTGTTTCAAAAAGACCTAGATCGACTTTAAGTTGGACTTAACTATGGCAGGCCGTTAATGCCAGTTTGCTCTCACCATTTACTAGCATTGGTCTCTCAAGGGACGTACAAATCATGGTCACAAATCTACAGAATTTACATTTTTTGATAATTCATTATTGAAGAAAAAAATATTATCTAAAGATCATAATGGTGAGAGCAAACAATGGCATGAACGGCCTGCCAAAGTTAAGTACAACTCAAAGTCGATCTTAGTCTTTGTTTGCGGAACACTCATCAGGTGTTCCCTCGATCAAGCTTAGGAGAATGACTACATTATGTAGTGTATAGGATATTGAAGGGGATAATATTGTCAATTTTTCATCATTTTGTCATGATCTCAATCTCTGTAGCAAACACAAGTACCATCAACCTCATCGATCATTATCTTCATTACCAAAATATTGAACGCAGTCATCACCATCCTTGCCCTTCTCATTATCATCATCACCATGAGCATCACTCTCATCTAACATCATTTTCAACATCTGCTAATAACGATCATTATCTTGTCCTACATCAGGAGCACCACCATCTTTGTCTTTATAATTTGTTATCGCCATCATCGTTACTATCCTCATTAGCTGATACATGGAACTAACGATGGGATGCCACAGTCGACTTTTGTGACAAGGAAAATGTGTGTGTAAAATATACACAAGAACAATATCACGGTCTAGGATTTTAATCTGTAGTGGATGAAGGAAGAGTTAACATCATCTTATCCTCAATCCTCGTCATTATCAACATATCAAATTAACAATCATCATTATCCTAAATATCAGCATAGAGTATCATAAGAATGCTAGATGGATTTATATACTCACATCTTCATTTCTGCTAATGATTTCTGATGGCAAATGATAATGCGCTACTGTAGTGGTTGTTGTCTTAATAATTCCAACATCGTACCACTGGTTGACATCTTTCTTGGCTAGCTGGATAGCTTGTCCTATTGGTGACTTGCCATCCTCCTGCAAATAAAAGAACAAACTATTAATCTAAATACATGTGCTATGTGCTATAATACTAAACAAACAACAAATGATGACTATTCTGATATTGGTTGATCAATGGAATGTACACACACACACACAACTAAAAACAAGGAGATTGGGGCAGTCAAAATACATGCTTCTCTTCGATAGTCTGCCCATGTAATCTAAGAAAGGAAATATGACAGCTCTACCACGGTTACAACGATAAATGAAATCACTGTCATTATGATCACATACTTCACATGAAGAACAATCAATGGTAAAGTGCATAGTATCAAATATAAACAAATTATAAAAAAGAAAATCAGTGGGAAATCATAAAACTACCATACCGTTTTTATCATGGTAAACCAAAATTAGGCACACCCAATTGTACAATTTTAAAAAAAAACATTATTTAACTTAACCATGCCCACCAAATGGAACCAAAATTAAGTTAAAAGTCTGGAATGTAGAAAGTATTAACATTTCTTAAAAGTTAAAGTAAATGAGACATGTTTGATGTTGTGCACATGCTTTACCTTTGAGAATATTATAAACTTAAGTCTGCTTTTGTCTTTACCGTTTTTGAGTCCAGTCCATTGGTGATAGGTCTGGTCGACATCACAGGAGGACCAGCCGAATTAGCAAGTGATGCAATTGTCATGGCAATAGACTTAGGATCTGATTCTGCATATATAAAATAGAGAGAGAGAGAGCATAAAATAAGTAGAGGAAATGTATCTCACTGATAGAGATAGATGTAATTACATAGAAGAATAAATGAAAAGAACTAGGGCACTGACCAAAATTGGAATGGTCAATAATTCACAGTCTACCAAAGAAGAATTGGAATTGATTATGAAGATGCTTCTGAACCACAAGTTACACAAAAACATGTAAAGTCTTTCAAACATTCATACACACAGACATTCATATAAATCACATGATAGTGATGATCAATACAACAGTTAACAAGAAAAATCCTACTCCTCTGAGCTGTTTTTGATGAATAGGAAGGAAGGTATTATGGACTGGGAATTTCGAAGAAGGTTTGCAACACTAAGTGGAGAATGGTTTTCTCTGTAAGGATATGCATATTAGCAGAACACAGCTAAGTTTCCCAAAGGCTAACCTGCATCATGGTTGCTTTCCTTCGTATCCATCGGCTCTTCTCCCACTGCCCCATTATCCAAGGCCTTGTTCTTTGTTTCTTCAGCAGGGGAGCCATTGGTCTTGGTGGTATCAGTAGGCTCGGCTGGTATGCCTGTACCGGGTGCAGGGGAGGGGTCGGTTTCCATGGGCGTGGCTTCTGAAGCAGCTGGTTCGACCTTGGATTGTTGTTTTTGTTGCGACTCTTCTGGTTCTGTCAACAATAAACAACACAATTCATAACCATGAAACTTTATCTTCCTTTCCTACCTCCCATGATAGATAAATCATATCCACAGCAATAACTGAAACAAGATTTCACCTAAACTCTAGTACCTTTGACATGTTAACAAGGTCACAGAACATTTGCTCTGGTAACAATTGCTTGAGGATTTATTTTGAAAACGTATATGGTTAGATTCAGGATTGAAGTTGCAACTAGCTTTGCGCTAAATTAATAGTTGAGGTACAGTTTTTGATCCAGGACTTAAGTTACAAGTGCAGAAATTCATCCATGGAGCCAGAGAATGTGTTGTAGAACCACACAGGTGATTGATTTTTTTTTTAGAAACCCCTTGCATCTTTTTCTAAATCAACTGGAGCATCAATATTTTCAGCTTATATGAACTACAACCATGCTTGACATAAGAACTCATCAGGATCCATGCCTCTTTGACTGATTGAGGTACAAAAAGTAAGTTGAATTTGAGTAATATTGTGATGAGTACTCTCTTTCAACATGATCTTTGCCTGTATTACATAGTGAAAGCATACAAAGGTCAACCCACCTGAAGTATTCTCTTCCTTCTTTATTGTTATATCACCCTCTGATGCCTCTGTAGTGGCAGGGGTTGCAGCCTCTTGTGTTGTAGGAGTTGGATCGGCAGCTGGTGTTGCCGTTGTGTCTGTGATCAGGCAAGCAACAGTGGAAACAAAAAAAATATTTCACTCCATTCAATCACAGATCATACTTGTAATAACTATTTTGACGACTCATATGACAACTGCAAACTAAGAACTTAAAGCTAATCTCGAGCTCTAGTATGGGAATCGCATTTTGAGAGAAAATTGCCATGATTTATTCTGGATTGTTTATCCTGCAGTAGACTGGTTGTTTGAACCAATAAAATAAAAACAAACGTACAAAAACTTACTTGGCATCATCTTCGATAAAAACCACAACTCCTATTTGCACATAGTGACCTGTGTGAAGCACATGATGTCAGGCCTTCTTCTATGCTCATTACTCAGCCACTATACATTTTCTACCGAAATTGTTTGGCATATGTCATTTACTTGAAATCTTGAACATTCAGTGTAAGTTTCGTTGGATTCTGTCAGAATTTATTAGAACTCAAATTTATCTTTAAATCTTAACAGACAATTAAGGGAAAACAAATTTCCACATCATACCCCAGTCACATTAATAAGTCGACTCCACACCTTGACCATTTGGAGTATTAAAAGTGATGTAATTTTTGTTTAGTCTGTTGCACGGCGATGTCTATCTTGTCAGTGAGGGTGGGGTACCAGGGTTTGCTACTTGTTTGAGCTAAAACAACCAACGTCCAACTCATTACCCTAATCCTTTAAACAACCTGCAAGAGGTCAAACTATGTATTTGAGCCTTTGTCTTGATGAAGTGAGTTTAAAGCTATTCTTACCTGTTGTCGATTGTGCTTCTTTGCTTTCTTCTGTAGCTGTAGGTTTGGTTTCTGATGCATCTTCAGCTACCTTCTGCCGTAATATAAAACATATATGTAGAACCCATGATGTTTAACGTCCGAACAATAATGCATAACTTATAGAATTCATATACAGAATGAACAATTATATTCTGTGACATGAAATAAAACAAATGAATGAACATAAAATTCTTTATAACATATCTCATTATGGAAAGTTGTATAGCCACAGAGTAAAAAAGCTATTGAAATAAAAATGTCCTATTCCATCATTGCATTAACATCTATAATCTACTGTTTGTGTAATACCAAGCATACAACCAATACACAATCCAATAAACAGTGTACAGTCAAACCTGCTTTAGAGACCACCTGTATAAAAAGACAACCTGTCTATAAAGACCACAATTTTTGCTTCCCTTGACAATCATTTCTCATAGAAACGTGTACTAAAAGAACTTGTACATAGAACCACCTGTCTATAAAGACCACTTTTCTAGTCTCCCTTGAGCGGTCTTCATATACGGGTTTCAATGTACATCTACGCAACACAACAGTGGTGGAAAGGGTATTGTATATTTTGTCCTGAAGTTTTACAGTAAAAACTACTAATAAAACTTTATTGGGCGGTTGAGGTCTTCATGAAATCAAGGATTGTAAGCACGTACCTGTTGATCTGTACTGGGAGAGCTGACTGTAGGTTTCGTTCCTACCGTTGATATGAGAGTAGTCTGTGCTGTACTTACAGTGCTCAACTAAAGAGAAACAAATATAAATATAAAATGCATGTTTTAATATAAGCTTTAATTCATCATTACATTTTTTTTGTGGAGGAAGTACCTATCTTTTGTTTTCCTTGTATTGTTATACAGTCAGTTAATCCCTTTTGTATCTATAACAAAAATATATAGGCCTCACATCTCCGCATCATGATTTACTCATTGACACCTGAATTGTATCCATTCCTTATAATTACAAGACAATTGAAAATCAATTCAAGTATTATGTAATCTAGTCCAAGATTGAAAATAGCCATTATTTCTTTTCAAGTGCCCTTGCAAAACAATCAAAATCTAGCAACAGTTACAGTTGGTCTTAATTACCTTCAATTTCAGCATCACAATTCAGTTGTAACTTGCTATAAAAGTGACTTTCTATTGGTAAGAATTGCATTTTGACAGCTACATTTTGAGCTGCTCTTGATAGCAGGTTAAATCTGAACAAAACCATTATAAAAATCTTTACACTGTGTGCTTACCGCTACAGGGGTAGTGACAGTCTTTGGCACAGCAGCTGTGTTGGAGGCAACCTGCGCTACTGTGGACATGATTGTGTTTATGGCAGGGGAAACGCTGGTGGATGCTCCCCCCGTCAGGGCTGAAATGGGAATGGTTACCAGCTTAGTTGTGACTCCTACAGAAAGGAAGAAAGAGAAAAAGAGAAATATTGTCATAGTAACCAAGATAGGAGGATACAAAGGCAAGATCGAATAGACCACTTTAACAGCTACATGGTTTCCTCCATTAAAATATATCCCACTTTCATTTTTTATTTTATATTATAATCCTCTAGCTACTTACAATCACAAAGCAAATGAATAACAATGACTCTTTAAATAATATATTCTTTATTTACATTTTTTTTTTTGGGGGGGGGAGGGGGGACACATTAATATTGATGTTTATAATAAAACAGTTTTTTTTCTTTCTTTTTCTAAGCCAAACTTGAAGCCCCACTGTACTACCTGTAGCTACTTGCTCCCTCTATATAGAAAACAATGCCTAAGTGGTGCCTGTTGGTCCCCCATGATCCTCTTTTTCTTATGTTAATTGAGAGCTGAGTTGATGAGATAACCACCTGTCAGTGACCATGCTAATCCCTCTAATCCCTCATGGCCAAACTAGTGCAGAGGGGCTTTAATCTTAAAATATTCAAAGCTGACACATGATAACTGACATTTCTATGAGGGTTCTCCAGTGGTTGAATTGCACATTGCACAATGAATTTTAAGACGTTTGAGAAAAAAATGTATATGACTTTTTCTGACAACATGAATACTGTCATGAATAGAAGAGGGCTCTCACCCGATGAGTTAGCGGTGGTGGTGATTGTGAGTGGCGTATTCAGGCCTTGAGAGGTGGAGAGTGATTTGAGTAGATTAGCAGCACTGGCCTGGTTGAGGGTACTCTTAGCCCCACCCTTGGTAATGATCTGTATGGTGTTACCTGAGACCTGACCGGTAGCTCCGGGAGACGAACCCTGGGGCGCTACAGCACGGATGATGGTGATGGGGGAATTCCCTGCCCCTAGACCTGCAAGGAATACCACAATATGTGTTAATATTTCATTATTGTCATGATCTCTAATAATATGAGTATAACAAGAAACATGATTTTCTTCACTTTGACCTCCATGACATTTCTAGATAGGTCAAATGTATAGATCGCTCGCTCTGGTCATCATCGCCATAATAATTGTCATCATCATCATCATCATCGTTGTCATCATCATCTTCGCAATCATTTCTGCATGTTGTTGTTAAAACTTTTTTTTCCAACTCTTCAAAACACAGAAGCTTGTACTGATTTGTCAGCTAGCTTCATCCTGAAATGATGAAGGAGTACAATATAATACAAGTAAGGCCTACAAAAAAAAGATGTTGTATTGCCCTTTAGGTGCCAACACCTGGGTCAGTCAATCAATTTTTTTCTTTTTTTCTTTTTTTCCCTCTTTGGGCTGATGTTTTTCAGTTTTGAATGCTATAAATACATTTTTTTCTCAAAAAAACGGTAAAAAAAAAATTAATAAAAAGCCGACCATAGATTTTAAGATTTTTGGGTCGGTCGCAAAGGGCAATACAACAACTTTTTTTTTAAAAGCCTAATCAGTAACATTAATGTATGATTTGCCTCATAATGCTCTCGTTGACTTAATTGACTTGCATTTATTCTATAGCCATTAAATTAGTAAAACAACATTGTAATAATGTAGTAGTGATCATATTTGACTGAGACATATTTAGCTGAATAGAAAAACTTTGAAAAGCCCATTTTGTTAACATAATTTTTTTAATCTTATAGAGCCAAATAATTTTGTTACTTCTGTCTTTCTAAAACATGCTACAATGGTTAGGTTGATATCCCGGAGGTGAAATCCATCCCCTAAATAACACCTCACCTTTGAGTGTTCCTGATAGGATGGTAGGGGAGGAGCCTGCTTGGGTTGTCAAGACAATCTTCTGTTGCTTACCGACCCCTCCAGTCGTGATAAACTTGGTGGGAGTACCCGTAGCTCCTGCCAGCATCTTGTTGGTTACAGTGACAATGGTGGGCGTCTTGCCGGTTGCGGTGTTGGCTACACCTGCTATGAAGGAAAGCACAGTAGAATTACTCAGAGATTAAAGTGAGTGGATCGTCAGTTTCCATGTGCAGAAGACCATAATTCGCTGACACCAGACTTGGTGGAAATAACATTAATGGGAGTACAAATCTGCACACAGCAAACCCGTAGGCCAGTCAAGAATTACCCCCTAATCTCTCAGAGAGTCTATAGCTTCGGACCCCGCTTCGGATCGGGTGAGGGAAAAGCAAAGCATTACATAAGGTCAAATGGTCATAAAACTGAAGGCTAACCCTGGTGATTGACAACACCTGCTATTGGGTAAACAATCGAATGGTGTCGAATTCCCCATGAGAGCTGACTTCTATGTGTCTTTAACATAGGTAATCATAACACAGATAATATAGATAGTGTGGATTAGGTGATACAAACAAAATGTACATAACCTTAACACATGTATGACCCCTGGGCTAATTTTCCTTGTTATGATTTCTCTCACTTTCTCATAAAACATAGAATTGAGCACTGTCTTATCATGAGTTACAATTGATTTGGATCGATCACAAATTTTCCAGTCATTAGATCATTCAATGATTTGCTCCTAATTTGGGACTTGTTATTCCCAACTCCTTGTGAGACAGGGCATGAGTACACTGTTACCATGAAGCAATAATACCAATAATAATAGCAATGTAATAACAAAAATTCATTGATAAAGTGCCTTTTCATGACATACACAGGGTGTATAATAGAAGAAAACAATTTACACTACATTTGGTCCATGCCGAGGGATGCAGAGACAGAAAGGACAAACAAAGGTCATATCTTTTGAATTACCTTTACCAACTGGAATGGTCTTGATGATGCTCTTGCCTTGCTGACCCGCCGTGATGCTGCTGATACCCAGAATCGTAGGTTGACCTTTCAACCCTGATTGGCTGATAGGGGTGATGATGGTGGTAGGCTTGCCTCCAGCCTGGGTGGTTGAGACAAGTTTTACGATGGTAGTGCCAGGCCCTACACCACCTGCCTTGGTAGCACCCTGAATAGTTGGTCAAAAGAAGAAAATGAAATTCATGAAGGATAAGTGCCTTGTGATGAACTTTGAGAATAGTTTCTTTTTCACAGAATTAGTTTATGAATTCCCTAAGTTGGTTGGTTGGATTTCAATCACTAGATTCTGCAAGCATTGTACTGAAGTGCCTGATTTTGTTATACATACTAACATATAGGGTACAACAGTTTACAGATGTCTTCTTCAGTAATTTCTATAAATAACCACACTTATCAAATTTGCTTTACAACTCAAACCTAAAAGAATATTTTTTGTTTATAAGTGAAATAAACTAAAGACCTAACTTACAGCATTTTGCACAAGTGTAACAGTCTTAGTGGTGCCTGAAACCATAGCTGACACCACCTGGGGTTTGCCTCCAGCTGTTGTCATCTTGAGCCCGCCTCCTGCTGCAGTGGTGAGCTTCATCCCCTGCGGCAATGTGACGCTGACACCTCCTGGCATGGAACGGGTCACTAGGGTCAGGTTGGACCCTCCTACCGTTGTCAAGAGTGGTTTGTTTTGGGTTGGTGAGATAGCGGTGGTACTGGTCAACTTTTGGGTTCCTGCAGCAGCCTCAGCGAGAGCTACGATACCGCTCAGGGTGTTATGCTGCTGGACACCAGGAGTAGGGAGGGGCTAGGAAAAGATGAAGAACAAAAACTTGTCATTGTTGAGAGTCAAAAGGACACCAACATTATTATCCCATTTTGTTTCTCTTGCAATGAATTTAAATGTTTATGACTCGTCGACCTGAAAAAATCTACATGTATCAAGATAATAATGCTACAATTTGAACTTCAAAGCCAATCATTAAGTCAGTAAAATATTCTCAATAATTGCAGAAGTGATCATGAATATTGCTGCTAAAGGTACATACAAACAATATGATGCTCCTGTGAAACCACTTAATATTACAATGAAGGGGCACGAGGTCTCATTCATTAATGTTGACTTATTTGATACCAATTGTGTTATTTACCTTGCTGAGTTTGATGAGTGAACTGGTTGCTGAGCCAGCCATGGTTGGATTCTGAATCTTAACTCCTGGAGCTGAAAAACAAAAGAATAATACCAAATTGCTAGAATGCACATTACTTTACTCTGAACACTGACTCACAGTGCCATCTGCATTGGGGAAGATGGTGTCATTACTGCATTTACACTTACCATTTGGGGGATACAAAATGGGGAATATATGTCACTTTTGTATGAACTATCCTGTAATTTCAATGATAGAACTAGAAGAAGAAAAATAGACTCCGGGCAGTCGAAAATATGCCTCCGCCTGCAACATAATCAGTATTTTTTAATTATTGGATTAAAGGAAGTAGCCCTCATTTGCAGACCCTCCCTAACTTCGATGAAGTTTTAAGGGTAGGAGTTCTTAGGCATGATAATAACACTCTTCATATTTTAAATCTTTACATGGTCATACATACTCTCACCAAGTTTAACTATGATACCTCGATTCGTTCTTAAGTTATCGCGTTCACAAGAATAATTACGGACGGACAGACAACCTGAAAACATAATGCCTCCGGTACTCACTACGTGTGGTGGAGGCATAAAAACTTTGAGACTGTGATGCATTGGCTGCCTTGAAAGTATACTCAAAATTTAAGAGAGACCAACAAGAAGCCCCTATGAGAAGATAAAGAAATATTTCTGATACGTTTCTTTGATCTAAAAAAAAATGCCATTGAACCATGCTTTACAATCAATGTTACTTTCATAGACAAAGTGTTTTTTCCATTTTTAAAGTTACTTGAGGTGTGGCATGGTAGCATATTGGGGGGCCCCACTTAAACTTATCTCTTCTCTAGAAAATAATTTTTTTTTAATGTGATTTAAAAATGTAAGTCAGTACAAATCTCAGTATTTTTATATGTATAGCAAATAATAAGTTTTCAGTTTATTCAGAGAGGTAACCAAAACATTTTCATATCCAATGATTGAAAGAAAAAACATTCAATATCAGAAGAAAAGAAAAAAAATCTGAAAATGGATAAATAGCACATATATTTTTTTACATTTCAGTATCAAATACAAATACATGTACATCTTCACAACCATCAACACTGCCATGCAGAACTGAGAATAACAATACAAGTATCATTTCCTGATATCCAGGTACTTCTATTGTCATAACATTAGGCGCCAAATATTTCACACTTCAACATGGAGCAAGAAAAGCAAGAACTGTCGTTGTTTTTACACATTTTCATCTTCATCATGTAAAAGCAGAAAAAGAAGCTTTCACTGTTAAAACTCAAGCACATAATTCACAAAGGCTTTTAAGCTTCCATCTGTCATTCACTAGACAAAACATTTGGCATGACTGCCAAGTGCTTATAACATATTTCATCTACACAAAATATCATCAACACATTGCTATTGAAATCTAAAGGGCGGGACTGCTTTGTGTGTAACCTTGAATGGTTGCCAATAATACAAGGATTGCGGGCATAATCCAAAACCAACAAGCTGTGAAGATAAACAAATAAAAACCTTCCCCTTTTCAACTACCACTTGATTCAAAAGGGGATATTATCATCGTTTGAATAGCAATAACTGATATGAAATCTGATGCACATGACACACATGCGATACTACAAGTCAAATCCACATCCAATGTATACCTATTCTATTTTGCAAAACTTCTTGTCCCATTATTTTGCTCTTGTAATAAATAAGGTAAATGAATTGAATAGTTATATTCTACAGCAATTAAATCCAACACTTGTTGTATGCTTCATATTAAAAGAAATTTCTTTCTGTTAAAAACAAAATTTATTTTAAAAAAATTTTAAAAGAGAGAGAGAAGAAAAAGGGTCTTAGAAATATAGCCTTGAATGCCTTGAAAATATACATGAAGTACAGGGTTTGCTCTAATTATTGCCAATACCGTGATTTGTTCTATTTCATTCACTTTAAAGTGGACTACAATTCATTTTCATAGAACAAATTTTGTATTGCTTTAAATATTTTATGGATTGGATTGGATTGGACAAGTACTCACAGAAAACAATTAACTTTCATTCCACCCATATCTGACATGAATTCCTTTGTTTGGGCTCAATTAACAGTGTGCAAAAATATATTGACATAGCTTACAACCTGCAGCATACTGCGGGCATTTTTGGTCCTAAATTACAATAACTCTATCCAAACAATCCATTGATCTACATTTGCCACACTCCACCCAGGTGAAGTAAATGGGGACCTGGTATGAATTTATTCCTTGAAACGCAGAGCGCGTGACAGCTGCACTGCTAAAGCCAGGGTAATTATGCTGCATTATTGTAGAGCGCTTAGAGACTTCTGATAAAGTAAGTGTTAGGCGCTATATAAGCAAATATAATTAATAATTAATTAAATAAACAAGCATCAATTTCATTGTCTATTAGTATGATTCACACATGCAGCCATTGCAAAAACGATTGAAAGAGGCGGTGAGGCACTAACATGAACAAAAACTTTTGATTTTAACACAATTTCATTTGACAAGTTTCAATGACTAAATACAAACATGAAGCAAACAATGCATGCTGAGCATTTCAATAGGCTGCATAGAATTTGTGAGTTTGCTCCGTCATATGGTAAAATCTTTATCACCTTGCACATTACCTGTGCTCCAGAAACTTTCTAATAGCTAATCATTGGTTCATTGCCAAAAATGTCCTTTTTCTTTTCTTCGGTGACTGAACCGTAAACAGTTATTATGTCTGCACTGGGATGGGGGAGTAGTCCCTGAAAAAATTATTTGCTATCTCCTTGTTCATATGAGTATTTAACTACAAAAATATATATCTAAAAAACCAGGAACAGGCCATTGGTGATTAAACACAGTTTTCCTTCAAAAAGAACATCATCAACATGCTACATACAAGCACAATGCATCGCCATATCACCATCTTGAGAGATATGGTCATTTTCATGCATGCAGCCTCTTGCTCCCTCACTTACTATGTTTGATCAACTGAATAGGGCAAGTGGCTGAGGAGCCTGGAGCCACCACACGAAACGTGGTGGTTGCTGGAATAAGAATTCAAGATGTTAGTCTCGTTTTGGACGTGCATGGCGGATGTTGATTGCTTGACAGGTGGGTGGGGTTAGTAATGAACATGGATGGCACGCAAGGTTGATCAGTGGCTTTTAATGGGACAGTCTTTACTGTTTAATATGGGATGGATTCGTCTGAAGAGTTGCTTTCATCTTTCTGAACAAGTTTTACCGAGGTTACTAACAGTTTATCAAAATACACCAACATTTTATACAAGGCATGAGGCCAAGGTCAAAGCGATTAAATTGATGCAACTCTTTATTGATGTAAAACAGTTATCAGGGGTCAGCAAGTTAATCATTCACATCATCAACAAACTACAACATTATCAGAAAACACACACTGAAAAACACACAAGATGCATGAATACCAACTCACTTCACTATTCACAAAGAGCATATAATGTTATCAAATTCACACGATGGGCTGTCAAATGAGTTGAAGTCACAGAGCATTCAAACAGTTAAATGAAATACTATTCGAAGATGGAAAATATGTCTAATGTACCCTGATATTAGTAGTATGAATCTTCCATTTATGATTAGTTCACCAGCTCTTGCTATGGTTATACAAATTATGACAAAATATTTCTTACACCGACTTTCTGTGTTACCATGTATTTTCAATCCACATTTTACCATCGGTTAAAGAAATAATAATCATCATATTTTGCAGAATTCGGATTGTCTCATTTAAAAAGGACAGATATTTAATCGCAGTGATTTGGATGCTTCCTTTATGTAAACTTTTTACCTTGTGCTTTGATTGGTGACTGGAGTGGCTTGGTGGAAGCAGCGCCACCCACAGAGGATAAGGCTGCACTTGAGGTAGGGGGCATGTCATACTTCTGCAGCTGTAGTAAATAGGCATCAGCTGCAATACAAACATTCACAAGAAACACATGAGGCTCACAGAACGTACACAAAAGAAAAATACAAGGTTCGAAAGATCTCATGCAACAGAAATATACAATTTTTATGCAATGAACTCCGTCTTCAAATTATCTGTTAACAATCCAGGATTACATGTATCTCTTGTTTTAGTTTTCATAATCTATATATGCTTGTTTTGTTTGTTATTTATATTTTGCAAAAAATAACTTCTTTCCAGAAACAGTCTTTAATACATTAATATTTTGTTGTAGATGATCAAGTTAACTTTATCCTTTTCATAACACATATGAATAAATTGAAACAAATATCTTCCTCTTTTTACTTGTTCTGACATGTCATAAATACAAACCTGTGGCTACAGCACCCCATGATACTTCCAGTGTAGTGGTGCTGGCCCGGACTAGCTGGACCCTGCCTGGGGCCATGGGCTTCTCAGTCTCCAAGAACCAAAGGTCTTTGCAGCACACCTGCAAGAAAAGCAACAAATCTCTATAAACTAATTGAATAAAACATTGGATTTAAAGCATGGTACTTAGTGACAATTTTAGGATAGTATTTTCATGAACTAATCCAAAACATCATATACCAAAGATGTAGCTCCAGTTTGTGATCTTTAATTTCAGCATTCCAAATCATAATTCTAAACTTACACCTCAGTAACTAAACTAACTCGGCATCAACTCTAAACCAACCAATTCTTGGTCATTCGTGATAATGGAATTGTTTTATCGGTCTGCTGCCTGCCTCGGTGGTGGGACTGGAGTATTAATACACTGTAAATTTACCCTTGTAAAGCCAGGCTATGGAGCAATCTAAAAACAATGTTTATTGGTGACAACTTTATGGTAATATCATTCCTTGTCAGGAATAAATTATCAAGAAGTATCTTTCTGAGCCCTATAAGACTTACCTGGTTATTCCATGCCTTGCGATATCCATCCCTTCCACTCCATACGTAGAGTCTTGTATGGATAGCAACAGAGCAATGCCCAGCTCTGGCTCTAGGTACAGCTTCTTCAAACACCTCCATCGCCAGTGGCTCCCATGTGTGGGTTGCTAGTGGGATAAGATTATCACAAGCAAAATAAAATGAGGAGTGTAAAATCAAAACTGACCAATGAAGCAATAGACTCAATATTAACCTTTTCCAGGTTATATTTCAACATTTTACAAGTCCATAGTGAAATTTGGGGCATCAAGAGTGTATCAGACCATTTTAATAGACACATATCATTGGCTTGCTTTTCCATCACAAATCCTCCTCTCAATGACTTCTTCTAAATACTAGAGATATTATCTCTCTTAATCTCTGTTACACTCTCCTCCCTCCATCTTATTTCCCTTTCTTTTGAGATCTTTTTAATTTTCTTTGCGTCTCTCATTTGATTTTTTTCATATCTCTTTTAAATACCATTCCTGTCTGTTCTGTCACATTCTCTAGTTCTCTCTCGTTACTTTTTTGCAATCAATATAAATGCTTTCACACAGAAAATATGTCCACTATGATTGTAAACTTTTTATTATTTTAAACTTCTTTACTGTGAGATTTAAAAAACTACACTTCTTCCATACATGATTAATTGCTCCATTTTGTATGTTCTATCTTAATCCTGTTCCTTTGTTAATAATGCAGAAGGTTTTATGTGATCTCTTTTTTTTAAACATTAAAAAACATCAGATTTTCATCCAATATCCCATTCCAGATCTATACCAACGATTAACAAGCCACATTCTTCAGTCATTAACCAATTAAGGGGTTCATGTTAACTTTGTTATGTCCGACTTAAAGGGTAGCCTTGGCCTTACTATGACAGCTCAAAATAAATATAAAAAAATAAAGAGTATTACATGTAAGAAAAAGCAATATGACACAAAATTACTAGTGATGCTGACGTTTGTCAACATTATGTTATACTTGATCTGGGGAAAAAAATGCTTGCATCAAATAGGATTTGGAGACATAAATGTCTTTCTGCATCTTTTTTTCTAAAATGTACCATTGAATGTATTTATCAACTTTCAAAATAACTAGCTGTAAAACCTGAACTTTTGCAACATGAACCTTTTGCTAATTGTTAAGGACAGCCATTTGGACCGCCAGAAAGTTTTGCGAATAACACAAAATATACTTCTGTGCTAATTGTGACTCAAATATTTCGTTGCATGAACTTTTGCCACTTTGAATCACTCGCAAATTTGTGAACCTTTGACGCACGCAAAAGTTTCTGGTTTTACAACAGTTAAAATCTTTAAATAAACTAATTCAATACTGTTGTGAATTTTTGAAAAATACGAGCAAAAGAGGAGTGAGTCAAGTGTTATGAAGGAAGTCAGCATGGATGAGTCATAAGGAAATGGGACCCTTTCATTCCTTGATAGCAACTATGGTATAGAGGGAGGAAGTAGCTTACAACCAAGGAGAATCAAGAGATAGAAATTAGGAGATTGAGAGACAAAAGAGACAGTGAGGGATAGAGAGAGAGAGAGAGAGATAGACAGTGACAGAAACAGACAGAGATACAGAGAGAGAAGGGGGAAGAGAGATAGAGAGAGAAAGAAAGAGGGGAAAAGGAAGACACATACATTTGAAGTTGATAAAGAGAGGACAAAATACAAGAAGTGAACAAATAGGTATGACAAAGAAAAAGAGAAAGATGAAGTGAGAAACAATGTATTAGAAAACTTTTAATCAAGAAAGCAAAATAAATTTGGAAGAGGAGAAACCTACTACAACTATGGAAAAGAAATTACAAATGTAAACATTTCTGACATGCAATTAAAAAAAGGTATCATTAACAGTAATCATATTGGTACATTAAGTATGAGGGTGCAAATTTGGTTGTGCTTGTGTGTGTTGTTAATCCATCAACACCACTTGACACACACAGACACACATACAAATTAGATTAAGGTAACCCTGGGCAACCATTGGCATGACAGTGGGCGGATTCCCCGCATGCATACAGCTAGCCACGCCCCTTCATGTATATCACTGATAAGGAACTTGGGGCGACTTGGCAAAGGATGTGTTCCTATGACATCGTTGATCCAACCAGACATGTTAACCCGCGGTTCGCTTGGCTTATGCTAGTACTACGGGGGTGGACTACGCCAATGCTAAATATTTTGCTTCCCTTCAAGCACATTCTTCACAGCTGTTAATGCTTAATTTTTAGTGATATATGTTCAATGTAAATACGGATTAAGAGTGTGATTCAAAAGGGACAATCATGGGCACAGTGTATTTGTCTAAACATCCAGACAATCAAATCATGCAATATAATTTCTATCTACCTACATGTATGGCTGGCTAAAATTTACCAGAAGTCTAATTTGTGCATGCAACAGAAATTTCAGGAAAGATACAAGTAATTCTTGTCTGACCCATACTTCACATTTCAATTTCTTCATTCATTAGTTCTTAAGTGTAAACAAGTTAAATAAACAAGAGTTTACTATGCGTAGGAATTAATAGCAAACATGTGCATTAAAAGAGGTTGATGCCTGCAATTCCACTCACTTATTTTTCATTGATAATTTTGTACTTATCCTATTTCCTGCAAATAATCCCTTATGAAATCAATGCTGCTCATACGACTACCTAAATTAATAACTTCCTAATTGCTTCAGTATCAAGCTCTTTCAAAGGGATTAGCACAGTTCTTTACCAGTGCACTGTCATTTGTAATGGTGTGCGCTATACATCAACCCCATAATGCATATCCTGTATTCCCCATCTTCTAACGACAAGCGTTTTTGCTTGTGTTTATATCAAATAATCAAAATCCATTCAATGCCTAAATGTATTTGACCTATAAATTTTTCAAAATGCTGTGGATTTACTGTACATGTAACTAACAAAAAATATAATACTTCCATACATTTTGTTCTGTTCTAAAAAAATATGTGATTGTAAGTGATAATTTGTTTACATTGAAGGATAATTTGTACTTGTATTACTTGTACTACTTGTATTTATCATTATTATGATTATTGTTATTTTCATTATTAATATTATCTTTATTATTATTATCATTATTATTACAATTATTATTTATTGTTATTTTTTTAAAATTATTATTATTATTATCATTATCATTACCATTAGGCCAAAAAAAAAAAGTTGTTTGGTTGTCCTCGATTGCATTTCTGGAGTAGGGGCGGGCGGCTTTTTTTTTTTTTTCTCCATTTGTTTTCTTCTTCATATATGGACTTATTACTTCCTATTTATTTTCATTTTTTGTTCAAATCATGAAGCCAATATTATTATTATTAAAACACAACCAAAATCCTGGCCAAAAATCATGAATTTCCATGTCAATATTCATTTTCATTTTCGCTGTTTCGAGGTAGTTTTCGGCTATAGCGAGGCAGTTTTCGTCTGCATGTAAACGTACGTACGTCTATAGGAGCGCGCCGCGCGTCGTTCGTTCGCCAGCGCGTCGTTTGTTCGGCGGCCGGAGCAGGTATCCCACGCCAGAGCTCGGGCGCCAAAAACTATCCATGTGGTGATCAGACTGCAATGAAATACGTGCGGGGAGACACTATTGATCTTGCGATACACGAAAAATAGTGATCTAAATCTGAAAAATACTTGAAATACAGCTCAGGTTTTGGTACCCATCTTCCTTACAGACACGCGTAAGATATTCGATTTTTCAGATTCAGGTAGCGGGACTGCCGATTACATCGCTAAAATGTGA
The DNA here is from genome assembly GCA_037976565.1 of Mesocentrotus franciscanus. NCBI lineage: Eukaryota > Metazoa > Echinodermata > Echinoidea > Camarodonta > Strongylocentrotidae > Mesocentrotus > Mesocentrotus franciscanus. The sequence continues at coordinate 22,477,987 of CP137666.1, read as the reverse complement.
TATTTAAGGATACATTTTCTATTGCAAATGTGGTTCTCCTGTGACTCTGATATGTTTTGTATGTGTGTGATATGTGTATTATGCTATGTATTCTAAACTGATTTTCCCACGCATACAACGGACCCACCGAAAACTTCGATCCCTGCTCTTCTCTATTAAAGACATAATTGCGTACTAAAAGGACCAAATTGGCGACGGGACACATTTTGATCCTTGCAACATGCATAAAATGGTATGTTTGGCGTTTAAAATTGCTCCAAAATGAATGTTTATTCTTTAAAAAAAAAAAAAAAAATCTAAAAAAAAAAAAATACGAGCGGGCCGAAAATGAGGAGCGGGCGGTCGAGGACAACCAAATGATTTTTTTTTTTTGGCCTTATCGTCATCGTCATCATCATCATCATTACCATTATGATATTCTAACCTTCCGACCTTTGACCTGTGGAATCTTATCTGTTTATCCTTTCTTGCTTGTACACATTGTGTTTAGGGTATCTATTATCAAGTCTTACATTACAAAATGATTTCTAAGATTTCTTACACTCACATGACCCTGTGACCTATGACCTCTTGCATTAAAATAATCTGAGCAGTTCATATTTTATGGTTACATATATTTAGGCTAAAAGTGTTGTCACTACTGCCTCTTCAGTTCTCAAGCTATTGTAATAAGATGACATCTGAGGTTTTCACAATTGTATGACCCTGTGACCTTTGACCTCAATTCTGTCAAATTCTAACTCTTAAACCTCAATTCTAATCAGTTCATTAAGTTCATGTCATCAAACTTACACATAATTCAGTTAAATTCTGTTAAATTTGTCTTATTCTAAATTGTTCCTGTTTGTTCTCAAGTTTTCATTGACAACAGACGAAACTAGATGGATGTTTGACTGCACGCAGTCGAAAATGATGCCTCCGCCACAGAGCAATTTTAAAAACCAAAACAGAAACAATTTTTAAAATTCAAGTTTGATTGTAATCCATTAACAGGTTCTTAGAATATCGTGATTAAAAGCTATTTTTCATATACATGTATGACCCTTTGAACTTTGACCTAATGACCCTAAAATCTAATCAGTTCATTGGCTCTGCAAGATGCATACATGTCCCGAGTTTGATCGTAATCCATCTGTCAGTATTGACAATGCGTTCACAAGCTATTTTTGCATACGTAATGAGCCCCACGACCTTTGACCTCATGACCCCAAAATCTAATCAGTTCATTGGCTCTGCAGGATACATACATGACACAAGTTTGGCGCTAATACATCAATTCTTGAGATAACGCGATCACGAGCTATTTTTGCATACATAATAAGCCGAGTGACCTTTGACCTCGTGACCCCAAAATCTAATCAGTTCGTTGGCTCTGCAAGATACATACATGACCCAAGTTTGGCAGTAGTCCATCAATCAGTTCTTGTGATAACGCGATCACGAGCTATTATTACATACATAATGAGCCGTGACCTTTGACCTTTCACCCCAAAATCTAATCACTGCATTAGCTGTGCAAGATACATACATGACCCAAGTTTGGCGGTAATCCATCAATCGGTTCTGAGATAACGCGATCACGAGAACGGGACATACGTACGGACAGACAACCAGAAAACATAATGCCTCCGGGTACTTTGTAGCGGAGGCATAAAAATACAGAAAATTACACAAGGCCTATAGTATCCACTATTGAGGGCTTCCTCTAAATATATGTACTTTAGTGTACTTTAAATGTAATAGCAGTGACTGGTACTTCATCAGGGCTGGCATGTTTTAAAGGTTGTGTTAAAAGTACCTATTCTATCCAAATTCATTACTTTACTGGTGTAGCAAACCTTTCACCAACATATGACCTCTGACCTTTGACCTTGAAATGTAATCAATAAGTGTCCCTTGAATGACTGTGTATTCAATGCCAACTTTAATTGATAGACAAACACAACTTTACACTCTTCTGACATTTCTTGAGGTATCAAACTTATCATTTTTTCAATTGAACAATGACCTTTACCCTTGAAGTTTAACCCTGTAACAAAATAAACATTCTAATCAAAATCTGATAACTCGATAAAATTTCTTTGTGTACGGAATTAAGGAGGCACACAGGAATACAAAGAAGTAACGCCACAGTCATTTTATCACTTCTCAGTTATGTTTACATTCTTTTCCATTAACTTCATCATAAATGTGTCACATATTTGAAAGGTATATAATTACACAACTGAGGGTCATGCACCTTCCATTCTATCATGCACCTTCTTACCTAGATTGAGAGAAGCCAGTGTGTTTGTACATTTCCATTCCTTTTCATGAGCTGCCACTTTGACATCATCCATCACAAGAGGTACCCAGCCACCAAACACGAACATTCTTAGATGAGAAGAAAGTCAAGTTTGCAACAATTAATATCTTTCCTGAGTTTATAATATACTAATGTATTAAACAATACAATGCTGATGTATATTCCCTCTATCCAAACATTTTCATACAGGAAGGATAAAGCTTGTCATTAATCCCATCTCCATTTTATGTTTTTTTTAATTCCCTTTTCTTTCATTCAGCTCATCCTTCACAACTATTCCTCTTCAACCAAAATTTATTCACTTACTGAAATGATTGGCTGCCTGGACAGATACTGACTGACAGATCACAATCAAATTTCAATCAGGTGATCCTCCCATCTTTACACTTACTTGAGCCAAGTTGGACTAGCATCACTGTAACAATTCTTGTAATAGCAAGACTTTAGAAAAAAATTTAATTCCCAATTTGACCGAATATCTTTCACCTCTTGTCTTATTGACACTTTAACAAAAAAAACATCACAAGTATTCATCCAACTTAATCAAAAAGGTAGTTGAAATATTCTTCAATAGTTCCTCAAGAGATTTTATCAAAGCCAATGAAATGGCTTGATTTTAAAAAATCTCAATTTATCTATACTTGAATATATTAAAACCAAATAAAAATAGTTTCAAGTTATGGCTGAAGTAAAAACTATACGTTTTAAAGGACAAGGTAAGCCCGAAAGAATTTGCAGGGCTTGAGCATTACATTTGATATCATTATCTTCCAGTTCAGTAATCTATGCTCTGCCAAGTTGGATGAAAATTCTATCAACTTTCCAATCCTAGAACTATAAACACACTTTGTAACTTGAAGGCGCAATGAATGCACATCATTCTCTTTTTAATTGATAAATAACATCCAACGTAATGAAAGTATTCTCTACCTATTTCCAATGACCGTGGCTGAGTGCAAGCTTCTTGGTAGTGGGTTGGGTCCATTGAGTTCAGGTTTGATCCATGTATGTGTATCTGTATTAGTCATGAAGAAAATATAATTGAAATAGTATACTCAATGGGAAACAAAAGGACACAACTTCAATTATCTATATTTAATTGGTACATTATTAGGAGAGATTGGTATTGATTACATTTTAAGAGGAACACAAATGACTCTTTGGAAACAATGAAATCTAAATCCTAATGAAAATACAATTAAAACTTTTCTGTATTCTGCACAGCCAATCCACAATTTACAATATCATAAGTTAAGTTTCCCAAATCACGCTACTTACCCATGTTGAGTTGCCAAAGGTCACCGAGCCGACAACCGCTCATACCACCATACACAATGAGTCGATTAAAGGAGCCATCCTTTGGAGCATAACCTACAACAGTATGTGATTCTCTAGGTGGAGGGGCAGGTCCTGTGGTAAGGGGTATGTCCCATATCATGTTCGAGTAGCCTGATCTCAGCTCAAGTGAGTAGAGATCATTGAGATACCTGCATATATATAAGAAAGGCAATCGAAATGAAAGAACATTGAAGAATAAATTTGATATGGTTTACTACTATACTTTAATACCATTTGAAATTTACAGTCAATTAGAGCATTACCTTGGTTACAAAATGAAACTGAAATTTGTATTTCAATGGAAGTAGGATGACAAAATAAAAACTTTATCTCCCACAAGATGAGATTCTAACACTTTTTTCAGCACTAACCTTGGTATATTATTCTTTGGATCATCACTATCATTGGCAAGTCCTCCAAAGAGATATGCTTTGCTCCCAAGCATGGTGAACGTGTGACCAAGTCGAGGGCATGGGGGTGGTGCATTCTTAGCAGTCTTGGGCTTGAGTCGTTTCCATTCCCATCTACTGGCTTGCAGTTCGTATAGCTCATTGGAGTACTTCCCATACTCCACCATTCCTCCAAATATGAAGAGACGGGTGCCATCACTGACAAAGCCATAAGCTGCACAGCCTGGGGGTATATCCCCTCTCACTGCTGGGACAAACCACTGGTTGGTAGCTGTATAAAATAGAAACACTAAATCTTATTATGTCACTATAGTGACTATACTATTCTATTTCATAGTATCTTGTTGCCATATTTATTTCAACATTCAAATAGTTTAACATTTTGTCTGGCCTAGTAAAAGGTAAATTTGATAAATGTCAATCAAAACAAATGGATAAACCAGTTCATGATTTCATTCTAGATTGACAGCATCAGCCGACTTATAATCTGTAATTAGCTGATTAAGGAAGACCCCGAACTAAATAATTAATATCTTTTTAGGAAATAAAGCAGGGCTCCACATAGACCGAAAGCTTCAGTCTTTGATAATGACGGTTGTTCCGCTGAGATTACATCTGGCTCCTCTGACCGCCTCTATACATAGACTGAAGTACGGCTATGCAGTAGTGTGCGGAACGAATGGTTCGGTTTAGCCGGACCGAGATGAATGCGATATGCAACAAGATTTTTTTTCACTCTTTACGTCTTCACATATTCACTTTGGCTGCAATATTACACTGACTATTATTAGAAATAAGAAATAACCCGGAAATATATACTTTGACTTACGATAGCTTGCTCATTTAGATTCTAAATTAATGATTAATCCGAGAAAGTCTTGTAGTCAACATGATTTGTTGTCAGCCATCTTGGTTTGAGTTGATGAATATTCATTTTTTCCTACGAACGTCCAATAGCTACGTATGAGTCAGCCCGGCTTGAGCCGGTGATGTTTGAATATTCATAAGCCCAATATCAAACACGTGCTCTGATTGGCCATTGGGCTTGTTTTGGTCGGTTGACCAGGAAATATATCGCCGGGTCATGTCATAGATTACCAGTTCGAATGCCGTTTCATGGTTCTGAGATAAACAATTGGATAATTCATATACGTAAGTCCGTAAATTTCGCATTTAGAAATAGGTAATAAAACTTATACAACTGTACATAGAACAAAAATACAAAGTTTATTTCTATCTGATTTATAAATCAGAAAATTAGATCTAAATAAAGAAAATCGTGGGAGAAAGTTTTTGGGTATAAATTTCGCATTTAGAAATAGGTAATAAAACTTATACAACTGTACATAGGAGAACAAAAATACAAAGTTGATTTCTATCTGATTTATAAATCAGAAAATTAGATCTTAATAAAGAAAATCGTGGGAGAAAGTTTTTGGGTATAAAGCGGGCCACAATCGGCTCAATCTCTCCCTACTGTGCGAGGCGTACTAATTACCATCTGTGTATGGGGAATGTCAAAAAATGTCAGTTTTATTAAAGAATGACCCATACCAGATGGTTATTTCTGTCTAGGCTCCACACTAACTTTGGGGGACGGGGCTCCAGATCCATATTTTTAGACATAAAAGTCTTAAAAGTTAAACTTAAGTTAAAGAGCTAGAGCAAGACTGTCTGTATCTGTATCCACGACCTTAGTTCATTTTTAAAAATCATTTTGGGAGTCCAGACTGATAATTTGGGTGCCCATGTCATGTGTTCGAACGTAACTCCAGGGAGCTCCGACACCGACGTCAGACTCTCGGAGCTACCTGGAGTTAGTGTTCCAGGTGTCTGTTAGTTTCAAGCCCTGTGTTAAAGTTTAACACAAAATCAAATAAGTACAAGATAACTTGAAATCCAAGCTGATTAAATTAAATTTTCAATTGACAATTCCCCATAAAAGGCATAATTTTTAATGAAAAACTGCAAAAAAATGTTATAAAGTCTAATAATGAATAATACAATAAATTCCATCATATATTATGTACACACAGACCACAGTACTTCATCAAGGGTAAACTCGTAAGGATTTGCAGTCACAACTGCTCAATTTTAATTTTATGAAAATTTAGTGGCGCCAGCGCAGTGGCTGCCATTTCAATGATAAACAATGTAGGCCGCCATCTTGAATTTTACCAGTGTTCTACGAAAAACGAGAAATAAAATGGATGATTACATATTGATGAACATCTTGCCCAAGATTTACATAATAATATAATTTTTCTGCGGAAACATGCCACGAAGAACAAAAATCATGCCCGAGAAAGTGAAAAAAACGGGTTAGTTTGGAATGACAACAATGGGGCGCCATTTTGAATGGGCCCGTACTCGACCAAAAATTCAACATCACCTGTATTGTAAACATGAAGTTCATCCACGATCCCCTCATTCCCACCGCCGAAGACTACCATAAGGTCTTTGATTGCGACGGCTCGATGTCCATGGCGAGGTCGGGGGCTTGGACCAGTCGTATTTGTCACACGCTTCCATTTTAGTATGGGAGCCGCCATTTTGTCTCTTACCCACAATGCAATATACCAAGCAGCTGAAAAATATTGACGAAACCCGGATATAGAAAATGTATTGTAATTTAGAGAAACTACAATTTAGTAAAAAATCATTATTATATTTATATTTTAATATATAAATACAATTTATATATTTAAATATATTTTTTATTATTCAAATCATAAAATAAACTATATTTTATAATTTTTTCTCTTGGATATTCAAATGCATATTTCACAATTATCACCATAAATTGAAATCATATTCGTGCACGTTCAAATCTATCATATTCAAATGTGAAAATACCTCTTTATCTGTATTTAATGTTCTTATTATAGATAAGGAATTGAAATCAAATACTCAATTCAATAATAATATGCGGTAGACGATGGGAATCAGAGGAGGGTTGGAACTACATTCCTATTGCGGATGTCTCCGACCGGTTTTCTACGAAGTGCTGAATATTCATATATCTCCCAGCGTTTTTACTTTGGTGATTGGTCAAATAAGGGAGGTGCGGTGGAGAAAAAAGGAAAGTAGGCAATAGCGATCAAAATAAGGGAATTTGGTTCAGCGTTATTCAGAACTGTCGAAGTTGAACCCACATTGCGAGATAAAGAGAAATGCATTCAGGGAGTTTTGCATAAATGTAGTTCAACTATCAACGTATGGTGTTATTGAGAGGAGAAGAAGAATTTGACAAACAATAACAACCAAGGATCTAACAGCTTCACAGGTAAAGAGTGGAGATGGGCGTGGTCAGCATTCGGAGTTTGTGCGTGGCATCCATTTTCGTTACGGTACTGCACTACTGCAGGGAACATGATAGTGAACTCGATTGAGTCCTCTGTGATCACATAAATCAAAGGTGATCACCCAAGATACAGCTAATTTTCTCTTGGTTTTCTGCAAAGTATACACAGTTTTCAATGGCCTTGTTGACAGTCCCCTACACGCACTGGAGTACTAGAAGGGGCTTCAGTGCGGGCTTCTATACCCCAAAAATATTCCACGACCAAAAATGACAATTTAAAAAAGGCGAAGAAGTAAAAAACAGAGGGGAAATTAAAAATTAAGGAAGAAAATCATAGAAAGGGGAGCAGAAAGGACTTAGCGTACTTTGCACGCCTTTTTAACCTCTGTCACATTAGTTTGTATTGATTCTATTAATTCCATCAAGTGTAGGCCTATATACATACCGTCAAACCAGTTTTTCCTTCCATTTTTTAAGGATCTCTGCATTTGGTTTCATTTACGTATGATAGAACCATAATGTACATACATATTTAACATAAGTCATAAACACCGATAGAGTGATAGTTATTATTTTTGTAATGCCAACGAAGTTCTATTGAAAGTCATGAATATAATAAATGGCTGTGTTCTCCAACTCCCTAGAGATCCAGAAAGGAAGAAACTAGGACAGATAGAAAGAGTAATTAATAAACGATTAAAACAATTATTAAATTGTGAGTCGCACATTGTCCTTCAATAAACAAAATAGGCCTGATCGTTGAGAAAAGGGTCTAAACACCCTACTTTTGAAAACCCGCGCGGTACATTTGCCTCCGATATACCTAGTATTCAATGATGGCGAAGATATTTGAAGACCCCCCATCACCTCTCCGAGAAGGGCGATATTTAAATGTTATTTCATATAAAATAAGACAGTAACACCTCATGAAACAATAAAGAAATATACGATAGGATTTTTGTTACTGGCGATCGATCCGGGAGACGGGAAAACAACTTGACCATATATCATTGGGTATCAAAATGACGGTTCTAGGACACCTACCCCCTGGACATCCCCCGGATAACCACCCCCCCCCCGTCAACTACCCCCTAGGACAACTACCCCCTAGGACAACTGACCCCCTAGGGTAACCACCCCTTGGACTACTACCCCCCGGGACAACTACCCCCGGACAACTACCCCAGACAACTACCCCTTAGGACAACTACCCCCTAGGACAACTACCCCGGACAACTACCCCTAGGACAACTACCCCCGGACACTACCCCGGACAACTACCCCCAGACAACTACCTACGACAACTTCCGGATAACTATCCTTGGGGGTAGTTGTCTGGGGGTTATCCTGGGGGTAGACGTCCTAGGGGTTGTTGTCCGGGGGGTAGTCGTCTAGAGGGTAGTTGACTGGGGTGGTTATCCGGGGGGGGGTGGTTGTCCAGGGGGTAGGTATCCTTTGGGGTAGTTGTCCGGGGGTAGTTGTCCAGGAGTAGTTGTCCCAGGAGTAGTCGTCCTTGTGGGCTGTTGTCCGGGGGTAGTTGTCCTGGGGGTAGGCGTCCTAGAGGGTAGTTGACTGCAGGTGGTTATCCGGGGGTGGATGTCCGGGGGTAGGTATCCTTGGGGGTTGTTGTCCGGGGTAGTTGTCCGGGGTAGTTGTCCTAGGGGTAGTTGTCCCGGGGTAGTCGTCCTAAAGGGTACTTGACTGGGGGTGGTTATCCGGGGTGGATGTCCAGGGGGTAGGTGTCCGGATACGCAAACTGCCAAGTAAACAAGTAAATTTTCCTTCAAGGTTAAAAAAGATTGAACTAGTTTACTGTTACAAATTGTTGGAGGCAGAAGAATCTATCTCTGATCGGAAAAATAACGGTAGTTAAATCTCTTTTATTGCCCCAATTCTAAGTTTGTTTTCCGTTTTATGTATTAATGTACCCATTTCCTTTTTCAAAAAGTTGGATAATATTTTATACAAATTTATATGGAATGGAAATGATCGGGTTAAAAGGGCTTTAATGTGTAACTTGTATGAAGAGGGAGGTCTTAAAATGGTAGATCCTTATACATTTGCCAAATCTCAAAAAATGGTTCGGGTGAAGCAGCTTTTAGATATTAAGTATATGAGAATACTTGGAAAAGTATAGAGCTAGAAATGCTTCGAATGTTCCATGCGTGCGTGTGCATGTGCGTGTGGGTGTGTTTTTGTGATGTTTTGTGTAGTGCTGTGTTGGGTACTTTTATTGCTTTCCATGTTTTTAAATAAGGTTATGGATAGTTTTGTTGGTTCATTCATTTTAGTAGTACACTGTAGATCAGTTGCTACTATGCAGATATATTGTATGATGCACTTTTTCTTAGATATGATATTGTGCTGTGTGTTTTTCTATTGAATAAAAACACTATTAAAACAATGACAAGTAAAAATTAAGCACAATACCATTACGAAGGTGGATGAATTAGTGAGATAGAATTGGCATCCCTACTTAAAATTGTAATATTTTTTAATGTATAGAGAAATAAAATGGGGATTTCCTTCTGAATTTTTGAACAAAACACGCGCCCATGATACGGGCATGTTGGCTCCGGGGTTTATCTCGATTTTGTTATCTGTATTGTTATCTGTATATACATAGAACACATTGACATAATATGCCATGTCGTTGAAGAAAAAGGGTCTTGAAAACCTGCGCAGCGAATTACTAGTAGTCAACGAAAGCGAAAGATCCCGAAAATATATACAGTTATACACGTCGCTCCCGTGCCTAGCCTCAGATAATGTTCATTTCCCTGGATGGCCCAAACGTCCCTGGATTTGGTCCAACAGAATGCAATGATGAGCAAATAGCGAGCTAGCTGCAATGCGCGCGCCGCGCTAGATCATGACCCAACGACAAACAAATGATACGTACGATGTACGAACGCGCGGCGAATTCAAGTTGATGCGATCCATTTCGTTTTGTCAGTTACTGAGTTAGGAGGGAATTGAATACAGCTATGGAGCGTGAAAAACAAGATGTCCAGTCGATCACGTCGGAAAAAACACAAAGTGCAAATTGTATTAGAGGCACAGATAGGAGTAATGCAGTTTCAAAATTATTTGGCTTCGGAAAAGTGAGTAAATTTGGGAGTTCTTTTGTAAACATTCAGCCTTGCTATGTCCCATATATTGAAATTTGTGTAGGTAGGGTCTGTGAATATTCAACTCGATAGTCGATGCTTCTAAGTTCTATTATTCTAAGTTCTAATCTGTTCTGCTCAAGCTCACGGCACCGGGGGCATGGGTCTACCGTCGCGTCGTCAGCTAGTCAGTCAGCTGTTAGTCATTTTTAGATATATTTAAGTGATGCATCAAATTACAGGTAATGAGATTAGACTTAGACTTAGACTTAGAGGAAACCAAAATTGCAAAAATGGCAAAATAATAACTGTAATCTGTACTATTGTAGTGGTGAAACTGGTAGTGATGACTGGTGAGTTTTACATTTATAAATTAGATTCGAATTAGACCCTAGTCTATGTATAAAATTAAAAATGCATAATAAAATCTGACAGTGATCGATCATGAATCATTGAAATTGAATCATTCAATGTATGATCATCTCCTTTTTTCTTTTCTTTCCTAACATAGCCTACCCTAGGCTAGACTATTACTTGTCTTTATTCTATTTAAAGGCCCTCATTAACACGTTCTTTGGATGAAAGAATACCAACAGTAATTCCATTGAGTCCGGCCACCCTGATCATCTTGATGTTACCTAAAACTTTTATTTGTGAAAGAGAATACCCTGCTTGCCAAAATGACAAACATCTCACATCTGTTAGCTGTAGTCAAAGTTTTTTCCAAAAAAGTGAATTATACTATTCTTGATCTTACTCTTCACAAATAGTCAACAATCGAAGAAATTTTCATATCAAAGTCTGGTACTCTATTAGACAGAAATAACTGTCTGATATGGGTCATTCTTTAATAAAACTGACATTTGTTGACATTCCCCATACACAGACGGTACCCCATACGGCTCGCACCACGGGGAGAGATTGAGCCGATTTTGGCCTACTTTTAGGTCAAAAACTTTCTCCCACGATTTTCTTTATTTAGATCTAATTTTCTGATTTATAAATCAGATACAAAAATACTATGTCTATTTTTCTCCTATGTACAGTTATCAATTTTTTATGACTTATTTCTAAATGCGAAATTTACAGACTTACGTATATGAGTTATCCAATTTTTATCTCAGAACCAAGGAAACGGTACGTTCATGCATTCGAACTGGTAATCTATGACATGACCCGCCCGATATATTTCGGGTCAACCGACCAAAACAAGCCCAATGGCCAATCAGAGCACGTGTTTGATATTGGGCTTATGAATATTCAAACATCACCGGCTCAAGCCGGGCTGACTCATACGTAGCTATTGGACGTTCGAAAAGAAAAAATGAATATTCATCAACTTAAACCAAGATGGCTGACAACAAATCTTGTTGACTACAAGACTTTCTCGGATTAATCATTAATATAGGATCTAAATGAGCAAGCTATCGTAAGTCAAAGTATATATTTCCGGCGTTATTTCTTATGGCTATTTAGATTCAGTGTAATATTGCAGCCAAAGTGGATATATGAAGACGTAAAGAGTGAAAAACTCGTTGCATATCTCATTCATCGCGGTCCGGCCGAACCGAACCATTCGTTCCGCACACTACTGCATACGCCGTACTTCAGTCTATGTATAGAGGCGGTCAGAGGAGCCAGATGCAATCTCAGCGGAACAACCGTCGATATCAGAGACTGAAGCTTTCGGTCTAGTACTCTATTAGCCTTTTAAAGATACTATGTCCCTTTTGCAGCCAACATCAAATTCTATAGAACTTTGCAGGAAGTATGAATATGTCATGTATGTCCTATCTGTGAAATTTAAACACTAGCAGTGTCCTAATATTCAAATTATGCAAGGAAACCCGTTTACTTCTAGACTTCACTGTCAGACACTATTGAGTGACTGACTGACATCTTTTTCTTTGTAATAACATACATAAAATGAGCTGTAAAGGTTACATGAGCATTTGTCTACATCAATAACCCACTTCTTGTAATGGCCAAAATTAAACTGATTGAATCTTTGCGCAGCACAAAACGTACGACCATTCGGTACAATGGTCTGAAAATCAGACTATTACTTAGGTGATTGCAATCACTTAAGTCGATTTGACAACTAATAGTCGTTATTTTCCCACTTAAAGACATTTTCAAGCCCTTCCGTTTGAGGAAAGTTCTAAATTAGTATTGTCTTTCAAATGCCGTTGGAATTTAACCTTTTCATTTTTGGGCCTGCAAATGGGACATAGTACCTTTAAAGCATAGTTCATAGGGGCAGTATATTCTTCCCACTAAAAATGCAAAAATTAATTGTTCACTTTATGGTCAGTATTTACACTGTGCATGACCACTTGTGATTATCATATCATATTTTTGTATACTCTCTATTTTTAGCACTGTTCTCATTCCTGATTTCAAGATTTAACCATGCAGACATCTCCAACATTATCTATTATCACTACTATGTATTTCTGTTGATTGAATGACAGACTGAATATTCCAAGGAAGAGCACTGGGCAATTCAAGCAGCCCTAAGGCAACGTCTAGGACCAGATTTTGTCAGTCAGAGAGCTGGTGCTGGTGGGCAGAAGGTAAAAGACAAGTAACCTTTGTTCTTTTTTTTTTTTAGATGGGGAATTTCTGTAAGTTATCAATTCAATAATAAGCATAAGCAAATCATTAATTATCATCTAGCCTTCTAATAGGTCCATTATTAATCTTACAACTCTACACATTTTAAAATAATAGTCTCTCTGCAAATAGATGGGCAAAATATCAACTCTCTGTCTCTCTCTCTCTCTCTCTCTCTCTCTCTGTAGTTAACTGAACTTTACGTGAATCATTGACAGACTGCTCTTATCTTGTCATAACCAGGAATTTCATTTCTGATCATTACTTTCTCTACAATGAATTTAACTTTATCTTAAATATAATTATAGCAGTAAATATTGATATGTAAGTGAAATGGGAACAGTTTCTTTCATAGTTTAAAAGTGATTAAGCATAATCCTGGGTTGTATTTCAGTTTATTAAGAAAATGCTCTATCTGTGCTGAATTCATTGGAGTATTGTTTGAGATCATCAATTTTATATAAAACATATTCTGGCATATTCTAATAAATGTGTATTTTAAAGGTAACAGAAATGTGGAATATTACTTTGATAAAAACAAAGAATGCTTCAAATGTCGGGTAAGTCTATCAAAGTTTAGCGAAGGAAAATATTAATATTATTACTATGATTTAATAGAGATAAAAAAATGGAAGTTCTTTTTGCCTTTTCATGTTACAAGACTTCAAGTTTGTTTGCTTGTCGAATTAGGTAATGTAATACTTTTTCCTATGTTGCCAGTAATTGTCAGAATTTACATATTCATTCAATAGAAATTGTGAAGCTTTCTCTCAAAGTAAGGATTGAATCTCATTCATAGTTGCAATACCTTTGTTTATATAATGTACAAAAAAATGTACATTATATGACAGCTATTCTATATTTCCCCTTTCTTAAACTCACTCTTTCCTCTCTTACCTTTTGCTAATTTTTTGTCTAGTTGGCCTACATTGAAGGATGGCGTTTAATCAACCTAGCTAATGAGACTTTTGGCTTCAATGGCTGGTCACATTCCATCACCAACCAGACAATAGGTAAGATGTGGTTCACACTATCTATTCAGAATGAAGATTCTGGATGAAGTCCCTCAGATAGGATGTTGAATGGTGCCAATGTGTGGCTGTATCCATGCTTACATGATACATGTATCGCAGAATCACTGCCGATCAGGCCCAACTATACACCGTTTTTAAAAGTAATAGTTATGGAAATGGAAGTTCATTTGAGAGAAACTGTCTTCAGTCATTCTGAATTGTTTATTATGCAGTAATTGGTTATTTAGAACAACAAAATATAAAAGAAAACTTGCTGGAAGTCACACTGAAAACCAATTACCTTTGATATGCTCATTAGGGTTGATGTGTTGAAGCATTGTATATATGTGCCATGAGGAGGCTGTATTTGTTGCTGACATCTTTGCATTGTTGTCTCTACCTCCCTGTGCAGATTTTGTAGACCATGTAGGAGGGAGGTTCTTTGTGGGTGTGAGTGCTATCATTAGAGTGGAGCTCAAGGTAAATTTAAGTTGTAAACAAAATTCTCATCAATCACAGCCACTTTGTAACTTGACATATATTCTTTGCATTTGTTTAATTAAAGAGTCCTTGTACTCTCCTACACAGGAATGCATCGTATGTAAATACTGTTGAAAGTGTGCCAACTGGGGTGGCATTTTTAGTTTTAGCCTGCATCAAAATAGATGTTTGTGTTTATAATTCTGTGGTAAAATTTAAGTGCCTAAGAGTTTGTACCAATCAGTCAGATTCTGTTTATGATCTGTGATTACCGGTAACAAGAAATAGATATAAAGAAATGCAGATATCTTAAAATGAAGAATATTATTATAATACATACATTTATAATTTAGATAGATAGAAACACTCAATTTTCCCTATATAGTTTTCCATTTTTGTAAGCAACTATTGCTTCATTGTTTTTGGTTTATTAGTAACAAGACAAAAATTGCCAGTTTTTATGAAAAGAAAGCATATGTACCACTAAAAGTGATGCAGAAATGCATGCTTGTACCACAAAGTGTTTGTTTGAAGTTGTGATATGAATTGCTTCTTTCATTTTTGTTGTGTTACAGGATGGTGTTTATCATGAAGACATAGGCTATGGAGTGAGTGAGGGAATGAAATCAAAGGCATTGGCTTTAGAGAAAGCTCGTAAAGAAGCTGTTACCGATGGACTCAAGAGGTCTCTCAAGTAAGCATTGTCACAACTTAAGACAAATATATAATCTGTTCGGAGCTGGAAGGACGTTAACTTATATACTTTAACACAGAGATAACTGGCCGCCTCTGAACATTCCGATTGCCAATGCAAGTCACTGTCCCAACAAACTACATGATACTTTTGATATTTTGGAAAGTTTCACTGCATATTTAAAAGTGTGATTTTTGTTAACACGTTGTTAGATATGAGCTGATCTGGTGGTTAGTAGGATAGCTTTGTTGCTTATGATGTATCAGTACAGTTTTATATGACAAGAAATTCATTGCTTTGAAACCTTGGCCTGTTATAGAGTAACCATGAAATGGTTTATCAGTCATCTGGGGTGGAACTAACTAATAAGTCTAATATTGACTTTATAATCAATCATTGAAATGCCTTCATGTTTGCTGATGATTTATTGCACCTATTTTCTTTCTTTCTTTCAGGAGCTTCGGAAATTGCTTAGGGAACTGTCTGAATGACAAAACATATCTACGATCAATTGGAAAAGCACCCAAAAAAGTAAGTACATATGAGTTGATCAAATGGCTCTTCTTTATTAACTAATACAGTCTGTAAAGAGCAATACATACATTTAGGTCTGATAGCTGTATAATGGAGTCGGGAAATGCCATCCAAAGTGAAGAACATATTTGCATTATATTATTTATTGATAAGTTAGATATATTAGAAATATGTGTGTGAGATCTATTCTTCAATGTTTATATCTGATGATATGATTCTTCCTTATCATGTAGCAAGAAACTCTACATGACATTGTCACAATGAAGAAGACAGACATAGACAGCAACGTACTGAAAGCTCGGTATGAACGTCCTGTTGACCGTTCACCAATAAATCACTCGGCCTTTGCACAAGGGAGTTCAGGAACCGGGCAGTTCACCCCTCCTATGCCTTTCCAGCAATCAAGAAGTTCAAGGCCTGTTTCCACGTTTGCTGCATCAAGTGCTACTACCCCTGGTAGCAGTGTGAACAGAACTCCATCAGGTGCAGGGATTCCTCCTAGTTCATTGGTGATGAATGGAAAGACTGGTAATCAAACAGGAAGCCCTGTTATGGGTGTAGCTGGAGGTATGGAGACTCCACGACATGATGGGAGAAAGAGTAATCTGCAACAATCAGTAGATGCCTCTCCAATGTGTGTACTAACAGATGTCATTATGGATGAAAAGTAAGAATGATTTCTTCAATAATTGATAAACTAAAAAGATCATTTGATATTTACCAACTGAGAAATCATCAGAATCATGCGAGTCACTTTTCTTTCATCACGTGTTAATTCCAATACACATATTTATGTACATATTAACAGGTCAGCTAATCCAGTCTTTGTTGTATCTTTGCGTTACGCTGCGTCCGCCGTCGCGTCATATTCTTGTGTGCGCTCTAACTGCCACATTCCTTCACGGATTTCTTTCAAATTTGTATGGAGATGTATCTTGGTATAGTTTACACACCTATAACTTTTGGTGATGCTGCCCTCGGTGTTCCGTCTTCTATAGGGTAAAAGGCCATATTTTTGTGGATGGTTTGTGTGCGATCTATAGGCCACATTTCTCAAGGGATTTTGTTCAAATTTTGAACGAAGGTGTATCTTGGTATAATCTAGAAGCCAATAGATTTTGGTGATGCTGCCTCCAGTGTTCCGCCTTTTATAGGGTCAAAGGTCATATTTTGATAGATGTCTTGTGTGCACTCTAGTGTGCGGTCTAACTGCATCATTTCTTGACGGATTTCTTTCAAATTTATGGAGGTGTATCTTGGTATAATCTACACACCTTTAACTTTTGATGATGCTGCCCCCATTGTTCCGTCTTTTATAGGGTCAAAGGTCATATTTTGATAGATATCTTGTGTGCACTCTAGTGTGGTCTAACTGCATCATGTCCTAACAGATTTCTTTCAAATTGAGTATGGAAGTGTATGTTGGTAAAATCTATGCACCTATAGTTTTTGGTGATGCTGCCACGAGTGTCCCGTGTTTTATAGGGTCAAAGGTCATATTTTGGTGGCTGTCTTTTGTGCGCTCTAACTGCCACATTTCTTAAAAGATTTCTTTCAAATTTTCTACAGAGATGCATTATACTCTAATCTACACACATATTGGTTTGGTATGCTGCTCCTATCCTAGTCTTGACAATAGTCAGAGCCACTAGTGGCGATCTCTATGTCATCCTTTTATTTCAGGGAATGGAGGGGGGATCTTTGTCCCTCCTTCGAACATAAGGATGACACAAAATTGCTGCCACTGCCGGGGGATACATTCGCATTGCGCGGCAATACAGATTGCGATATTTCTAGTTCTTTCATTTGTCTTGCTAAATAAATTTAAACACCATTACTGAAGATAAGTTACAGTATTATTAAAAATCCATGCACAAAATAATTCATCACAACTAACTCAACACAATTTTTTTTTGCGATCGTGAAAGTTTTTTTGATGTAAAAATCGCTCTCATTTATAAATCGCGAAATTTTCTGGTTGTACAGTAGATGGGTTTTTAATTTTTTTTATGCACATGGCTATCCTTTCATGTTTCCATCCTAGGAAGTCCAGTCCTGAGGGGGGCACCTCTACTAACATAGATGACCAACTGAAACTGAGAAAGCTGAGACAACAACAGAAGCAACAGGAGTTCAGGGAGCAGCTGAAACGTAAACAGCAGCAGGGCCAACAAACATCTGCGGTAGGTTTCCTGGGAAAATTGTTTTGTATCATTCTAACTAAAGATATAAAAATTCTGTCTATATGCAGAGAAACAAATTTGCATTCGCTTACAGAAAGATGTTTAGATGTTAGCCATAATAAGAAAATGCAAGAAAAAAGCTAGTAACCAGGGGCTCGATTCTCGAAACCGTCATAAGTTTAACTTCTTGACTAAATCAGCGTTAGTAAGCTACTTGTCTGCTACGTATTTGACGAAGCCCTTTTTGCCAAGATCAAGGACAACATCCTGACTAAGTAGTTATGACGCCTCCTACCCTGTCATACGTCTTTCATAACTTGTTTAGTAGATGGGCAGCACCATCACATGTCATCTATTGGGTAGACTATGGCTGGCAAAAAAGGACAAGAAATCCTCCAGCTATGATCTTTCTACACATTCACTTAAACAGGGAGTTATCCTTTTTTATATTTGAAATTTAATGAAAATATGCCATGTTTATATCTGAGGCTTTTTCCACTTAACTAAAGTGATTATTATAGGGCGCGCCTCGGGGTCATAGCAGGATGTAACGTCCCCTTGAGCTTATAGAAATAGCTATGCCTCGAATATTAAAGCAGTCCATATATCTTTTATATACCGAATTCACAAACAAATCTACACAGAATTCTTGCCTTATCCTTTTCTTGAGTAAAGATTGGTTAAAACATCACAGAAAACCTGAGACACTGTCTGTTAATCTTCGCTGGAAAGTTGCCCGAATGTTCAATCATTCGGGAATTGCACACACTAAGCGACCAAATGGCACACACACTGTATGGTATTCGCGCTCGCACAAAGAAACTTTTTACACATAAACCAATGGGGATCTCAGGAAAATTTAACTATGCGGCCCGTTACCCGGGGCAACGGGCATCTTTGACATTAACTATTGCCCATTGTCCGGGGCAACTGGCATTGTTCGTTTCTTTGCGGGGATGGCTAAAATCACGACTCCAATTTTGACCAATCAGATGACTAGATTTATTCAACATACTAAAGAGAGGTATATAAATAAATTTATTTCCATATTGTAAAGTCCTCAAAGGGATGGGTAGTCTGCCACAGCAGGCAAGCCATAGTCAGAAGCATATTCTCTAGTTTTCAGACCCATATTAATTTCGAGATAAATTCTCCAAATGTGTAAACTTAATAGTTTAAAACATGTGTTTTAACGTTTGGAATGTTATATTTTTGTCATTTTGATATTTTGCTGAAGCCTATAACATTGGACCAAATTTTTGACAAAACAAAAATGAAAATATCTGGGGGTACCCATCTTAAAAACAAAACTGATCCACCAGTCATGAATTGAAATACTCGCAATTGTATACAAGTAATTCTATGGTATAATCTACACAAATTTTGAAGTATTTTGCAACTCTTATTCCCTGGTACTATTTTCAATTTTTTTTATTCCTAATTCATTTAAATAATTTCAGTTTTCCTAAAATTATTTTTTATTTTAATCGGTGGAATTGCAACTAAGGCTATGTCTTGGCTCCTCTTCTCGCCGATATTATCGATTTCACAAGATGTCTAGCTAGTAAGCTCTTCGTGAGACGGTTTAGGAAGATCAGAGACATCTCCGTAGTTGGCGGATAAAGTTACATGTATGACTGCCTTGTCGTTGGTATCTCAGATCTATTAAACAAAAATACATTACTTCCAATTTTGCCAGATTAAAACCTTAAGAAGGAGAAATGATTTTTATCTCATCTGACAACATTGGTACTTCTCATTTCATTACATCAATTTTCAAATTGATTTAAGGATAATCTTAATACTTTTCTCTGCTTCATTAAAAAAAAAAGTTCTTTGTCTTTCTTCTTTCACCTTGTCTTTATTCTCCCTCCCTCCTTCCCCTCCCACCTCCTGATGTTTTGTACGATGATATGCGCCTTTCCAAATTTTAGTAAATTCCATATTCTTTCTGTCCCTTTCCAATGATCTAGGGAATTACAAAGAATAACCCACAGCAGGCAGATGTTCCACCAAATCTAGAAATCGATGGTAAGTTCTGAAATATTCACGTATAACATTACAAATCTGGTACATTAAGTTTACCGGTATTATATAGCTTTCAATATCTCCTTTTCTGTATATTTTGCAAGTGTTTAAAAATATTTAGAATTTACATTAACCAGAGCTTAAAATGTTGAAAAGGGCAATTGTATAATAGCCAGTTTAAACAGAATTTGTTTTTGCCTTGGATATCCTGTAAGCCCATAATACCATTATATTAGAATAGGGCTATGTAAATGACATTGAATGAGATACAAATCATAAATCAAACATAAATTATTATTGTCCTATAACTATAGTTCTTATAACGTTGTTCAATTTTGTTATAGTCGATAAGATATAGTCTTACTGGATCAGTCATCTCCTAATCTGTGACAGATATTTCTTTGTACCTGTCTCCCTTCTCAGACATGCCATTCCCTCTGGCCACCTCAACTCCACTTGATACCATGATACTTGGAGGTCAGGCATCCACAACAACAACAACAACTTCCAACACAACACCCTTCACAGGAACCACCACAAGTACATCCACTTCAGCTGCTGCTCAACTTCAGCAGTTGGGTGATGTGGAGAATTTGTTAGCTGAAGGTAATAATAATTGAAAGAATAGTTACATTCATAGGTTTGATTTATGTGGTACGTATCAAATCTAAAACAAAATTTTGTCTGCATTTCCGAAGTGCTGTTTGAATATGCTTACCTGGCTGTAGTTCTGGCAGCTGTTAGGAGCACACAGTGCACCTGAAGAAATTCACCTGCATCAGGAGAGACAAATATGTCTTCTTTCAGGATACATATATTGAGTGATCTATCTTGCAGTTTCAGTATTGAGATTCTGGTTTATTTGTACGATTTATTAATTTCATTGTATATTGTAAAAGACAAAATTACAATGACACACACAACAAGAATGTATTGTGTAACTTTGCCTTTTTTAAAACCATATATAGTCAAACCTGCTTATTAAAGCAATCGTAATTAGGTAAAGACCACGCTTTGGGGGATTTGCTTAGTGAAACATTGAAGGAACTTGTACATAGAGGCCACCTGCACACAAGGAATGCATTTTTATTTGGTCTCCTTTGAGCAGTCTTTCTGTATAATTTCACTGTATACCAGTTCTAAAGTGTATTTGACAGTGTAGATAATATCATTCTTTCTATGCAATATCTTCAGATGATCCAGATTTCTGGGCCTCCCAGTGCTTCGTTGATGCAGCTATAGTGGGTCCAGTGGGAACGACAAACACCACTAGCTCCAGTACCACCAATCATCAACCCACTGGACCAGGGAGGGGGTACGGCCAGGGACTGGGCCAACAGAAAGGCCACGGTGTCTTCCAGCATGGTGGACATTCCAAAGGGATGCATCAGCAGCAGAACATAGGGAATGGTGGTCAAGGGAAAGAAAATACTTCTGCGGGACGGGTTGTTACAAGGTCTGGCAGCGGCAGGCAGTATGACGGAGGTAAGGATTTTCTTGTATAGTATAGATCTATGTCTTGTAACTATCGATAAAACAGGGCTCGATTTTAAAGCCCCTCTTGAAGACAAATATTGATAAAAGAATACATAATTTGGGTTTTTGTCTCGCCTGGGTAGCAAAAAGCGAGACATAGGCGCCGCTTTTCCGGCGGCGGCGGCGGCGGCAACATCAAAAACTTAACCAAGGTTAAGTTTTTGAATTTTTAATATAATTTTGAAAGTATAAGTTATTATTCAATGAAACTTGGACTAAAAGGTTATCAAGTATCCCCAATCATGTGAGCCTAAATTTTGTATTCTTTCATCAATATTCGACTTCAAACACATTTGTTTTGAAAATCCTTGCAGAAATGTGTCCTAAATGACATCCTCTTTCACATTATGATACAATTCAAGTGAAATTTTGCCATCAAATTTTTGGGGCTCCTAACACTTTAGAGGGGCTTTAAACATGAGCCTGGAATGCATGGGCTCTGTAATCTGAGTCTGGAATCCCAAAATTTTAAAATTAAAAAAAAAGACTCTTGTGTACAGACAATAAAAATCTTGATCTGGATCCTTTGAGAGAAAAGTGAGTGAAGTCCTAAGTATAGGATCCTTATTGGTCGTAGTCATTTTGTAATTTTGAGAGACAGACACAGACAAACAGACAGATGAATTAGGTATAGTAGAAGGAGAGTGAAGAGATGATACTGAAAACTTGATTATTAGAATATCTGTACACAAAAGAAACCAAGTGATACAGAGCCATTCTGATAAGAATAAGCAAATCTCTAATCCTATTTTTATTTTGTCTTTGTTCTTTTATGTAGATGGTGGAGCAGCAGCATTGAAAAGAAGGAGAATGGATACCATGTAGGAACAGGTCAGCTTATCTCACGAGTTACAGATGTGTACACTTGATTGAATTCAATTTATTTAGGGAAAACATTCCACCTGGATAGGTCTTATACGTGCTTTTATCCCTACCTCCTGTGAGAAAGAGTACTAATCAGAAAAACAAAAGACTTAAGTGATAATGGTATTAATTGATGATTTTTTTTCCCAAATCACTCTCCTAATGTTTACAAGAAAAATAAATTGTAAATTGTTGTCAGTCAGACCTAAATGATATATGCTAATGTACCCCTCTCCAATTGAGAGTGAATGTTGTGGGGTTGTGACTCGAGAAGAAGAAGATGTACCCCTTCATCATCTCATTGGGATGGCTTATGCTTAGCCCGCAAGTTTGTTAGGACAGACCTCAACGATATTTGTGAACCGATAATTTTACTCCTGTGGTGTGGCGTCAGTTCAGTAGAAGTCGTGTGGGCAGTGTCCAGCATGCTTGATTGACAGATTCTGAACAATTTTATCATTCAGATGTGACCACTTTTATCATTATTGTTATATTATATAGGCATATATAGTAACTTTTAACGTTACCGTCAAGGTCTGACCGGTCCTTACACGTATGTGATATGTTTCCAAAGATCCCTTTCCAAAATCATGTAGGTGTAATAATAATAATGGGTATTCATCTGCATGTAACTTACATGGCATTCTTCACTATTAAAGGTATAGACCAGTTTTGGAAACGCCCCTCTCTCAAAAAAATGAAATGGAAGCTCTCATTACCAATCATGTGAAAGAATATGTTTTGACTAATACGTGATGATACAAATTTTGCCGGAAAGTCGGAAACCGCCTACAATTGATATATTTGGTAAATTATTATATCTATTGGGACCAAATAGATATCGCGCACGTGGTCGCGTAGTCCCACATACATCTTTCTGTGTACAGTGCTTGTAACTTTACCAAGACTGGGCCAAATTTCTGATCATTTTGATGATTCTAGAACCTTGCAGTACACACCAATACTTATGTGCTAGATGATCAACCTTTACTGATCGATTCCACAACGTTTCTTTCACAATGCAATCGCATGACCAGAACTGGTCTTTCTCTTTAACTTGTATGTCTGTGTAAGTTTTCAGTACCAGAGTGGTATTGTATGAATGCCATATAATGAAAGGAGAAACTTGGTACAGATTAATATTCTCTCAGGTATAAGTCCAACCATTTTTTTTTAATTGTAAAGATGCAAGCTGGTCCATATAATTTCTAGTAATAATAAAAAAATCAAGAATTGAATGTCCCCTGTATACAATATTATCCAGGCATGATATTTTACTTTCACAATAAAGGACAGCTCTCTGTTTACTTTGAAGATTTTGCCTGGCATGAATATAAAAACATATACTCCCAATTTGCTAGAATCTTAATGAATGAAAGTGACAGATATGTGTAAAGTTTATATATTAAGGTAAGAATTTGTTTGTTTTTGTTTACTGTGACAAAGTTCTAATTTATTTATATTACTTTAGATGTTTGTGCTGTCATGTGTCTGAAAGTATCTATAAGAGTACCTTTCATTTGGACAAGTAGCAGTTATTTAAAGCTTTATCAGTTGTGTTCAATACTTATACTATTATCTTAAAGTGTGTTGTGACCATGTGACAACCCCCCTCCCCTCCAAAAAACTCTCTTTGAGAGCGGTTTTAGGAATTTAAAAATCACTTTAATTTCTGAATGTAATTTTGATTTGTGGTGATGAAATTGCATTTCAAGATAAGCTTACTCAAATTGATAAAGAAGATGGAATGTTTGAATAAAATGTAAAGAAAACAATAGAAAAATTTGCTGAAAATCACATCCATTGAAACCATCTCATTTCTCTTTTCACATAGGAGACCATGTGTCAGGACCATAAGCTCAATTTTATCTCCTTTTTTCACAACACAATTATTTCTACTAAATTTGTCTGGCAGGTTTAATAATTTGTAGTTTTGCAAATTCAGTCTTAGTTTTCTGGGATTCCCGTTATTACCAGAACTCATGACTCCTTTATACTTCTGATTAATGAACACAACTCATTTTAATTTAGACATTTCAATATGCATGTCTCTGATGTGACTATGTAGTTTTATGAAACTTAGATACACCTACACCAGGAGTTATATGTATATACACTTGTGTGATTAATCAGGAATAACAGATGCATGCAATTGAAGTTGTTTCTTTCAAGATATGTAGCCTAAATTTGAACGGCATCTTAGTTATATGTCATTAGTTAAAGGCATCGTTTAACAATGTTAAATCTGAGATGCACGGCCTATGTGTTATCAGTGTCTGTGATATGGTGTAATATCGAAGCCCTAAAAAAAATCGCGCTTCAAAATGATCAAGAAGTGCCTCAAAAAAAGTAAAAATCTTTGAGTGACCGGTTTTACCATAATCGTTTTCCTCAATAGACTGTAGTGTTATGAAAACCGTTAGGAAAACGCACAATTTGGTTTTGATTTCCAATCATAAATATCTTGATAATCAGACAGGCGATCGGCTTGTAAAAGTCATGGGGTTCCTGACTGACATTAAGGTTTATAATTATCATTGCAGCATGAGCTAAATCCAGGATTTTGTTTCAGAATCTGAGATGAAGTTACCGGATCCCTTTAAGATAATAATGCACATATTCACGCTCCAGCACAATCACAATCTAATTGTACAGCAAGATCACTTAGATATGTAACAATTGAGAAATTTAAGCCTAGATAACATTAGTTTTTCATAAACAGTTGCAGCCATGTGTCAAACAAAAAAACAGTTATACTTGTAAAAATCTGTATGGTTTCTCATGATCATTACTGTAGACCATGTATATGATAGTAATGACCTCAATATATGAAGTCTTTATAAACTTTCCTTGCCTGTAAGATTAAACTTCAAGAAAGCAAAACATCGACATATCCTCTTTAAATGAAGTAATACCGGTATGTAATGTTGGATTCCAACGGTGCTTTCAACTATCAGGAACCTTTCAATGCATGGGCATGAAAATTACATTTTGAGAGACTTGTTGTAAATTAAGCTTTAAAAGTATGGAATCCATTAATATGTTATTGTGGGAGATATTGCAATACTGTTCCTGTACATGTTATATTTAACTTTGACACGCTTGTATGTCAATATTATGCTACATTTGTACGGGTTCTACTACAATGTCCATGCATCTTTTACATTTGAATGATATTAGGAATAGTTGTGTAGGATGGATAGTTTTCATTCAGTGCTTTTGTACTATTTTTCGATCCATTTTTATGAAGCTATGCATCATTGAAATAATATGCACATTTTCTTTTTACTTTTACGTCCCATGTCAGAATTGTGTTATTGAAAAGTGAATGCCTGGTGAAGATTTGAAAAGTTGGATTTTTATGTAAGAAATGAAAGTAAGAGAGAGAAAGAAAGACATTCATCCGGGTGCTGCAAAGTTTGAGGGAGTGGATTAATTGGGTGTTAGAAATAGATACAGACTAAGAGAAAGGGGGAGTGGTGGAGAGAGAATACAAGAGACGGGGCTAAATGTTTGAACAGTGGCATGGCTACCTAGCTATAGTTAACAACTTAATTATTCATACCCTTTACCAAGTTTTGCAAGTTTTTGCAAGTATGCAAACAAAAAAAATTGTTGTGATTTATGTTTTATATGAAAGCTTAATTCTAAGAGTATTCAACAAAGGCCATAAGTCAACAAATGCACCTTTCATTCTTGAGTTACGAATACCACCAACAACAAAACATCATATTTACAAGGGCTGTGAATAATTCAGTTGTTAAATGTAGCTAGGTAGGTAGTGGGGTGTCCATGTGAAGAAGTAGAAAAAAAAGAACAGTACATTTTTCTTCCATGCTTAGACTACAAAATTGGAAATAAAACAGATGTTACAGGCATTATATATAATTTTTTCACAGACATACTATGAATTATATTTCTCCACATGTAGAATATGTACAACCTTCCATTTACAATATTATGTACACTAATTTCAAAACTACAATAATATTTGAATACAGCATGCACGCTGAAAGGTAAATATAGAAAAAGCTTAGTACACCATGATTAAAATTTCAAATACAGTGTACTTCACATTTGAGGCGAGTTATGGATAAATCATAAAAATATCACTTTGTTTCAACAAAACCTTTTCTATGCCAATATCTACAAGTGTATACCAACCACCTGCAAATCCTCTTTTACCTTCATTGCTAAGAAAGATGTAGAAATTCATAGGAGGGATACTGGACACTGAAAAAAGGCCTAGCAATTGCTTGCCTTGTCACATACCATTGCTAGTTTAATGTATTTGTGTTCATTATCTCCTGCCGAGGCACTATCGCATTTCTTTGTTATGTCATCAAGGTGTGCATAAAAACATTTCAAAACAGCTTCACAATATAGATGAAGCCCTACAAGTATTGTCAAAAATTATCTTTATATGTTTAAAGAAGAACACATCTATACTGTGTACAGGAACAACCAGTATTCGCTAAAATTCAAGCCTGTGATATCTTTGCTGTCCAAAGTTGTTCTCCTACATCAAGTTTTCATCTTCCCAAGTCTAAAAGAATGCTATCAATAATAGATTACGGAATGTAAGTGATTTGTATGTTTTTCTGCCCACCATGCAAATAAGTTGCTATCAAGTTATAACAAACACTTTATACCACAAACAATAGCAGTGATATAGTTTTTTTTTCTTCATTTGTAAAATAGTTTAGCAAATCTTGGAGACCTGCAATAAAATCTGCCATAACTAGGCAGTATTGACAAAATAAATTATATCAAAATGAGCAACGCCCGCAGAAAAAAGAATATCGTCGCGCGGGTGGCAGAAGGGCGTAAGCGCGCGAGCGACTCGAACTCTACTTTTCGAATTATTCGCATGTAAAGATTTGTTTTATATTTAAAGTACTTTCCGTGCCGAAAATTGGTTTAAAACTTAAGAGACTAATAGAAATGCTATAGAAGAACACGGCCACAATTTTTTTTCGGAAATAAGTTAGTTTTATAAAAGTTTGAAGCAATATAGTGCTAACGCCCTTCTGCTTAGCGCGTCATTGTTTACCTGAAATTCGAGCTAACGCCCTTCTGCCACCTAGTTTTTGCATATTTTTTAAATTTTGCAGTCAATTTCATAGGCATTGAAATGACCTGCATGCATATCCAGCCAATTTCAAACAGTGGGTTACCACAGAATTTCTTTTTCAAAGATATTTGAGTAACATCTGAGTTAAAGGAGACATGCAGTAGGTACTTGATATAACATTCACACGTGGGCCCAAACTTTTTCAAAAATTAAATTCCCTTAACAAACACACACACAAAAAGTGAATTACTTGTATAGCAATATCCTCTCAGCACATTCACATTGTGTACCTTTAGAATTGCACTAAAAATCTACCTAGGCACAAAGATTCAACTCCTCAGTCCTACAGATAGTCAAGGATCGGACTTAGTCATGAATTGGACGGACAGAGACTAATAAATAAACTCTTTCATGATGAGAGAGAGAGAGACTATATAAGCAGCAGTACTCAATGAATAAAGTCCTTCAAAGCGAGAGAGAAGCGGTACTTTCTGAATAAATTCCTTGAAGATGATGAGAGCATCGGTACTTATGACCTCCTTCAAGATAAGAGAGAAGTTAAAAGATTGTCTATTTGATACCCTTCCTCTTCATGATGTTCCTGTCTTGATGATCTTAAACAAAGCACTGATGTTATTCTCCTTGATGGCTTGCCTGCAGGATGACACCACTAGGGTCTTGAACTTCCCAACTGAAATACAGAAGGATACAAAATATTGGTTTGCAAGACAAATAAATCTGAAGAACAGCCAGGAACGGATCTTGTAAAATTGTAAAATAAAATAAAACTTCCTATTTTGAAAAAAAAGGGAAAACCACAATAAATTCTAGCTTCATGACTCAACAATAATCATACCGATGTATCCTACCATAACTGAGTTTCTTCCATAAAAAAAATTACCTATGTACAAACTAAAAAACCCAGTCTGGTGTTGATATATTCCATGCTATACAATCTAATCATGTTATACATATTCAATGCATACTTCTCTCACAGAGATTACACTTAGTGAGAAAAGTCTTGCCCGATATAGCAACAAAAACATATATGCAAACAGGATTCCACCTTTGGAGATGCCACTTCACAATAAGTTCTAGGAATAACAGTCCTAAAATCATAATTTGCAAAATGGTCTATTTTTGCCTACCAAGGTAAATAAAATTAAAAGTTTGATTAAAATCTGTCTGTGCATGTGTCCACAGCATAGTTACCTCTTAGTTGACCAGCCTTTTGGATAGTTTGGTTGACCAGCTTGAGACAGTTGAGCAGCTCCTGGTGGTTAGAGCAACGGATCTTATAACCATTCACCAGGTCACGATTCAGGTCAAACAACTCCATATACCCACGACGCATGTTCCTCCTGCATTGTATGAAACAAATGACAATTTAATAGGATATGTTTTCACAAAACAATGAGATACCTTTTGAATATCTCACAGAAGTGATAAAAGTACAGGGCAATATATATAACATTTTTTCTCCACAAACACAGAATTTCCCTTCTTTCAAAGTGTACACTTGAAGATGAGTGTATTATCAAACACAAGAAAGAAAGTTTATTTGCTATTGAGTCTCTCTTCACATCCCATTACTGAAGTCAAATTTATCAGATTTTTAAGCGAGTAAACTGCCGAGGTACTCACTGCCAATTAACAAACTAATTATTAATCAAGATAGTCAAGTGATAATGCAATCTGCATATCGTCGCTGGGGTGACAAGACCTTGTATCTCAAAATTTGGGGAAAATCACTTTTTTATTTTAATGACTAGATTATCCGTCAAGTGATGACCTATCCTAATCCCAGCTCTCTATCTCCAAAAATGAAGCCACTACACCAAGTCAAAGGGAAGACTATCCCATTGGATACAGTGTTATGGCAGCCATATTTTTTACTCTCCTGAACATTTAACTTTTGTTGAGATACGAGGTTTTGTCGCCCCAGCAGCGATATATGCAAGTGCATAAAATTCAAACCTATACAAAAACAAACAACACAAAATAGGAAAGACCGCACACACACACACACACTCCCTTGTTTTTCTTCTAAATACACACAAATTGATGACAAATAAAATTTTAAATGTATGCTTACATGTCAGACATGAGACGAGCATCTTCAGCTCTGACGACCAGACTCCTGATCAAGTTAGAATGATCGGCCATCTCAGCTGTTAACTTCTGTCTCACTGAATGGAATTCATCCACCTATATAACAACAGAGAAAAGAGACATACACATGTATTTAAAGGCATGATAGGAAATGCTCTCATGTATTTACTGATGTATTTGCTAAATATGTGAGAGAAAGAAGTGCTGTGAAAAGTGTATGAAAATTAGCTCAAATACTATTTTGCAACTAAACTTCAGATTTTTCAAAGTACCTATACTCAAAATTTAAACATTTACAATTTATATTTAGGTCCAATACTTTTATTGGTAACTACCAATGAAAATACAAAATTTATTGATTTGAAAACAGGTTTTTAGAAAGTTTCTCTGGTCCAAAGTTACGGATGTTTGTCATCACTGGACGAAAAACATGCTTGATTTACAGACAGACCTACCTTGACCAGTAGATTCTTGAGGTCCTCCATATGCATGGGATAATCGGCTACAACCTGAAGGTCATCGATACCCAGGAATGAAGCCAATGCTTGGATGAGATCACCAGCAAGATCCATGTCATCGGTACGGATAGTTATCTGTGATCAAAGTCAATTACATTAGTCTAAAAACCAGGGTTTATGTGTCAAAGACACTTTACATTGTAGATCTTTTATGATCAATGCTTGGATGAGATCACCAGCTAGATCCATGTCATCGGTACGGATGGTTATCTGCGATTAAAGTAATTTGCAATATTCTACAAAATAATGGTTTTCGTGTATTAAAGACACTTCACATATATCATTTAGTTATATACTTTGATCAATAGATACATTTTCTATATTTCAATTACAGCAACTGGAGTTCACTTCACACTCATAATTTGTTTTTACTTAATGATCAATACCTCGAAGAATTAAGCAGTTCCTTTGAAAATACGGGGTGAGTGAATAATTCAGTGTAACTTTGAAAGCAGTTTCACTAGAAAAAAAGTAGCCAGGAGTTTGTCAAAGAGTGAATTTGTGATAGTTTTAAAGGAATAACTTATTATTTCCATGAAACAGAACCATATGAAAGTTGCTCTTGTGTAATGAAGTTTAAAAGATGAGAATCACAATTTCAACTTTGGAGAAGTTTAATACAGTCTTTCTTGCTTCTCACATAACATCATTAATTCTACCACTCACCTGTCCATTGGCCTGCATCTGAATGAAGATAGGACCTGATCCTCTCAAAGAAAGGAACCCTACATTGAGAGGTGTCTCAGCTGCTATGTCCTCATCTACTAAGAAGTTCTGATTTATCCACAGCACCACCTACATGTATTCAATGAGGGTAATGAAAATAAAGTTAACATCAATCCTTTACTGAAAATTAATAACGATTTAGAGTATGAAGAACACAAAAAGGGTACAGCTGTAGGGATGAAGAAGAAAAAAAAGAAGATTGTCTGTTAAGAGCCAGATCGAGGGCTGTGTAAAATAAAATGATTTAAATGCCCCTCTGGCTCTCAATATTATACAGCTACAGATAAAGACTGACAGAAGTGTTCATGAGAAAATATGGCTTTGTAATGTATTTGCATTATTGGTCATTTACACTAAAAATACAAATTATATACTATACTAGTATACTAGATATGACAATTCAATTGAGGAACAATGAATATGTCACTTGACCTCAATCAAGGGGTATAGGGAGTGAAAGTCTTCATGTCCTTGGACAAGAAATCTTACAAGTATCTACAACTTTCGTTCCTTAAACCCAGGTCTAGTAAATAGGTACTTGGGCCATATCTTACAAAGAGTTATGATAGATTCAAATTGATCGCAACCTGATATCAATCACAACTCTGAACTGGACGTTTGTAAGTTTGTGATTGACCGGAGGACTTGCGATCAATCCAAATCTGTAGCAACTGACTACAGATGCTAACGGCTGCCAAGGCTTAACCAAGGTAACAATAACTACAGAACCACACAGCCGAGACATTTTCTGTAATATGAAAATATTATCATGAGTACATTTTAATAGATAAATATATTTTATATTTTGGCTGCCACGATTCAAGCTGAACCTAAAAGGCAAACAAATCTTACCCTTTGTATCCTTTCATTGATAGTGAAGACCACACTACTCTTCGGCTCAGGCACCTGGTCTGTACAGGGTACATACATGGAGAATCTTGGGAGCTGCCGAGTTACCTCAAAGACATGGAACTGCATACTGGGTTTCAAAGAGAACATTGGATGGAGTAGTAATATATAGATCTGCAAGTACACTCAGAATTCTTGCCAGTGCACAACATCCTTGGTCCTCATTAATATCCAGGATGGGGGACTTAAAAGAAATATTCCAAGGGTAAACTCTCCCAACATGGTCGTTTAGAAGGGTAATACCCATGTCAATTTCATAATCTCTACCTGCAAAATCATGATTGCATGCTTTGGACCTCATGAACCACCTCCCTGTGATGCTATATATATATAATGCTATATTTCTCTGAATTTAGACCAAGGGTAAACAATTTCTGCCAAGAAACCTGGTTATATCCTAGTGTTATAATTTATGTACATGCATCATCATTTATCACACTTTGGTATTCTACTGCATTAAGTAAATAACTTCATCCATATTAAACATGTAGAAGAACATCACATTTATGCACTTACCTGATGGATACAACTTAATTTTCATACTAGATGAATTCACAACTAATATCTATTCCATCCCTAGCTAATTAAGTCCCATTATCCAAATTAATTTGACTTAGTCATCCCTAATAAAATTTAAACTTTTTCATGGGATAAACTTTACTGATATTTATACTAAGAGTTAAAGGTAAATACCAGTTTTGGAAATGCCCCCCTCTCAAAAAATGAAATGAAAGCTCTTATTACCAATCATGTGAAAGAATATGTTTTGACTATTAAGTGATGACACAAATTTTGCCGGGAAACCGCCTACTAATTGATATATTTGGTAAATTATTATTTCTATCTGGACCGGATAGATATCGCGCACGTGTCGCGTAGACCCATATACATCTTTCTGTGTACAGTGCTTGTAGCTTTACCAAGACTGGGCCAAATTTCTTATCATTTTGATGATTCCAGAACCTTGCAGTAATATACTTATATGCTAGATGATCAACCTTTTCTGATCGATTCCACAACGTTTCTTTCACAATGCAATATCACATGACCAGAACTTTACCTTAAACATAGTACACAGTCATTCCTAAAATTGTGAGCCTCAAAGTGGCAGGAGACAAAAATATCAAAACATACCCACCTTGACTTTGTACCAACAAATGCTTTGATGTGTAAATCCACAGGGATGTCTTTGGGTGGGACTATTGGCACTTTCAAGGAATTAGATAAACTAGATGTGTTTGGGTGTCTAGAAAGGGAGAAAGAAGAAAGTAAAAAACAAATATTGTTGTTTTGATGCAGGTATCATGAGCACCGTCTGTGCAAAGATTTTTTTTGACAACACAGACAGTACAGCATATTCCTAAAAAATAATACATACAATAACAATAAATCAAGTCTATCTATTTAAAGGCACATGCATGTCAAACTCTGAGATGCAGAGGGGTGTTAAATCTGTATAACTTCATATGATATTCATATCTGGTTCTCAGATCACAAGCTGTTATTACCATTGTCTTGAAGTTTAAATTGAATGCAAATGTTCCATTATTCACATGAAACTTTATGCCATTTGCTAACTCCTTCCTAATGAATTGCATACAAAAGAAATGCAATGTGATTCAATTCAAAGCTCATCATGTATTGCTGTCTTCTTTTAGAAAAACAGGAAGGATCATGATTTACAATAAGGTTATTACATAAATTTACGTGGGATTACAAGAAGTGTTTGAAAATGTTGATTAATTCCTTTAAACAATGAACTTGGATGGCTTGGATAACTTCCAACTTCCATTTTCAAAAAACAAAACAAGACTACACAGAGAAATCAGAAATGTGTATCTCACTTTTATTTCTTAAACTTACATTATTGATTACAAACACTAGTCAGGTCAATATACGGTAAAAAACACCCCAACCCCAAAAAATTGCAACAAAAGGTTTTTCAACGGTTTCTAGTAGTATTCGACCTCAGGAATAACATACTAAAAGTATACCAAAATCGAAGGTTTGGAAAGCTGTTATTTTCAAGATGGCGTCCAAGATGGCCGCCATAACCTAAAAATGGCCATAAGTCACCTATTACCCATGCGAGAGACATAATTGGGGTGATAATGCTATGGTTTTCGGGTCATAGAATCCATAAGGATAATTCAAAACGTTAAGCAGTGGTTCAGGAACCCTCCAAATCCAAGATGGCATCCAAAATGGCCGCCATAACATAAAAATGGCCATAAGTCACCTATTACCCATGCGAGAGACATAATTGGGGTGATAATGCTATGGTTTTCGGGATCATAGAATCCATTAGGATAAGTTAAAATGTTAAGCAGTGGTTCAGGAACCCTCCAAATCCAAGATGGCGTCCAAAATGGCCGCCATAACATAACAATGGCCATAAGTCACTTAGTATCCATCCACGAGACATAATTGGGGTGTCTATGCTATGGTTTTCGGGGTCAAAGAATCCATTAGGATAAGTTAGAACGTTAAGAAGTGGTTCACGAAGCCACAATATCCAATATGGCGTCCAAATGGCCACAAAACCACTAAGATTTCTCAATAGAGGGCGCACTTCATGAACAGGAAATGAACTTATGTTTCTCTCTCACCCTTATGGTGTCACCGACCCCTCACCCCCCAGAAAAAAGATCAATTCAACTATTGACAGGTCATTGTCAACACTGCATGGGGGAGGGGGGAGTGACAAAGACAAAGTAAAAACTTAGTAATAATATCTAGACACACATTTATAATACCCACCATACAATTAAAAATGTTTAAAACCTCGTGTTGTTCATGTCATCTTATAGCGAATACACATGCAGATCTTCACGTTCCTTCATTTTGATGAGGAATGTACTTTAGTAAGGAAAAATCATCTTCTGCTTCACGATCAAGTGACTCGTTATATGGATTGTGGCATACATCAAGTAGTCAAGATCCCCACACACTGTAACATGAAATCCGTTACATCTGCAGGTATAGCGAGTTGTGCTACAA
Organism: Mesocentrotus franciscanus; assembly: GCA_037976565.1. Classification (NCBI taxonomy): domain Eukaryota; kingdom Metazoa; phylum Echinodermata; class Echinoidea; order Camarodonta; family Strongylocentrotidae; genus Mesocentrotus; species Mesocentrotus franciscanus. Next base: position 22,443,233 of record CP137666.1, on the reverse strand, counting down.
GCAGTACAGAAGTTGCAGTGAATCAACTTAAGAAGATTACTAGGTGCAGCCTCCGCATTTGACATCAGTGGAACCAGGTGATTGTCCTCTAATTTCCAGCCCCAGTCTGTGACGTCCATGTGTTCTACGCTCTCCATCCATGCCATAACCTGGTAGCCCAGGGGGTAATCACATATTAAGACATACGGGGTGTGCCACTCTAATGGGCCACTTTTTAAACAAAAATATCCCTAAACATGGGTCCGTGTTTTCAACATTTCCAAAATTTTCGGGTCCCGACAATTGTGAAAAATGGGCTAGGGGTTTTCGAGACTTGAGCGGCACACCCCTGGCCAAACCAAATCTGAGTAACCCCCTGGGCTTGGTAGTATGTTTTGAGGGACTGAATTTGGAGGAGGCTGGCATAGCAGGGAGCTGCATTGGCAATTTTCTTGACGAACAAGTTGTATCGTAATGATGCAAGTGAGTCATTACAGTGGTCACCAAATTGACAGTCATTGCTTTGATACCAAGTTCCTCTATTAGTTACTTTGGCCGACTTGGTAGAAGGAAAGTACTAGCATAGGATTTCAAAGTGAGGTTGCATTTCACAAGCTTCTGGAAGACTGCTTTCTTTCCGATTCCGAATAACAGGGAAGTCGAATCGCAATCGGTGTAGGCATCCAGAAAAATTAGTTGTGAGCATAGATCCCGTACCCAGGTCCACTTTCAACTGCTTACAGTTCTACACCTTCGGAGCCTTGGCTGCATTGTAAGAGAGGAAGTATAGTTCCCTGCTATCTGTTCCAAGGATTTTGCGAAGTCCAGTTCCTTTCATCAGGGTACCGATTGCTTCCAGCAAAATCATGAAGGTCTGGAAGCAACCTAAGCGCAAGTCGATCCCTTTCAGTGGGCTATTTTGGGGTACATCGATGATTAGTTCAGCGGCCTTCCAATATGCTGTTTTTACAGTCTCGTTTAAAAGGAAAGACAAAGCTACGACTCTGGGAGAGATTTCGAAAGTAAAAATTGTACCTGAACAAACCATAAATGCTGCTTTGCTGTTTCAACGGTTCCTGGTAGTAAACAAAATACCATGGGACTTGAAGTAGCAGAGGTGATGATGAGCTATGAGCTCATTCCGTTCCCACTTTCACTTTTCGAGGCTAGGAATGTCTTTCGGAAGGCTGATAAGCCTCAGCTAGTTCATGCTATAACCGATCATGCAAGTAAAGTGTTGAGTGAACCCGTGAAAGAACACAGAACAGAATGTCCTTGATGGTGGTTCATTGGTGCATCGGATACCATGGAAGACAGGAGACAGCTATGGCAGAATAGCACGATCATATGCTGATTTCACAACCCCCCCCCCCACTATATGGTTCTGCAAATTTAATTTTTAACGGCTATGGTGGAGGGCCGTCAATTATTGATAATATACACCAGCGACGTGGGCAGAATGCCCATCCAGTTGTCAGATTCAATGCAGACATGGTATTTTCAGGCAAGAAGGATGAGTTTTTATCAAGAGACTGCAATAAGCAGGGACTCATAAATCTCATTAGTGAGGAAATGAGGAAGAGTAATTGCACCGTATCAATGTATACGGGGATGCAGATGTACATATTGCTAAAGCTGGAATGAATTCTTCTCGTCGTCAGTCAACTACTCTGATTTGAGAAGGCACTGACATATTGGTGTTACTCTTGCATTACGTGGATGTAGATAGCAAGGTACTATACTTCCGGTCTGACAATGCAGCCAAGGCTCCGGAGGTGTATAACATTGAGCAGTGATCTATGCTCACAATTACTTTTTCGACATACCTACAATGGTTGCGATTCGACTTCAAGGATATTCGGAAAGAAAGCAGTCTTCCAGAAGCTTGTGAAATACAGCCCCAGGAATCCTGTGCTAGAACTTTCCTTCTTCCAAGTCAGCCAAAGGAACTAATAGAGGAAGTTGGTATCAAAGCAATGTCTTTCATTTTTAGTTGCCGCTGTAATGACTCACTTGCATCAATACGATACAAATTGTTTGTCAAGAAAATTGCCAATGCTACTCCCTCCTACGCCAACCTCCACCAAATTCTTCTCCCTCAGAACATACTACCAAGTAATGGCATGGACGAAGAGTAAATTAGAAGACATGGACGTCACAGACTGGGGCTGGAAATTAGAGAACAATCACCTGGTTCCACTGATGTTGAATACGGAGGCTGCACCTAGTAATCTACTTAAGTTGATTCATTGCAACTGCTGTACTGCTTGTAGCACACCTCGCTGTACCTGCAGAGGTTACGGACTACTATGTAACAGTAGGTGTGGACCTTGCCAACTTGATGTATGCCACAATCCATATAACGAGTCACTTGATAGTAAAGCAGAAGATGATTTTTCCTTACTAAAGTACATTCCTCATCAAAATGAAGGAACGTGAAGATCTGCATGTGTATTCGCTATAAGATGACATGAACAACACGAGGTTTTAAACATTTTTAATTGACTGTATGGTGGGTATTATAAATGTGTGCCTAGATATTATTATTAAGTTTTTACTTTGTCTTTGTCACTCCCCCGGCTCCCTCTCCCCAGTATTGACAATGACCTGTCAATAGTTGAATTGACCCTTTTTCTGGGTGGTGGGGGGTCGGTGACACCATAAGGGTGAGAGAGAAACTCCTGTTCATAAAGTGCGCCCTCTATTGAGAAATCTTAGTGGTTTTGTGGCCCTTTGGACGCCATATTGGATTCTGTGGCTTCCTGAACCACTTCTTAACGTTCTAACATATCCTAATGGATTCTTTGACCCCGAAAACCATAACATTGACACCCAAATTATGTCTCTCGGATGGATACTAAGTGACTTATGGCAATTTTTATGTTATGGCGGCCATTTTGGACGCCATCTTGGATTTTGGGGTTTCCTAGACCATCATACACCATTCTCACTTGTCTCAATGGATTTTCTGACCCCCGAAACCATGGAATAGACGCCAAAATTGTGTCTCTATGATGGAAAATAAGTGATTTATGGTCATTTTTAGGTATCGGCGGCCATCTTGGACGCCATCTTGAAAATAACAGCTTTCCGAACCTTCGATTTTGGTATACTGTTAGTATGTTATTCCTGAGGTCGAATACTACTAGAAACCGTTGAAAAACCTTTTGTTGCAATTTTTTTGGGGTCAAACCATATCTTGACCTGACTACACATACCAACTCAAATCATTCTTTTACAATTGTAATGCACCAAGCAATGAAGGAGTTACATCTCATGTAATACTAATACAATACAAAAAAAATCTTTCAGTGTTAAACAAAAATAATAAACCAGATTTGCTAACTCACATGACATGACTCTCTCCTTCAAAGATCCCCTCAGCAAATATGAGAACAGATTTCAAAACGGTATCATTGCTGGTGTTCACTGTCAGTTCAACATGGGGCTGAATTAGTTGAATCAACAGAGAGAATCAAGAAATTAAAAAATTCATGTTTTGAAAGCCATGCATTTCAAAGTACTTCCAAGCTCAAAAGATCTGCCTTTTATATATATATATATATATATATATATATTCAAAATCTGGTTGGAAAAGGATACCGGTAACCTATAATGACAACTAACAAATTAAAACATGCAATGTTCATAATACATGTTCACCGGTTGAATGTTTTCACTCCTTTCTCCTACCATCTTATCGATTTCTGTTGTAGTTAAGGTTCTCTGTTTGTTTTTGTACAGTCCAAACAGCTGGCCTCACGTAAAACATGAGCAAATTATACAGATAAATAAACCTGCCCTAAAAATCTGACTAAATTACAATAGATTTATCATCTTTCAATCAAATTTTCCTTTAACAATTTCAAATAATTGTTTTTTTCATGATTGAAACGTTATTCTTATGTCTCAGTTCTTCTGCCTCTATTCAATTTTAGCTTTACAGATGTAATGATGCAACACTACAATATTCTGGTATGGATGAATCTCATCCAAGCTGTTGTACTTACAGCGGTCTTCTCAGCACCTGAGTTCACAGTGAGTGTAGTCTGGAGTTGAGTGTTTGCAGGGATGATGCCCATCTGTGCCTTGTCTAAATCACCTAGACCAGATGGTCTCTCATCCTTTCCAGCCTACAAAAAAAAGAGAATTAAAAAGAGAATTAAATTGTTGCTCTCTTGTGATTTATCTGAAACATGTCGGGCAATTTGAATTGAACACATTTGAAAAGCACATATATACCGTAATCAATGTCTCCTTAGATTGTCAATATTCTGATTTAGCGAGACAAATCAGTACAGCTTTATCATATGAAGTTGTTCAAAGTCTCAGTGATGTGGTCAAAATTAAGCCTTGAGATCATATTTTGATGACTCTATACATGGACTATTGCCCCAAGGTCAAGGTCAGTCTATCTTGGTTTAGTATATGCCTTGACGTTGGGTTATCACTTTGGCAATTGTTTAGTAGACTACCAAGATCAATAAACATAGGGATGGAGAGAGCACTAAGGAGTATTTCTTTCACAAAGGGACATATACACATCTAATGCAGACATGCAGTTGTTCATAATATTGAATAGTAAACCTTTACGGTACAATATTCTTTTCTTTCATCATCAGTCTCTACAAAAATTTCGTTATATTTCATCAAAAGGAATATATTCTGGAATGCGTTAAAAGGAGGATGAAATCCAGGGAAATTTGATCCCTGTTTTCCATTGAAGCTGATTGATATGAACCATCAATCTCATGACATCTAGAATGGCACCCACCTTAGCATTCTCCTCATAGTTCTTGATTTCTAGGATGAGGTTCTGTTTGCGCTGGCTCAGATCTCTGATAGTTTCCTGCTCGATGTTGGTGTCCATGAGATTTCCTTTCTGCTCCTGATTAGCTGGTAGGTAACCTCGCACTAGAAAGGGAGAAATACAAGTTAAAGTCAATTCCAAATGACATTTCTAGAGAATTTTCACTATTGAATAAAGAATATTATAGATATTTTAATAAAAATCTACAAATTAATGATATATGACATATTTTTAACTACAAGGTGCTTTCACAACGTTTGAATTTCCTATCAAACATAAAATTTAAGAAATATTGAAATTCATATAGGTTTGTTATGGAATGACATAAAAGGTGAGTTTTGGTCATTACATAACAAAGCTATTAAAATTCAATATTTTATACATTTGATGAATGGTTGATAACAACTGTTGTTCAAAATGTTTTTACTCAAAACTCTGTAAATGTCATTCTGTGATGCTTAGAACTGACCTAAACTTAGAGACTTGGACTTATTCAAAAATTCAACATTTTAAAGTCCCAATACTGATCAAGTTTATTCTTCAATAGGTTAAAATAATTCAAAGTGTAAGAAATAGAGTTATTACAAACAGACGACATCAAGGAGTATAATTGAATATTACAAAACCCATCCTTGATACAGAAATAATGACCCCAAGGTAGGAAATGTTAAAGCAGGCCTAATGACCCGATAATCTGATCACATAATCTCTAGCTGCCTATAAAATATAAAGTGGTACCATGTCTTAATTTCACCCATATAAAACAGATTTAGTTTCGGACAACATTATAACTCTTGCATCACCGGCACATAAAAATCAAGAACAGAAGATGAATTTGGGTGATTCTGCATCAGATGTCCCATACAACATAAGTCTTTTATCCATTTACTTCGTGACTTCACCCCTCTAAAAATCTTTATATTGCTTTTAACGGCAGTAATAAGGGATGGAACCACACTGATTTTGAATGAAATAAAGGAATACTAAAGACTTGCGTCATACGGGATTCGTTTCACAGAATCTACTTACTAACATCTACTGAATGATGAACAGGTGAACAAGAAAACACATAGCATAGATAAGATTTGGGTTACTCTAATCAAGATAGTGAATGAATTTCATACCTTCTCCTTCGTTTGAGCAGCAGATAAGTTCCATGTTTCCATCCATTCTATAATCACCCTGTACTATCCCTGCAATGGCTGAGGATAAGTTATCCCGGAAGACGACCTCACCGGTCCGATCACTTCTTGCATCAATCTATCATCAATTTAAAAAAAAGTTAAAGGCTGCATTTCAAACAAATTTGATAGGGGAGGGGTCTCCACTTTGAAATCATGGTAGCCTTATCTAATAATAATGAGATCTTTAAGGCACTTGATCAACTTGAAATCAAATCCCCCCCCCCTTTTTTTTTGAAGGGCTGCCTGCCCACACTGAACTGTTCCTTCATTTCTGCTTGTGTTCTCTTGTATTGTGTTGTAATTACTAGTATTTTTGATACATACTTGTACTCATCTATCATATTGAAAATATGAAATTTTTATTGCTGCTTTGCAACCTGAGGGTATACATTCCAAGACATACTCTAATCTCATAAATAATGAATAAAATCACTATGACTTCAAATAAAATTTTCACGGTTTACAGGAAAGAAAATTCCACCAATTTATTGAATTACAGAAGTTATGCCATGAACAAATCAATGTTTATCAATATTTCTTTGGAGGCTGAAACCATTTGTTCAATTATGCAGATGTCTATATTCAAAACTGAAGATGCTCAGATTGTAGCTATGACGTGGCTTTATAATCATCTATTTGGAGTAATGGGAAGAGGGACCAAATCTGAAAATACCCCTGGTACAGTGTATTCATTCAATTATAAAAGCAGAAAAGCTGTTTCTGTTACTTTACCTTGCCATTGCTCCAGCCTGTGATAAGTTCAGGTACGCCGTCTGCATCCAGATCAAAGCTATCTATGGTGACTGCTTGGTTCTTAGACTGTGGGAATGGAGGAAATCAGAGGGGTACGCATGATGGTTCCTGATACTCGTACATGTATCAATCAGTCATTGCCATTTTCAAGAATGAAAAAAAGATTGAATCCTATAACCAGGCGGTGAATACCAATCCCAAACTAACAAGTATTGCTCTTTCTTTCATGACGTTGAAAAAAAAATTGATAACATTATTCATCCAACAGATTTTTTTAAAGATGACGTTGCCTTTCTAGAGAAGATACAAGGCTGGTCTTCATAGTTAAACAATTGTTTTCAAATGAAGAACTCATGAATTATACTTAACACTAGCAGGACCCGCGGAAAATCCGCGGGATTCTAGGGGGTGTAAATAGATACCGGTATATAAATTAAAACCACCAAGAACTGTATTTGCAAATTAGAGGAAACCATAAGTTCCCCACTCAACTTTATTTGCCATTTAGAGGATACCATAAGTTCCCGATAAGGCGTTGCACGGCGTGCGCCCCATGAAGCTCAGGGGTTTTAGGCATATATACGGTCAGATGAGCCTCCAGGGGCCATCCTTAGAGCTTTTGGTGGGGTCCAGGGGGCAGAGCCCCGAAGCTCAGGGTTTTAGGTATTTAATTACGGTCAGATGAGCATCCAGGGGCCCTCCTTAGGGCCCTTGGTGGGTCCGGGGCGGAGCCCCCGTAAGCTCAAGAGTTTTAGGCAGTTTTTACGGTCAGATGAGCATATTTTGATACTTCATTTTGTGACACTGGCAGTTGAGAAAAAATCCGGGAAAATCATATCATTTTAGCAACATTTGTATATTACTGGTATCGAATAAGAAATTAACGACGTGTGAATTTTATTTGGGGGGTAACTGTCCCCCATCAGTACGCCAGTGTTCAGGGGCTCATAACTTTTCACTCCTATAATAAAAAACACACACGCTTTCCATCCTCTCACAATATTTCCACGATATGCGCATAACGCTATTATAAAATCCTCCATTAATTGTTAAATATAGGGGCCTGAGGAATGTTTAAGAAGTTTAATTCCTGTTTACTCTCCTTTTCTTTGAATGGAATGTAATTTTTATGTGATTCAATTCATTTTTATTTTATTTTGGTTAAAAATACAAACCATTTTACTCCTTTACTGCTTTTTTTTTTTTGGTGGGGCTTTTTTGGGGGCGAAATACGTTTGCCCCCACCCCCACACTTCCGCGCCCTGCACTTGGGTATGAAAAATATACACACAAACAGGTTTTCACACCCCCTTTCACTTTCCCTCCTCCTCCCCATAAACCAACACACAATTTTACACATGCATATATAGGGCGTTTAAACATCTACCTTACCACAAATATTCAGTTTAACACTATATAGCAGAGAGGGGATGAGGGGGGAGAAATGGAAGGAAGAGAGAGAGAGAAAGAGGATGAAGAAAGAGAGGAGGAAAGAAGTATACTGTATGTATGAACATGAATGATAAATAGTACAGAAAGTGGAAGAGTGAGAATTAGAGAGTGATACATAGAGAGCGACATTAGAGAGATAAATAGAAAGAGAAAGAGAGAGGTGAAAAGAAAGAAAGAAAATTTAGTTTTATTTTGTATTGCTATTTTCTTATTTTATGTGCGAATTATAATTACTTTGCTTCAGCAACAACAACAAATATTTGATGGACACAAATTCACTCAAACACTCATAAGCAAGTACCATCAATCGATACATACACATCATCTTGTTATTGATAGCTGAGTTATGTATGAAGGGTATATACAATAAATTTAGGTGTATAATGAAAATTTAACGACACAGTCATAGAAGTATATTTTTTAGTTTATTAAATAATGTTTGTATACTGTTATTATCAAACAGTATGATACATCATACATGTATATGAAAACATTAAACAATACTTTGGAAAAGCAAGAAATAGGCTGAGTATTATAATAATTGTTAAAAGTAGACATAAATAACAATTATCATTATCATGATGGTTTTTACTATGTTTAATTACATTTTTAATAAGTCAACAGTAATGATAGTTATATGCAGCTGCATAATGCACATTTAGTTCTGGGCGTAAGATTGAATTGTCATCTCAATCGCATTTGTCCTATGAAGAACTTGAACTATTATCTCCTTGCAGAGTAAGGTGATTCTTGACTTGTAGTTGGTGTTGACTGAAGGTCAGTTTGGAGCATTGGCATTGCAGGTTCTGGGTCTTTTGTATAGGTATGGTCATGCGAAAAATTTGAAGTACTTGGCATCGCCCTTGACGTTGGGTTGCTAGTTGTCGGTGTTGAAGTCTTGGAGGACTGTAAATAAAATGAATGAAAAGTAACGATACACAAATTATTGAACTATACCAACAGCATATACAATATTTTTTTCTTCAGTTTACATGATATAATGATATAATGACCCTACCCCATTCCAAATCATAGGCTAACGAACAAAAGAGACAGAAATTTTCGGTCTATAGGGCCCGCCAAGCATTTCAGGAGCCGTCAGCCGTCAGAACTACAGAGTACAGAGTAGTACAGTACATAATTGAGTCATAACTTTATAAGGCATTAAAGGCATCGTTTAGATGCACAGGCCAGCACAACGTGTTATCAGTGTCTGTGATATGGTGTAATATAGAAGCCCTAAAAAAAAATCACGCTTCAAAACGATCAAGAAGTGCCTCAAAAAAGTTAAAATCTTTGAGTGACCAATTTTACCATACTCGTTTTCCCCAATAGACTGTAGTGTTATAATAAAAACCGTTAAAGCGCAAAATTTGGTTTTGATTTCCAATCATAAATATCTTGATAATCAGACAGGCGATCGGCTTGTAAAAGTCATGGGATGGGGTTCCTGGCCTGACTGACCTAAGGCTAAAGCCTAAAGGTTTATAATTAACATTGCAGCGTGAGCTAAATCCAGGATTTTGTTTCAGAATCTGAGATCGCGGATCCCTATAAAAAGTATAAGGGATAAAAGTAAACTAAAGATGTGAGGGCCACTAACAATACACAAAGACCTCATGCATGCATGTTTCAACTTTAGAAATAGACCATACCACCAACAACAAACACGCCAAGCCCAAGGCCAGTGAGCTGAGCTAGTAGTAGTACGTGCATGCATGTTTACTATTCAGAGTCTACTAACCTAGTACCTGCTAACACGACCAACCACCACACACAGCACAGTGCAGCAGCGTCAACGCGTCATAGCGCATGCATCTAAATTTGTCTAAGAAATGTTGACAACGTCAACAATACTCATTAATTTGTATAGAATGCAATTGATTTTGGAGTGTGTGAACTTACTGTTTACGAATTCTGCATCAACACTCAGTGCCCGTAATAGATGAAGTAGAGTTTAAAATGTGAGTCGATGTGATGAATCTCCGAAGGCGAAGTCGCAAAGGAACGATATGGATATGGCGATAGGGAAAAGCCCCAGCTAGCTAGCTAGCTATATTGGTTGCCAATTACACTGTTGAAAGTTATTTTGTTACTTTAAGCGTATATTCAATATAATCAGGATTATACAAATATATTAATAAATATTTCATTAAAATGTCATGTATTTGCTAAACATTTCAAATAAAAAACAAAAAACAAAATTTGTATTGCTAATTTTGGCAGACAATTAATGGATCGAGGTCGGACTGTGCTGCTCGAAAGTATAAGCTAGGTCGTTCCTTTTGCGTGATTATATATCTCCATTTTATCAAATTGTTATTGACTGTATAAACAGAATAAAAACATAATCGTAATTCTTTGAATATTTTTGTTAGAATGATATCAAATTAGAATAAAAACAATTTTTAGTGGCGATGGATTGAAACAGTTCGAGGCTCATGCATGCATGCAACAGCTCATGCATAATATTCATGGGCGTGTCTTATCGTTTTTACGATTTCCTGGTCGATGGCGGGACAGCATGGGTAAAGACCCGGACGTTGCTATATAGAATAGTTTTCCTCGTCCCCCGGGTCGGGTCCCGTCCCCCCTCGACCCGTCGTCCGGGAGGAGATAGCTCTACCGACGTCGAGCCCGGACCCTCGTTAAGTGACGCAGATCGACGCGTTTCGACGCGAAATACGTCATCGGACCGCCCACAATCGGACCCATGGAGCTTCTCGTATTATTATTATAGATTTATGTCTCACTTTGGAAGAAAAACAAAGGAGTTCTTACAAACCGGTAATATTTGTGAATTAAGATTTAGTTTTTCAAAGAAATACTTACCTTAATTCTCCAGTACCTTGAATTCTTTTCATAAACACCAACAGTACCATTGGCCAATGCATAGCCAAACCTAGCATCTGTCATTGGGCAAAGAGCTGTGATCGCCTGAACAAAACCAAAGGGCAACAAAATACTTATGCATGGCCTATGGCCGTCATCACATATTACAGGTGAAATAATCTTAAGTTAAAAAGGGTATTATCATCATCATCAAGTAATAGCCATACTTTTAATCCACTGTTTGAATCAGGTGGTAGAGATATTTGAGGCCTGCTGCCACTGAAAATTTGGGACCCCCCCCCCTTCTTTTTGCGGGTGAGTTTTCAGACTCATTTCCCGAACAGGAAACAAGAATCATAGTCCTGCTAGGGCTCACCTTAACACATCATGTTTTTCTTTTGCAATCTGAATTCATTCACTTTCCTTCGATACAATTTCTATATTGAAAGTTTCCTATGCCTCGGTGCTAACTTCAATTCAACTCATTTAATTCATTTACAAGAACATACATAAAGCCAATGACTGTTTACAAAAAGGTTGTTTTCAGCCTTCTTTATCGGCTTTCTCTGCTACCATATCCGCAGTGAGCAGGCATTCAAACATTCAAATTAATAATACCGGTATATCTGTTTCTAAGTTGACTTGTATGGTGCTCATTATGACATATCATGATTTACCTCTGTCTCTGTCATTTCAGCAATGATCTCATCTTCCTGAAACACCCTGATGTCGTAATCTTCTGATCCAACAACTAGTTGATTCCTGCCATCTCCAGAAAACTGGCATAATGCTAAAGAACATACATTGTCACCAGTCACCTTGAAAAAGAAGAAAGTGATAAAAGAAATTGAAATCCACATCAGAATTTCAATAGCCAGACTCTTTCTTGTAGAAATGTTTTTTACAGAGTCTCACACAAGCAGTAAGTGGGTGGGGTGAAATAAACAAATACATTGCAGAATCAAAACTTCAACATATACGGTGTAACACAGCTCTTTTTGAGCAATGGATCAATCTCCACTCCTCTGTATTTTTGTTTTAGTGCATGATACGAAAAATAAGAAGACAGCCTAAATGCATACAATTCACAATGAAATCATACAGAGTACTAAGATCAACAGAAGGCACAACATTTATATGTAGAAAGAAAGAATAAAAGGGCGATTAAAAAGAAAATTAAATGTAATACTCACTGTCCAGAAGAGATCATTTCCCTCAATGTCAAATCCAGACAGAGCACAGTTTCCTCCTGTGATTGCTAGGGGTGTGTTGATGCTTCCTAGTTTACCCATCACAATAGCATTCACTCCATCTGATGCCTGTAAGGAAAATATTGTGGATTTTATATCATAGATAAAGTGCAATGGCAAGGGAGAATTAGGATAGATCATTTTTGCACTACCGGTAAGTAAAGTTCTATTCTGGTTTCATATGCATCATGAACATATCTGTAACACACACTGGGAGCCTGTAGAGTTGTGCGTCCGACACCATGCAATGATGAAACAAGTGTTAAACAGAGTTCATAATAATCATTTACAAGAACTTTGGATGAAAGAAATTGGTCAATACATATGGAATAATATCCACCTATCTTTATAATCTACATCACCTTTCACTCATCAAAGCTAGGATTAAGCTAAATCTTCAATACAATTCTACATGACCATCAGATATTCAAATTATGTTTTTCCCTAATTTCGGTAGGAAGAACAATCGTCTCCATGAATACATTTTAAAGACCTGGCTTGAAATTTTCAATCACACAGCCAAACAATACTTTGCACACACACACACACACACACAGCATATTGGGAGCTGACATACATCCTTGTAGAAGATATCCGTGTTGTTCTGGACATCGTACGCTAAGAGGTTGGTCTGTGTGCCCACCATCAGGATGTCATTCACACCCATAGAATCAAGTGACCCAGCACAGATGGCACTAATTTTCTGGTTGATATTGAGGAGACTAATGTCTGAATCCACTGCTATCTCACTAGCTCGTCCTCCACGCACAGTACGAGTGTGAGGGTTGTGGACAAAGACCTGGTTATGGATGAATAAATGAAAGAAGGAAAAGTAGTACTAACACAGTCTGTCTTTCAAAATACAAATAATTCTTTCAGCTTATCAGTACTTGTTTACTTGTTCCCACAAGAAATCTCTCAAACATTTTTCTACATTCAATTTCATGATTAAATTTCATTAAAACAATATATACATATTGTGAATTTACACTATAATTATAATAATGATAATAACTGTTTTTAAATATAGCACTTTTCCAGTTACAATGTAACCACTCTGAAGTACACTTGACCAACTTTGGTTAAGTATGATCACAAACACTAGAAATACTTGAATTTCCATATTTTCAAGTTAAATAAACCTTCAAACACCATAAACTCATGGCCTAAATGTTTAGCAACAATGTTATGCATGTCGATCAGTAGATATTTGATCTACATTGCATTGTATGACATGCCTTAAAGCTCTGTAACGTTAGAGTTGAGATTACAAGATATTATCCTACCTTTCCTGCTGTTGTGGCTGCTGTGAGGTTAGGATGCTTGCCATCATACTTTCCAATAGTAACCATGCGCGGGTTGATTTTATGATTCAGCTTCAGGGTGAAGATTGGCACCAACATCTTGCTCGTTATTTGTAGTGGTCTTCCTCAGCTTCTGCAAGGCAAAGATACAGTTCAGTTTATGAAATGAGGCAGAGAAATGGAAGAGAGGATAAAGACAGAGTAATCTGAACAAGTTTGCATTTAATAGGGTGTCTGATCGCGGACCCGATGTTGTGTGCTAAAATCCTTCCCATAGAGATTGCACGCAGCCCTATGCAGTCTACGTACATTGCGCGACCATGCAAAATTGGTCAATGTTTTTATCACCAAATCAAAATTCAAACCTAAATCGCTTGTGATCCTGAAGGTGAAACTCAATAAATGAGGTGTCATATGAAAGAGCAGGTTTTCTCCATATTTCCCAAAGGGGCTCACTTCGAATTCTAAAAATATCTTGATCAAAACAGCGATTTAAACATCGTTTCCATCGTAGCTCGATCTTTGCCACTTTCCTGAACCGAGCCCCCCAGGCTTATGTAGGGCTAGACGTAAGGAAAATATCCCAGCACTCATTTTTCGCTAGCCCCAAGGGATCACAAGCGATTACAGTTTGAAAATACCCTTCCCTACATTTTTCGGATCAGCTAAGCAGGGAGGCGTGAGCTCCGCGCCGGCCGAACCCATGGTGATAGTGCGTAAAATCTGCACATGAATAAACATCGGACCGCATGTTTGCAAACCCGGAAGTGGGTGCCCATTGAAGACAATGGATTGCCAATCATGCATCATTTAAGCAACACGCGTACGCTTGCTTATTGCGCAATTCAGCTGTTGTGCTAAATTTAGCAAAACAACATAACTCTGCGTGTACGTCTTTTTCGTCGATTCTTACAAAAAATGGATGAATAATGTAAGGAATTGAAGGGGCTGTAACTTTTGATAGAAACATCGGTGAGTCTTGAAATTTGAAATGTATTATTCTGAGTGAATAATTTTTTCAATTATCCAACCATAATGGTGAAAAAGGATCCAAAAGGGAAAATTGAAAAATCGTTCAGACGCCCTACATTTAATGATCCATGAACCTTTCAAAAGTTTTAAGCCTTGGTACTAATTATGAATGAAAAATACACAAGATAGTTAATGTTATTTAGACATATTTTTCCTAAAACCCAACATGAAAAGAGATGGCTCTAGATTCTTTTTGTGTTATCGTCCAGTCCGGACACAAACTTAGGTTAAAGTACCCCCCCCCCAGGATTTGGCTCGTTCACAAGCGTGCCCATACTTTGGACGCATGGAGAGTACCCTCCTATAACATACCAAATATCAACTAAATCTTCCAACAATTTTTCAAATAATGGTCATGATTTCAAAGTCGTTATCTTTCTTACCAGTTTTGTGTCAATTTTCTTATCTTTTTTGGAGTATTTTTCCTAAAAACAAAGACATTATAGTATACACTTTCTCACAAGTTTCACTGCAAACCGCTGCACAATACAAGTGCATACCGATCTGTAACTTCACGCCTGCCCGCACCCCACCATATAACAATTGTTGAAGATTTAGTATGTTTGGTATGTTAATTGTTATACATGTAGTAGGGTACTCTCCACACCCGAGTCACAGGTCCAAAGTATGGGCGCACTTGTGAACTAGCGCCCAAAATTTGTGGGCATTTTTTTTTTTCATCACATTCTTTAATTATTCTTTATTAAAAAGTATTAGTCTAGTCTATGATATAATGTTCAAAATAATAATAAGAGTATTTGGCAAACATTGAACAACATTGACTAGATGCCATTACAAACAAACAAACAACAAGAGCTGAGCTGAGCAGCAGCACTCACTCAGCTCACATTCATTTATTCTTATATTTTGCCACACATTTGTCAAGGCACGGGACTGTTATTTCTGCTTCGAATTCATGTCATCATCTGCTACCTTCGTATCATGTAAAAGCAACATCGGCAATATTTCATAATAGAAATTACCTATATTTTTGTATAATACTTTAACAAATTACAAACCGGTGACCACACTATATATGCTTAATAAGATGTCTTACCACCAATATATTCTTTGATAGACATCGGTTATTGCCAAGAGACGGACGCCAACCTTCTGAGGAATTTGTTTCATCAAACGCGCCATCTGCGGTAGACCTCAACTTGCAGCTAGCTTTACTAGTCGGGTAAAAATATTTAAAAAATCGAGAGTTTATTTCCTAGCTCTCAATTCGAAGTGCATCCGCCCTATAACTTGACTCCCAAAAAGTGGATTTGCACTTCTGTACATTTATAGAATATGGCACTTTTTTATTTTGTAACTTAAATGGCCTCTTCTTATAAAATGATTGTTATTCAATGATCTTTTTAAAGAATTTTATTGATTGAACAGGGATCGGAGAACCGTATTGGAGAAAACCGCCATATATAGCGACATGGCCTAGCTATAGGGATAGGCCTAAGTGAAATCTTTTAAAAGACTGAAAGCAATGAAAGATTACTTTTATACGCCTCATAATTCAAAGACCAGCGGAGGCTGAAGGGATGGGGGCTGGTGCCCTCCCCCACTGCACTTTTTCTTCCACTCCTCAAAAACCGAGGAACTTAGTGCACCTCAAGAAACAAAAATGCCCCCGGTTCAAGTGCAAGAGCACATGCTCCTCCCGCAATGCCTCTCCGGACACAAATCTGCCCATTCTTTATCTGTTATACATAAATAGTTTATACCCATTAAACAAATTAAATTAATGTCCTTTCTATAGATCTGTATATGTATTTACGGTGTGTCTTGTTCTCTCATTTCGGGACCCGCAGCCCTCTTGAGAAAAAGGAATTCCCTCAAGTGAACTATATAATGTCCTTCGTGGTGTTAAATTGCTCCTACGTACAACTGGTATATCCTTAGATTATACCAAATCGTGACAAAAGCATGTTTCCTTTCTTTAATTGGTATACCTTTTTTGGTCTTTTTTAGGGAGGGGGGGGGGGTATTCTGTCTTAGCACGCCAAGTTTTACCAAGCAGACTCTTGATTCGGTTCTAGGAGATGTTTTGATACTTGTCCACTCCTGCGATCATTCGTAAATTGTTCGCATAACTCTTTAAAAAAGGGAATACATCATGTACATGTATTTTGTTTGTTTGTGTTTGTTTAAATTAAGAGCAAGAAATTTTCATGATACTTTCAAGAAGTTAGTTAAAATTTGTATGTGTATCGGCATGTCACTTTTAGCTATGCAAAGTGAATTTTTTTTTTAAAGTGGATAAGCCAAAGATGATTTTTGAGGGTTTCATACAAAGGGGCCTTTTTTTAAAGGAAAATGTTATATTGATAGGATGCAAAATAGGGGTCATTTCGACTCCTTTAAGGCGGTCACGGGAATAATGCCTCTTCTTTATGTTCGAAGCAGATGCCACAGTTATTGTAGGCCAATCTTCTTTTGTGTGATTTACGCCATTTAAATACTGCAGTACGTGTTCCTTGGCCGAGCTAAAGAGAGTTTTCAAGTCGATCTTTTGATGCCTTAATTTTTTCTATTATGCAATTTATGAAATAGTATTCTGATATGCACATGAACTGTTGAGATTCGTTTTAAAGAGGTCAGAAAAAATGTTCCTGCCAGAATCTGAAAGGGAAAGGAGCACAATGTTATTAAAGACATAATTCATAACGAGACAGCAGTATAGTTAGAGGGGGCAATATTGTCATGTGTGATTGGACATTTTCTCCATGCATTGGTCAGTAATAAGCTCCATTTGGTTGGTATAACGGGCCAAATAACGATGGTTATATACTGAAACAAAAGTTTTCGCTCGATCACAATGGGACCTCATAATATAATATATAATAATATATTTCAATATATGGGTTTTAAAAAATATAGTATAGGTCTAAAAATATATCAGTAACCATAACAGGTCAACAAAAAAGAAAAAGGTTTAGATTAAAGATAATAACGTATATCTTCCTAAAAACAAATAGATCTATATCTTATAGTTATATAATAAAATGCTTTGCAAAGGAATTATACTATACTTTAATCGAGACTTCTCATTTGTAAATCATCAGCAAAATATTATGCTTGATAAACAAGTAAAATCAGTGACCCACTAGAAGGCAAAAGGGTTGTCAGCTATCTAAATAAGGTCTTTTCTCTCTCAGTCTTTTTTGCTCGCTCGAAAAATGTATACTAGGTGTATTATATTGCCCCCCCCCCCTCCCGTGTCCAGGATAGAAACCATTTGTGATTACTTTAAAAATCAGTAATTCATAAACGAAGATGATGCATGTGAACGTATACATCAAAGTAGATAGAGAGTTATAACTTAGACATCAATATAATGGTAGGCCTATTATTTCCTCCAAGCTTACCGGTAAGTGGATTTTCCAAAAAGGTGCCCTTCTCGCGATGCCCCCACTTAAAAAAAAAAACGATCCACCGCCGACCTTGTGAGGATCGTTGAAGAAAATAAAAAGAACAAACCCAACAGTCGCTATAAAGTTGATGAAACGATCTTTCCAATGTAAGAACTAACATTCTGCATTGTCAAAACCGATTTAAATGTTTGTGTGTGTGTCGTTTTCATTGCTAAAAAATTCTAAGAGATTTGTTTGTGTGATTGTTACTTACTCATTATCCCTTCCGATATGACTGCCCGTATCCGGACACCTACCCCCTGGACATCCCCCGGATATCCACTCCCTGATAACCACCCCTAGGATAACCACCCTCTAGGACAACTACCCCCTAGGACAACTACCCCCTAGGGCAATCACCCTCTAGGACGACTACCCCCGGGACAACTACCCCAGACAATTCCCCCTAGGACAACTACCCCCCTGACAACTACCCCAGACAACTACCCCCTAGGACAACTACCCCCAGACAACTACCCCCTAGGATAGTTGTCCGGGGGGTAGTTGTCCTAGAGGATCGAGGATGGTTGTCGTAGGGGATAGTTGTCCGGGGGTAGTTGTCCTAGGGGTAGTTGTCCTAGGGGGTAGTTGTCTGGGGTAGTTGTCCGGGGGTAGTTGTTCCGGGAGGGGGTACTTGGTACTTGATGAACACATGGCTGCCAAGGAGGAGTATAACGAGACGAATATAGGTACGTATAGTCGTATACGTCCTAGACTCGTGGTTCAGGCCCTCAGAAGCCTGGGGATAGTTGTCCCAGGGCGCCGAGTTGTCCTAGAGGGTGGTTATCCTAGGGGTGGTTATCCGGGGGGGTGGTTGTCCAGGGGTAGGTGTCCTATATAGAACCATGACTGCCCCATCCTCCCATCTTATCCATGTTCCTGGACAAATAAAGGTGATCATATCCGGCCGCCCCCTCCTCGATCGGAACATGCACTGCGCTAGTAAACATTGTTGTCGGGTTTAAAAAACAGAAGAGGACGTGGAAGAAGACAGAAGATCGAAGGAGAATAAGAAGAAGAAGAGGAATGAGACGGAAAAACCCAATAACAATGAAGGAGAAGGAGGAGGAGGCTGAGGAGGAATTATTTGACCGCATGAACTATGATGCCTAATTGCGCATGCATATGCCACTAGCACTGAGCTGAGGCGCAGGCAGGCAGAGAATCGAGTCGCGGGATTTGAATGATGTTATTGAGCAGGATCAGGAAGCACTTTGTCTTGTAGATGATTTGCCATTTATTGATCTAATCGCGGGATTTCACTATGGAAGATAATAGCGCCTAGAAAATGTTGTCCGATGAATCTTTCAGAGAATGTCTGTCATAATATAGCTGTGAGGTCAAAAATAGTTCCTCCTACTCCTTTGTGACTCACCCATCTTAGCCTATCGCGCCGCCGGAACTCCGGCAGAACTGCTCGGCTAGCTCGGCCGAGGATATATAGGACTCGACCAGTACCAGTGACGATCGATGTGCAAGGATCTCTGACTTCACTCAGTCTTCAGTAGACATCAACAGATATTGGTGATGAATTAATTGAATTTCATTATATTTTTTAATGTCCATTCTTTCAAAATGAGCACTAGTAGTACTAGTAGTAGTAGCGACCAAGTGCGTTGCACATGGATAAGGTTTTTAATACAGCTCATGATCATGCTTGCCAGCTAAAGAAGTTAGCCAAATTTGTTAGAATAATTATGTCACATTTTTTTAAAGAGCCAAGGGTAGATGATAATACTATAAATGATAGCTCACAAGTAAGCAGTGTTGTTAGGCACACTCGTAGTGGAAGGAGGGTGAATTGCCCAGTTCGCCTTGATTTGTAAATATGTTTATTTGTTCATATTATCACATGTTTATCATTGTTCATATTAATATTATCACATGTTTATTGTTGTTCATATTATCACATGTTTATCATTGTTCATATTATCACATGTTTATCATTGTTCATATTATCACATGTTTATTGTTGTTCATATTATCACATGTTTATCATTGTTGATATTATCACATGTTTATCATTGTTATACTATTGTTATATTGATACTATCTTTACTATGTAAATATGTTTGTACTCTCATACCCCGAGAGGGGGTCAATAGAGTAAATAAAAATCTATTAAATCTAAATCTAAAAATCTTACCTACAGTAGGACCGTAGTATTACAAATTTATATTGATTTGCGGGATTACATCTGTAACACACTGGTAGCCTTGTGGTAAGTTTATTTAATTACCAAAATTAAACTAGATTTACTGCAAGTTTACTACTAAATTATGTCTAGAAATAGACCCTAATTAATATTATCGAAAATTAAGTGAAAATAACTAGCTTGATTTTGTAACATGTTTGTGAGAATGATATTTTTATTTTTACTTTTAGATCATTATGTTGAGCAATTCATAGGATGATTAGGAATTGTTGTTAAAAAAAACCCATCTCTTGTAAACTGGAGGGGGGAAAGATGTTTTCATGTTGAATTACAATGTAGCTCTCAAAATATAGATCTAGATATATTAATATATCTAATCTTAAAATTGATATAACAAGTTCTTTGTTGATTATCTTACCAGTTGGTCTACCTATCATTTCTTGATATCTTTTTTTGATATTTCAGGTGGATAAAACAGAAGCAGAGATGGAGTCTAATCAAATAGATAAGATGAGGGACATTCTGGATGTTCTAAAGAAGACAGATAGTTGGGCAGCCCAGGAGGCCGCTCTTCTCTGTGAACAAATGGATTCAGCCTTTTGGAAATCTCCAGACAAGATCAAGTATTGTCAGGAATTCTGTGATTATGGTGGAGCTGGTGAGGGCATCATACTCTTTGATTTCAATAGATCAGCTCGGAGATAGCACAGCATGTACAAATGACCCCCAAATATCCACAGATCTGAACCATGGAGAAGTCCCACTTTGTGCAAAAGAATAATCACTGCCAATTAAAGGGATGGAGACCTGTGCTTTATGAATGCCTTTTGTTTGCCCTCTAGCTTGAAAAGAATACTTCAACCTGCATATAGAATGTACCATCAGTGCATTAATTAATAATGATTACATAACTTTCAGACAACATATCATGATTTTCATCCAGTCAGTTGTAATCCCATGTATAGTATCAAATATGCTCTTTGATAGGACTGTACATTATGTATAAATAAAATTTTCTTGTTGCTTTTAACATATTAACATAGTTTTGTAAGCAATACATTTAGGTGCTATTTGTTGTGTCTTCCATGGAGCAATAATACAGGTGCTTAACAGCTATTTAAGAACATAATTTAGCAAGCAGTGAAGCATTTTGCCTTCTATATTGGCTAAAGCAATACAGTCAAACCTGCTTTAGTGACCACCTGTCTACAAAGACCACCTGTCTACAAGGACCACATTTTTTGTTTCCCTTGAAAATGGTTTCTCATTGAAACATGTACTAAAGGAACCTGTCTACAAAGACCACCTGTCTACAAAGACCACTTTTTGTGTTTCCCTTGGGCGGTCGCTATAGACAGGTTTGACTGTACTACATGAATTAAGTTATTTTGACTATAAAATTAATGTTGCTCTAGCATTATGTCCAGTAGGGGATATCACACTGAATATATTTGTGCTTGTGATAAATTAAATGTATGTCTGAGAATTCTATAAGCAAAGCGGTACATTTATTATGTGTCTTTTCTTCTGCCGAACATCACAAATACTTCCCAATTACTATCTAGAACTGCTGGTATCTGCTCTGATTAAGTTTGAGGAGGATGGACTATTCAAAGTGAAAGGAGCCTGGGAAACTGCTTTTATCATCTACAACCACCTATGTAACCTCAGTGAAGCTAGTCTGGTCCTGTCCATACAAATGGGAGAAAAGGGAATGGTGAAACTATGTTCAAGTAACATTGTCAAATACAGGGAGAAAATATCATTACGGGTGAGTGAATGATTTGTTACAGCTGAAACCATGCAGCCTTCATCTAATCTCTACTATATCCATACAATGACTGCACAAGAGATCTTGTGGGGGTGAGCAAACTCAAAATACAGGATATACATGGACAACAAACACTTCCTGTCTGAAGGAAGGATTTCCTTCAATAAAATCAGAGATCCTAGTTACACAATAAATGACTAAGCCAAATATTTTGAGGTTGTGATTTAGCTAATTTCTCCTCTTTTCTAATACTCAATCGGTCTTCTCTCTTTTCCTTAAAGAGAAAGACCAGTTCTGGTCATGCGATTGCATTGTGAAAGAAATGTTGTGGAATCGATCAGAAAAGGTTGATCATCTAGCATATAAGTATTGTTGTGTACTGCAAGGTTCTGGAATCATCAAAATGATAAGAAATTTGGCCCAGTCTTGGAGTTACAAGCACTGTACACAGAAAGATGTATATGGGACTACGCGACCACGTGCGCGATATCTATTTGGTCCCAATAGATATAATAATTTCCTAAATATATCAATTCGTAGGCGGTTTCCCGACTTTCCCGGCAAAATTTGTATCATCACGTATTAGTCAAAACATATTCTTTCACATGATTGGTAATGAAAGCTTCCATTTCATTTTTTTGAGAGGGGCATTTCCGAAACTGGTCTATACCTTTAATGCTATTCTTGTGTAATTGTATAGTTTATACCCAACTCAATTCCTGTCTGTTCATAATTATGTAATAGACTGATATGATAGTTATACTGCCAATGTGTCAGGATAGGAGAGAATGTTCTGAACCCAAATTGGTAAGCACATGCAGTTTCCCTTGAACAATGTTTCTCATTGGAACATGCATTAAAAGATCATGTACTTAAAGACCACCTGCCTATAAAGACCACTTTTTCTTGTTTCCCTGTAGCCCAAACTTCTGGTTACACTGCCTACTACTGTTGATAACTTGATAGTAAATTTGGAACATTTTGGAGTTTGTCATGGTATGGCAAGATGGGATGTCTACTAGTATACTATAGACATCCCATCTTGTCCTCTTTTTTTTTTGCTATGCACCTAATGGATTACAATTTCTATTTTCATCGTATCTTCTGGACATTTGCAACTCTAGTCCATGTTTCTGTCAGCATCCTCCAGGGTGGTCCACAGATAAAAAAATCAAACGTTAAATTGAAACTTGGAAAGAGTATGAACTGATGTGTGCAAACTGCAGTCTGTTGTTACGGACTCTGCCTAACGCATTCTGTTATGCTCTCTGCCAGTCTCTGGTGCAATCTGAGCCATATTTTAGAATTTTCAAACATGTTATTTAAAAATTCATACATGTTGCTGTTAAATGTTAATGCCTTATGGACCACCCTGCATCCTGTGAAAAAAAAAATTTTTTGGTTGCTATCCATGCATATGTATCACAAATTTTGTGTTCATCGTATCTTTTAGGATGTCGAATCGCTGATCCGTATCTCTCTAAGCATCCTATGCAATATGTCGACCACACCTGGCAACCGACACGTGTTTCGAGAAGAAGGTGTAGCTGAAAAGATGCAGCCATATCTAAAGGGTGACCCCTTTCTGAAAACCATCTGTATGATAACCCTCGCATATATAATTGAGGAGGGGCAGGAAGATACTTTGATAGGAAAGGAAACAGGCAAGTATGTAGTTGGGTATTTAGACATCAAAGAATAAGCTGGTAATCTAAATAATAGTCTATTTGTGAATTGTGATGCTAGAGTTTTGCTGTGGAGCTTTTTGACCCAATGGAAATATAGTGTATTTCTCATATGAAACAATTTTGTACTGTACATTGACAAAACATAATGTCACAAAGTATTTCATGCTGTTCCTAGTCTATGCAGATTTCAATTTGTTTGCATAATATGTATCTGCATACTTCTGTATCTCGATCTTTATCAAAATAATTTGATACATCTATTTATCTGTGTATTTAAAATACATGTAAACAAAATGGATTATCACAGAGATGTTATCATGATGTCATTGATATTATATTTAGCTGTCGATAGTGACTGAAAATAAATGTAGCCCTAATTCAATTTTTTTTAAATTAATTTACTTCTTTTACAGATACAATTAAATACCTGGTAGGGATTCTTCGAGATGCTCTCAAAAGTCCTGACAAGAGGTTCCGAGGGTTGCGTGACCGAGAGATAGCTTCTGCTCTGGGAAGGTTAGCTGTCCATGACAGTAATAAATGCAAGGTAAATTCCAATGGATGATACCATTATTTATAATTCTTTATACTTCATGATTTATTTTGGCAAATGCAAAGGTTGTTTTTTTACATTGCTCCATAATACCTTAACTTGTGAAACGTTTCAAGGGAATATTTTTAAATTGTTGTGAACTAAGATTTTTGGAAGGCTATGTTGAATTTTGTAAATTCTACCAAATTGGTCTACCTATTCATCATAAATGCTTATTTGTTTATTTCATTTCCTCATTTATCAACTTATATATTAGAAAACTAATCTGTAATATTGAATATGCTTTTAATCATCAAGTAAGTCATTTTTCAACTGTACTGTCCAAATTCTTGAAATCAACAGATTCTTGAAGCTGGAGGGCTCCCTCTGCTGGTCAAGATGTTAGAGGACAAGAGCACGGATACCCGGGAAGCTGCTGCCAATACCATCTGGAATCTGGCCTTCTCAGAAGAAGGCCGTCAGAAAATTGTTGAAAATAAGGATTGTTTGAAGCTCCTCGAATCACTCACTCAATGCTCTGAATCCAATGTATCAGATGCGGCCAAAGGGGCATTATGGATAATCACAGAGGGGCAAGCCAAGCAGGTGGAGAAAGAAGTAGAGGCTGAAGGAATGCAAGGTGAGGGGGAATTTTAGAGATGGAAAATTTTGTAAGATTGCAAGACCAGATTTGCTAGATGTTTGGTACATAAATGGTATTTAGTAGTGGAAAATGTGAGATTATGTGATAAACTGCTATTTAGTCTGTCATTTATGTTTAATTCAGACAGGGTCTTCTCGATGTATTTAAAATCCAGGCATATTTTTAGATTAATCGCCCTCTACAAAATCTTGTCGATCTACTTTTACTCCTCTTAGAAGATAATTTAGTACATTTAATAAAGTCTCTCAAAGTCTTCTAGACTTGATAAATCTTAATAGGTCATACAGCTCAAGTTATTGTTTGTCTCCTCTTGTATGTATTCAAAAGCAGGAGATGAGAAAAGTTGTCCACACATCATGATCAGTTACCAATGGGGATCACAACCTGTAGTTCTTAAGATAAGAGATACTCTGAAGGTAAGTGAATATCAATAGATGATTTTGTACCTAATACTTCAATCATTCTGGCAATATATGCTGCCTACTTCTGAAGGTATTCATTTTTTTCTCACCACAGATTTTAGACCAATGTCTTTATGTATTTTGGGCTATGTGCTATAAATCTCAAATTGTTATACTTTTGACCTATATCAACATTTAATTTCCTTCAGATTTCTTTGAATAACCAACTAGTCAATTTTCATTTTCTCGAGAATTCATTACTTGTTTCTCATGGCAGAAACATGCTGTCCTATCAGCTATTGAATTCTAAATAGTGAGATATGTATCATCTATGTGCCTTTGAGAAGAGACGTCATAGATGTATTAAGTGCTATATAAATCCAAAGTACAGTCATTTTTATTAAATAAAAATATGTGTATTTATTTAAGGCTGCTGGCTATCAGGTATGGCTTGATGTTGATCATATGCATGGCTCTACACTGCAAGCAATGGCAGAAGCTGTGGAGAAATCATATGTAGTTCTTATGTGCATCTCAGAGAGATACAAGGAGAGTCCTAATTGCAGAACAGGTATGTCACAGCATTGCGCCACATAGATTCTACCTAAAAAAAAATTTACTCTCTCTCTCTCTTCCAATGTTACCTGTTACTCATCATGACCTCTTTATGCCCTTTGCATCCTAGTGTATTGCATGATATCTGAGAAACTTACTTATAATTATTACTTTCCAGCATCAGAATATGTTTAGATTGTTATTTGAATAATTACCATACTTATATAATTAGCTTTGTAGTGGTGCCCATCGCACCAGATTTGTTCCAATCTGTACTCGGTTTTGATCATTTTGGTAATCACATTGATTCATTTTAACATAGAAGATTAGCATTCAAGTGTGATTCAACTTATCCACCACTATGGTATGTTGCATGTCTTGAATTTAAAATGGACCTCATTCGACCATCCATTTTCCCTTACAAAATAGCCATGGTGTAACTTATACATTGTCATATTTACTGTCGTGGTGGCAGCAGTGGGATCACCCTTTTCGGTGCTGTGCTTAATAGCAGCTTAACCTAACAAATCGTACAGGTAACCGTACAACTGTTGTTTTCTTGTGTTCTTCTCCAAATATTAACAGAGGCAGAATATACATTCAAGCTTGGTAAGTGCATCATTCCAGTGATGATGGAGGAGTACTATCAACCTGATGGATGGCTTGGTATAATACTTGGATCTAAACTCTACATGGACTTCTCTGGAAAGCTGGATCAAGAAGAAGAGATGATCAAGCTGCTAAGAGAAGTACAGACCCATCAAGCAGCTAAGGTTGCTGATGCAGGTGGTGAGTTCATGAGCTGCACCTTCATTGTAGGATTGTATTCACAGTAGGAGTTGGAAACATGACAAATTTTGACAACATTTCTTACTTAATGATTCCTTACCCTTATTACTATACATACATGTAGTATGATATGTATTGAACTTTTAAACCTTTCGTGGCTGTGACAAAAATCATTCCAAACAGATAAAGAAAGCAAATTACATGAATCTTGAAACATGAAATGGTGATTGTTTTGCTTGACACTTTGCAGTATGATTTGTTCAAAATTACCTCTTTGGGACCTTGTTATAATGAAGCGTTTTGTAATCAGTGCTAAAAAAAACGCCACAATAGAATAAAATGAAGTGTGACCACCAAAATTACTCTATTATACTGAGAATACATGTTCTTTATAACTATATAGGTCTCACTGCATAGCCCTTACTGCATCATCATCGAGTTAACAAGCATATGTCACACTTGAGACTTCATTTGAAAAGTTTTTGTCATGATACACTTTGTAATTATTCATTTTGCAGATACTTTGAGGAGGACAGAAGTAAAAGAAGTAAAACTATCTACACAGTTGTCTACCCTGCCAAACACCCCATCAAAAGTCTTGAGTTGGTCGAATGAACAGGTTCAGGACTGGCTTAAAAAGTCAGGACTTGATAAGTAAGTTCATGAAAGGGTTCAACTCTTGAGTGAACATTTTTCTGTGAAAAATATAGATGAAAATTGCATTTCAAGATGTTTTATCAAGAGTATCTTATCGGAAATTTGGGAAAATCACCCAAAATGAGTCAGGATATATATTTGTACGTATTTTTTACTGTCTTATAATCAAGATCATTATCATAGTCCAGAAAGACAAAAACAGAGAGAAAATTGTTCCAACGCAAATTTTGGTACCGAAGTTACAAAATAATCAACTGTTTTTACCACACAATGTAGAAAATGGCTCGACCCATACTAAAATGACATTTCCATATGTATTGTACACAAGGTAAAATTGTTGTGACTGATAGTATTTGGTAAGAAATAATTCTAGAACCATTTGAAGATATCGATTTGAGACTATGTGGGTTTATTTATTAAATGATACTCTAGCAGGTTTTTTATAATTCTGTCACACCATAACAGAAATCTTTTGGATGGAATGTACCATTCACTGCTGCCTATTTGGTGATATAATGGACAATCCTTCACAGGAAATTCAAGATTATATTCTTTTGTTTTACTTGATCCTCGTCTACAGATGGAGACCATCACTCCAAGAGTACGATGGAACCTTCTTGTTCAATCTTCACAAACTGCGCTTGGAAGCTCCAGAGTTTTTCTACAGCTCCATCCAAGATGATCAGGGTCTCCAGAAATTGAGAGAAATTTTCAAGTTTACTGAAGCTCTTGAGACTGTGATGAAGAAATGAATGGTAGAATAGATTAATGGAGCTCTATTAAACTACATATGTAACAGTCTGAATATGTATAATGTAGGGAGGGGGATAAGTCCAAGGAATGTCCCATATTTTACAAAGTATTATTGAATTGTGTTATGGAATTGTAAACATGATAATAGACATGAAAAGATAATTTTATTTGATGTTTTGTCTGATTCAAGTTCTAGTAGGGCTATCAGCTTCATACAGTCGTCAGATATCCATCAGATATATCGGATATCTGAGATGTGGTCGGTTATGCATGGGACAAAATAGCTTGGACTAACCCATAGGTTTATAGTTAATCGTTATCTTCGTTGGAATTAATTTTGATGTATTATTCTGATTGATAATTTGGAAATCCCTATTGTGCCACAAGGAAAAAATGTCCCTTGCAAATCATGTATACCGTAATGGTCTTCAGCGTGTACAGACTAAAAGTTCTTATCGTCTTTCTGTCACAAACATCACTTTTATATTGTTGAACAGAGTGTAGTGTATCTTGTTTGCATTTTTTCCTCTCTCCAAACAAGGGAAATAGGAAAATAATGTGATGGATCGTTCAGTGCACTATAGTTGTGTACACATATTCAGTAATATGTCTAAGTGAACGTTTGTTGTGATTGAAAAGAAGTTGATTCAAGAGATTTAAACATGATCATATGAAAGACAATAACTTGCATATTTTAATGGAATGTCCATTATTATTTTTAACTTTTTTTCTTCTCAATGAGTGAATAATAGTGCAATTGAACATGTGTATGACAATGATGACGTAAAACCATCTCAACTTTCCACAAAAATACCTCATTTGAGGTGAAATATTTGCTTTTGTATGTCAGTGTTTAAGCGCAATTTTGTACATACTGATTTTTTGTCTCGCCTGCGTAGCAAAAAGCGAGACATAGGCGCCGCTTTTCCGGTGACGGCGGCGGCGGCGACGGCGACGGCGTCAACATCAAAACTTAACCTAAGGTTAAGTTTTTGAATTGTTAATATAATTTTGAAAGTATAAGGTCCTATTAAATGAAACTTGGACTAAAGGGTTATCAAGTATCCCCAATCATGTGAGGAAAATTTCAGGTCACAAAGTCAAGGTCAAAGGTCATTTCAGGTCAACAAACTTAGACTATGTTGTGGCATCATCATCAAAAACTTAACCTGAGGTTAAGTTTTTGAATTTGTAATATAATTTTGAAAGTATAAGTTCTTATTCAATGAAACTTAGACTAAAGGGTTATCAAGTATCCCCAATCATGTGAGTAGAATTTCAGCCCACTAGGTCAAGGTCAAAGGTCATTTCAGGTCAACAAACTTAACTATGTTGTGGCATCAGGCTAAGATTTTTTAATTGTTATCATAATTTTGAAAGTATACATTCCTATTCCATGTAACTTGAACATAAGGGTTATCAAGTATCACCAATCATGTTATTAGTCTTTTAGGTGACAAAGTAAAGGTCAAATGTCATTTCAGGTCTGGAAACTTAGACTTTGTTGTGGCATCAACATCAAGATTTTGAAATTTTAGCATAATTTCAAAAGTGTTTGTTCAAATTCCATGAAACTTGTACCCAAGGGCTATCAAGTATCACTAGTCATGTGACACAAATTCCAGGTCACAAAGTCAAGGTCAAAGGTCATTTTAGGTCAGTAGACTTGGATTATGTTATCAAAATTTAATATGAGAATTAATAAATAAATTGTTGTTATTTTTCATATTTCATGAAAGTAAATATTTGAATCATTCGAGTACTTTCCCATGAATATTCTAATAGTAATTTTAGTATTCGATCCCAGGCCTAGTATGTACATGATCAGTTACAGCTAGGTGACAATATTGATGTTTGGATAATATATATTGGAGTATATCTCATAATAATGTTCTCATTATGCTAATGAGACGTGATGTGATGTAGATGGGTTCTACCTTCCAATTGTTTTTACACAAAGTGCTGAAAAATCCTCTTTTCTTAAAAAGTTTATTAGATAACTTTATTTGTAAATTACTGACAAGCATTGAAACATTTGTAGTCTTACCCATACACTAAATCTCATTATATTGTATTCTTATGATACAGTAAATAATTATTCTGATGATTCGTAATCGATATTCACTTCAAAATGCTTATTATATTCAGAGGATTTCATTTTCGGGGGTCTGCAAATGGGCCACCCCGCCTATAAAAATAATGTCCCAACCTCAACTTTTCATCATATCGAATTGCGTAATGCCGAATTGCGTAATGCAGGCGAGACCGCCGAGAGCGTTTCACTTGTTTTAGTAAAGAATATTTGTACATCTGTATCGTCTGAAAACCAATGAAAAGCAATGTGATAAGAGCCTGAAAACACCCTCATGACTTATTATTCATATGTATCTCATCATGTTAAAAAGTGTAATTATTTTTCTGAAACTTGATTTGTATCTACATGTATTATAGGCCTACTCACTTTCCAAAAGATTATATGATGCAATTTTAGATATAGAGTCGTTTATAGAAGTATTTTGTAAAAACCCATTTTCACTTTCCATAGTCCATATATGAGCTGCCTTTATATGCAATAAAGCCAAATACTGTAATGATATTGCTGTGTCCCATCTTTGTTTGCTTCAGTGTTATTTAATATCAATGATAAATATTATACCAAAACAAATTAAGTCGTGAATCATTCATCGATTGTAGATTTTTTTTCGAAGGGTTCTTTATTGTTTTGCTGTTGTCTTTCATTTTATATACATTTGATTGAAATGATGAAATTAAAATATAGGATAGAAGTAAATCGTAAAAACTTTATGTTGACAAATGATAAAGAAGGTATCTAGATATTGTGTTAGGGGTATCACTTTTGCGTGGGGTAATTGTCTTGGTTGGGATGGGAATACAGTGTGTACTTGAGGGGCACGATAGTTCAATATATATTTTTTTTTACTATGACGTATACACAAGTTTTCTGAATATATCGTATGTATTTCACCCAAGACAACTATCCCATGATATTTCCACGAAGGGATAATGACTGCTGCCTTTCTTAATATAGACCCGTAATACACTGGCGATGCGAGTCTTCCCCATTCTAGGACTGCATGGTATTGTTCTGGACAGACCTACATCTTCATTTTCTGATTAGGAGGGCGGGGGTTGGGGCACTCGGGGGAGTAGTCCATGTACAATGTAAGAAAAGTTAGTACATTTTCAAGTATAAGAAAAGTATATAAGCGTGTTTCGCGTAAACTAAATAATTTTTTGCCTATTGCTTTGTAAATACATTGCAAATGTGATAATGCTCAGCTCAGCTCACACGTAGCATAATCTTGTTGGTAGCTAATAATAAAGCCAGATCAAGTCGGACCCTTTTTCCAGCATTAAACTCCATCTAACAAATCGAACTATATTTTTTTCATTTGGTAAAAAGAGTGTTTTATATCAGATAAATGTACGGTCATGAGTATGTGCTGTCTCTTTCCAATTAATTACAAAAATCAATACTATACATAAAGTGTCTGAGTGCAACGGTTTTACAGTTTGCAGACACAAACCTTTGTTAATCATGCATGACAGTGTCTCCACTGTAAAACTATGCTGACGGCATACTGCGTAGGCTAGTACACTAGCTGTCAGAGCTATGCTCTGCTCAAGGCCAGGCTTTAGGAATTGTGGTAAAGTGCCAAATAAGAGTCTGTGTCTGGCTGTCTGCAGACTATATCGCTTACGAGTACGGTACAGGCATGGACCTAACACAAAATGGTATAGGTCACATTCTGGCTATGTCCGCGGAGTCTATTGTAGTCTCATTTTGCAGACACTGTTTTACTCCATTTCCTTATGGCATATTTGATTCCTGAATGATATCGCATTCATGTACCGCCCTTCTGAATGACTTAATCAAAACTTAAGAGCACCTTTTCGCATGATGACTAAAATAACATGGCCCATCCCAGTGATCCCACATAGAATCATGCTCACCTAGATCTCCCTCCCTTACCCTTTATAACCCTCCGATCCGGCCCCCCCCCCTGATCCCATTTCCCATTATATCCCCTGCATGGTTCTGTATGTTTGCAGACTACACTGTTATATATAAATTATTTACGCCCTTTATCAAGCAAATCATACTGTTATTGCGACTGAAGACTCAAAATATCATATATTTTTTCTCCATACTAGCACAATTCGGCACAGGGCTAGGGCCTCAATTATAATTTAAACAAAATCAACAACAACAATATTCCGAAACGTGTACTACAATGTACTCGCGTGCTTAATTTCTGGACTAACCACTCTTTGAAACTAAAGCTCCCTTGGCCCTCCGTACATATCATTTGTATACTATATATGCACGGTGTGTCGGTACGTGTATGTATAAAGTAGTGCACACGTAGTTTGTATCGACGTGGCATTGCCGTGGTGGTTGAACAGTCAATGTTTTCGAAATTATATTTTCCTAGGAAGAATTTATATCTAAGTGTTACTGTTAGAACGAAATAAGTCATACGAACTTGAAGATGGGTTTATCAATTTCGTCCGTTTTTACCCGATTTTTCGGCAAAAGTTCAGTAAGGATATTGATGGGTGAGTAAAAAGTCTAAATTACTCTAAACTTCATTCACGTAGCGTAGATCTACTACGTAGACACGCTATGCCTACACGTTTATCAATAATAATATCATGTCGTTACGCGTTACGTTAGCTAGAATAACTTAGATCTAGTTACTTGATAAAAATAATAAGTAAGACTAAGAGTCGACAGATAAAATTCTGTCTGCTTGACTGCTAAGCTTAGACGTTGGAGTATTGAAAAAAAATACATACTCGGTGAAGTAATAGATCTATATAGTAAAACTAAAAGTCTCCGCGAAACGCGGAACATAGGTCTATCCGTATCCCCAAACGAAATAGTCTAGACCTCTACAAATACATAGACAGAAATAACCATCTGGTATGGGTCATTCTTTAATAAAACTGACATTTGTTGACATTCCCCATGTATAGAGGCGGTCAGAGGAGCCAGATGCAATAGCGTAACAACCGTCGATATCAATCAAGAGACTGAAGCTTTCGGTCTACAAATACAAGGCTCGCCTCTAGACTGATTTTTCTTTCCGCCTAGATCTAGTCTGATCATTACATGTCATTACAGACATTAGCCTATCACATTTTCTCAATATTTGTTTTCCATACTAGGAAGATGCAACTTTGCATTCTAACACAGTTTGAAAAGTTACATTTTTTTTGCGAGGGAGTGCAGTGACCAAGCACAAAAATTTGCAATTTGTTGTGTGAACACTTTGACAACACAGCCACAGGGAAATTTCAGACCTTTCTCCATCCTCTCAAAGTCTCAATTGGGTTACCGGTAGACAGCTTTAAATTGTTTAGAATAAGATACTTCTTGGCAGTTTCTAAATTTCGGAGGGGAGGACGATGACTCCATTTACAGATTTTTCCAGGGAGAATCATCCCTCATTCCCTTTAAATCCCTGACCCTAGTATGAGTCACTATTGGAAATTTTCATTCTCTGGCTCTTGTTAACATGATATGAAGTAATGGTAATAATAATAATATTAATAATAATAATAATACTAATAATGATTTTATTAGTAATATTAGGGATAAATAATAATAATAATGATAATGTGTGAGGGAGGGGAGCAACGGAACAAGACTTTCTTTTGAAATACTGAACTTAGATGCATTCTAGATTATTCTACAGCTAAATTATTGTATGTACTATATACTGTATATCACTGTGAGTCTGTGACCTTTGGGTCTCTTCTCCTAATGTAACTGATTGGGGATGTGCATATTGTTCAGGTAGACCACTATACCACCGTTTCTATCACATTTTCAAATTGAGCTGGGGTAATTCCTTTGCTGCAAATGTTAACAAAGAAAATTGGTATCCGAAAAATTTACAGGAGATTGTCTTTTGTACAATCAAATGAACCAATCAGTCAATCATATACCGGTTATCAATTGTTAAGCTTTGTGTTACAGGGTCCAGGTGTATTGCAATTTGAAGTTCAGTGTTATTTGTTTAGAAACTGCTGTATTGTTGGTTCAGCATTCTTTACAGCATTAGCACAATTTTTAATTGATTTTATTCATCATAAAAGTTGAAAAGCACAAAGTGTTTGACAATTAATACCATTTTACTGGTTTGATCATGTACATTTTCTACCGATTCTTGTCCTATCATTTTCATTTGTTCTACTTTTTGCAACAGTTGGACTAGACGCTGCAGGAAAAACCACAATTCTGTACAAACTAAAGCTAGGAGAAATTGTGACCACCATTCCCACAATTGGTAAGTACATATGATCTCCACAGCCAGTGATCAATT
Organism: Mesocentrotus franciscanus; assembly: GCA_037976565.1. Taxonomy (NCBI): domain Eukaryota; kingdom Metazoa; phylum Echinodermata; class Echinoidea; order Camarodonta; family Strongylocentrotidae; genus Mesocentrotus; species Mesocentrotus franciscanus. The sequence continues at coordinate 22,408,906 of CP137666.1, read as the reverse complement.
AATGTTTTACCCAAAACAAATGAAATCACCTTCTATGATCCAGCACTATAATGTTGATACATACATAGTAGCTCCTAGTTTGTGCATTATAATGAATTATTATTAAAATGCCATTTCATTTCAGTACATGCAGAATGATCCTAAACCATTATTGCTACATGGGTTTCAGGAAATTCCCAAGATCCCTAGAGTGTTAATTTATATATTTTAGAGCAATATATATATGCTATTTGTATGTTTGAGGCCTTCATTAGGTCAAGCAAAACATTGAATAGCAGTTGACCCTAAATGTTTTTTTTCTTCTTCTTTCAGGATTCAATGTAGAGACAGTGGACTACAAGAATATCAGTTTTACAGTTTGGGATGTAGGTGGCCAAGACAAAATCAGACCACTGTGGAGGCACTACTTCACAAACACACAGGTGATCTTCTTTGTGTCTTACAATGAGTTTCTTAGTCTCCTTGGTCAATTCAGCTAATGTGGTATAAGGAATTGTTTGGATGATATTCATCAGGATTTATTATGTCTCATTAGAAGGGAATCATCCAGACTTTATTACGGGTACCATGTCACTATACTATATTCAGAATATGATTCTGAGCTCCAAATATCATCTGTGTAAAGAGATATATTGCAAGTTTAAGCACATTCTCAAAAACATAAAAATTGATTTATGAGTAGACTATTGATGCATGCACTGATTGCACATAAAACCCAAGTTCAACTTGTGTTTCCTTTGCAAGGTGTTGTTGTCTCACCCACCAAAGATGGAGGCGAAACTCAGGGACCCAAATGGTACCCCCTCCCCCCATTACATGTATCTGTCACAACGTTAAAGTTTACCTGCAAGACTCTCTAGTGACAAACAACTTCGCAACTGTTAATCTTATTGTGACCCAAACTTGAGATACACAGAGATACACAAGGTCATAGGTTAAAGTTTACTTGCAAGACCCTCTTGTGTGGTAACCAGTTCGTTCGTTCGTGTCTCCTTAGATCGGGATTTATTTAAATTTCTTAAATTAAGTTCTTCCATCGCCTGATGGCTGCGATGGCCGTCTCATTTAAAAGGGCCAGGTCTTCATCTGTATACAGTTTATCCTGTCGTTACCAAACTTGGGTCAGAGATGCACTTAGGGGATATTCATGTGCTATATTTGATAAGATAGTTATTTGTGTAGAGTAGGATATTTGTCAAAGAGTGTCCTATTGGCTGAAACCTATCATGTGAGGAGAAGGGTTTGAGTCATTTTCATTCTTAATTTGCAAACAAGGAATGCAAGATTTCGTGGAGCAGGTTTCAAAGTTACCAAAATGTCTGATTCCTTTCCTTAGACCCCATATTTTACTGGTGCCATCCTAGGTTCCACACTTGTTTTGTGCAGATTTTAAGATGACCGACATAACATCTTTTGTATCCCTCTATTGTAAAATATCAGATTCAAATCAAATGATCAAATTCCAACATGATTTATACTTTCAATTCAATCTTGTAGGGCCTCATCTTTGTTGTGGACAGCAATGACAAAGAAAGATTAACTGATGCAAGTGAAGAACTCAACAAACTAGTAAGTGGTGTTTGCCTGCTCTAATTGTGGATTTAATGTTGTTGTTGTTTTTTTTTTAATGTTTTTTTAAACAAACATTTGCTTTCCTTTTAAAAGCTCTCTCCACTGGCTGGCATGATTGTTAACATTATTTTCGTGATTGATGTAAATCAGGAATTGTAAACATTTGTACAGAGATGCCAACCAGTACGATTAAATCGTATTTAGTACAATATTAAGAGTGAAATACGATAATACGATAATACGATATCCCCTCTTAAAATTAAAAAAAAAAAAAAACAGATTAAAAAAAAAACCCATAAAAACCGTGCAATCTCATAGAAACATGTACAAGTAACCCCCCACAACCCCAACAAAAACTTTGCTTTACAATTTTCTCATTAAATTTTAATGAAAGAGCAATCATTTTACTTGACCGTTCTTACCAGTAAAAAATTTTTCTAAAATTTTACTGGCCCAGGGCCAACGGGCCAGTGGTAGTATCAAGTTTTCGTGAAAATCTGATTTTTCTCTCCAAAATCTGATTTTTTAGGACATTCAGTCTGTTTTTTTGTGTCAAGAGGTTGGCATCTCTGTTTGTATGTTAAGTTATAAACTTTGCAACAAAAACTACAACACATTTGCACAATGTCATTGATTGATACTTAGATTCATCAGGTGGAATAAAGTTCCCAGATGGTACTCTGTAATCATGCACAATGTGTAATTGTTTTGAAATCAAGTCATTACATTTTGATCAGTTTCCATCAAAAGCACTGCCTAAACTATTTGGAGACATAAACAGATGAAAAGAACCAGTCGAGCTTCGACCATTCTGCACTCTTTTTGTAGGTATGGAGTTGAATGAAATTTACAGTTTTTAAGGTATTACTGGAATTTAATTTTGATTGATTACTTCTTAGTGAAAGTTCAGAAGATAAGTTTATGATAGTAGTTTTTTTCTTCTTCTCTGCCATGCAGATGAGTGAGGACGACTTAAAAGATGCAGCTGTGCTGGTATTTGCCAACAAGCAGGATCTCCCAAATGCCATGAGTGTTGAAGAAATCAGACACGCACTTTCAATGAATACCATGAAGAATTCAAATGTGAGTAGCCATGATGTAAACTCATTAAAAGTCTGGAAATGGAAATATATTCTGAGGTCTAATATTGTACTACGTGTCAATGTAATTTGGTACTGTTGCATGAATACAAGTGGTAAAGATACTTTTTTGTTATTTTAATGTAGTTCTTAAAAATATTCTCTCTTAAAGGTACTATGTCCCATTTGCAGGCCAAAAAATGAAAAGGTTAAATTCCAACGGCATTTGAAAGACCATACTAAATTAGAACTTCCCTTAAAAAAAAGGGGCTTGAAAATGTCTTTAAGTGGGAAAATAACGACTATTAGTTGTCGAATCGACTTAGGAGCTATAGAGCCAGTAAGTAATAGTCTGATTTTTTTCAGACCATTTAACCGGATGGTCGTACGTTTTATGCTGGGCAAAGATTCAATCAGTTTAATTTTGGCCATTACAAGAACATTTTCAAGCACTTTCGTTTTGAGGAAAGTTCTAAATTAGTATTGTCTTTCAAATGCCGTTGGAATTTATCCTTTTCATTTTTTTGGCCTGCAAATGGGACATAGTATCTTTAAAGCTCAAGAAAAAAATCTATGAAATTTTAGAGATAATGTTTTTAGTATTTCAAAAACAAGGCAAATAATATATTTTCCATTAGTTCTTTTCAAGACCTGGTGAAAATAATGAAAATTATGAATGTCATTTCGTGAAAGAGTAACTCAAAGATATATATCTTGTTACTAGGCCTGAGTCATGACATTTTGGAACCTGGAGCACCGATTTATAAATTAACAACAGAAAATAAAACAAGACTAATGTCCTAACTCGCTCAGATCTATGACGCTAGAAAGATTAAATCTCACAGTTTATTCTCGTGAAATCTCCCTTTAATGTCTACATTCTATTTTAAATATTTAATTTGGTTGTTCGAGAACAAATGTCTGTCTTTACATCCTTTCTTGGCTACAAGAGACCAAATTTTCGGCTTTGGAAATATCTGGTCAACATTCATATTTGAGAGGCAATGTATTCCAATAAGAAGGTAATACAAATGTTTCCAACAGATCATATGTACAAAAATTAAATTCTAGCAGCTTTTTTGACACACCTGCTCGAATTTTTTTCAGCCCAATCCCTTAAAGAGGTTGAGTTCTGGGGAGAGGTGAAAAATAATTTGTGATCATTATTGTTATTATGGAAGTGTGGAAGAACATCAGAGAAAAAATGTTCCCTGAAAAGCATGGCTCTTCAAATGCCTCCATATTCTAAATATGACAAAAAGCAGTTTAAAAATGAGGCCCGATTTTTATGCCACTTGTTTGTGTAGGCTCATATACATCTTTCTGTGTACAGTGATTGTTACTTTACCAAGACTGGGCCAAATTTCTTATCATTTTGATGACTCCAGAACCTTGCAGTACACACCAATACTTATATGCTACATGATCAACTTTTTCTGATCGATTGCACACCATTTCTTTCACAATGCAATCGCCTGACCAGAACTCAACTTTATCTTTAAATGCCACAGGAGATTAGAAATTTTCCAAACCAAGAATTCAGAGCCAAGAAAGGACTACCGGTACTAAATTCAGGAATAAATCATTTGACTGACAAATTAATTGTTTTGATAAATAATGTGTAGGATTTTAATGATATTTCACTGGATTCAAATGTGGATGGATTTTTGTTGTCCTTCTTTGTCTCTATTTGGACCTGTGCAAAATTTCAGGGCAGTCCCATGTGTGCATAAATGTCAGTAATGTACGTATTTTTCAAAGTTATGCATTCAATCTCATGAAGCCAAGAAAGAACTCTCTCGGAGCATCGGTTCAGGAAAACTTAACCAAATGACTCAGCCCTACTTGTTAAAGCAATAACTTGAATATAATTGAGGCAATTTAAATCAATCTTGGCTCAGTTATATGCACATGTATAATACATGTAAGGATGAACTGATTAGATATGGGGGTGAGATGTGATTTTTTTAATAAATGTGATGTTACAATGTCATTCATGTATTGTTTGTGTCGTTAATACATTCAACTTGAGCATACTTTCTCAAACTCTCTCTTCAACAGCATATATTTGCAGCGTGTGCAACACAAGGTACTGGGCTTTACGAGGGATTAGATTGGCTATCATCAGAGCTTGCGAAATGATTCCCCCGTCATTAAAGACTTTTTCTCCCTGCCCGTACATTCTACAGAATATCTCATGGTGTCTACTAATAAATTCCTGCATTAGGCCAGCATTGTTGAGCAACCAGTATGAATTTTCTTCATGCCGTGTTTATGGACGTTTGTGTCGCAACTCGTCCTACACCAGATGCTTCCCTAAGAGATTGTATATGATATCATCACTCAAGAAATACGAGCAGGTTGCTACTTGCTAGTGATAACTCAGCCTTTCTGTTATATGATACACACTTGAAAGAACTGTTTAGAGTGTAGCGTGAAGCAAGAAAGCTGCAAAGTGTAGATGTTCAACAGGTAATATCTGTAATGCACTAAAGAGACGGTATTCCTTATTAAGCTCTATATAAATCTTGACTTATTGTTATCGATATTATTATTATTATTATTATTATTATTATTAAAATATCCCCATTCACATAAGAGTAGAGATTATTGCCAAATCTTCAGATTTCATCAAATCATGTACTAATTAACATAGTGTATGTATTTCCTATGTTTCCAACATAGTTCCGCAAAATGTAGAATATTGTTATGGATACTGTATTTAGTGCTAGTACACTGTTTTTCACTGTCATAGCAAAGATGATACTTGTACATGTATATTATCAAGGGTTATGAAAATCATAATGTGTGAAAGATAGCTGTGATCTTAAAATATAATTTCTAGAAATTACAAGTCTAGAAAGTGACAGAATTACATCACAGAGACAGTGAAAATATCAAAGGAAGGCTCTTAGAGATGTTTTTACTGGTACATTATTTATTTAGGTACACCCAAAATGCGCACCATTTGTCTAGAGGGCTGAAGAAAGATGTCATGATTTTTTTTTTCTTTATCAATTTATTTTCAATCAATTTATTTACCAGTTTATTTCAATCAATACAGATACAATCTAATATTTCAGTAATGAAATGATCATCTATCACTTCTGACAAATATATGTATTTTTCGCTGTTGTTGTTTTTTTTTTCTCACTATGAAGTGTATTTTGACACAATAATAATGTTGATTGTAAACTTTGCTGGGAGATGAGACAACGATTAGATGAATTTTGTTGAGTGTACATGTGTCTCAAATTGTGTGTACTGAGAGCATTATAATTCTAAAATGTTTAAGTAAGTCAGTAATGAACATACACTTTTAGATTTGAAGACTTTGATTTCAGAGAAATTACTACATCTGTTCGACACCATATTTTGCTGCGTAAAGCATTATTTTGCTGGTGAGGGAGAAGCTGTGTTATATAATTGTACAGATTTCACCATATGATTTGGCACAAATTTCTAATATTTTCTATACCACATGTTAAACACCGATTTATACTTTGAAGTTGTTCAGAGTAGGTTATATCATGTTGTCATTGTAGTTTTTTTTTTCTTTGTGCTTACCTTTTGTCATCCTGCTTGTATTCCTTTATTTCATATTGTTTCATTTGATTTGATTTAGTTCATTTCTCCAAGAATACATAATGCATAGATAAAAACTTGCTGTATCAAAAAGGAAAGCATTTTTCTAATATTGTGTAAACATTTGCTTACCCAGATTGTTATCTTTATGTTTGTATTTATATATCAAATTATTAGATTTTTTTATATCACTGCAGAGACTCCTTTAGTAATCCTTAATATTGATTCTTTGGGGGAAATATAGGTGAGTAATATGTTTTAGCCAGAGAGAAGACCTGAATGTTCTTGTGATATTATGAGATGCATGCAACAGAGTCATGGGGGTAACTTTCAATGCCAACCCTGTGTAGTTTTACATTCAACTTTCTGTTTGTGTTTTTTAACGGCAACCATTGTTCAGTACACATTTCTTTTGTGTTTGTAAGAGACCAATAAATGTATCTATCTATCTGCTAAATGTAAATCGTAACATTTATACCTATTGCATCAGCAAACAAAAATAAAATAGTGATTTGCATCTAAAGCTACAATGAAATACTATTATGTCAATGCATAGTAATGCATAGAATATTTGAACACAGCTGTTAAAATTGATAATGAGCCCTCATAAATCACTTTTAGCTTTTACTCTGTATGGTACTGGTAGTTCCGTTGAAAATACATTTTTGCCTAATGTGTCAACAATGTGATGAATTTCACATCTTCTCAGAGAGACAATATTTATAAGTCGTTTGCTCAGAGCCAGAAGATGGGTGATTCTTATTGAACATAGAATAAATGCCCTTCTCACACTGAACAGATAGGTGACTTTTCAGTTCTTCAAGTTTTATCCCAATTATTGGGAGATGAAATTCAGTTTGTCTCGGTCAGTCATGCATTCCAGTCTGAAGACATCACATTGCTGTGCAGCTGAACCCGATTTCTAATTTTCTATGTACAATGCCAGAAGAATTCTGACTCTTAAGCTTGTATTTGTGATTACTCAGATTATTGCGGAAATGTCATGAACATTGCATCTTGTTGTATTCTCTTATGAAAGTGGGCAAGAAATATACATTGAATGTCTGTTGTAATCTTATTGCGTTTATCCACTGTAGATACTTTGGGAAGTGAAGAAAAGAAGGGTTTACTTTAGGGAATTACTTGACATAAGTTAGAAAATTTACTAGTGTACATATTGTAGACCAATGCAAAGGAGGATTGGGGTTGTAATTGTACCTGACATTGAATTTTCAGAGAAATTTAATTTTAGAGTCCTGTCAGAATTCTCCAGGGTTTTTCAAATGGTGGGGAAGGGGGGTGGGGGGAATTGTAGATGAATAAAGTAACAAATTTTCTGGAAATTTTCCTTGCACGAATCCCCCTACCTTCCCAGGGGTTTGAAAGAGGGGGTAGGAGGCTGTGGGACGTTTTTACCACTAAAGGCTTGTTCACATGTTGCTTTGGTAAACCATGATGGGTTTTTTTTTGTGTGCGTTCTACTGGGGATGAAAAAAGTAGCGATGGGCAACAAAGGTCCCATGTGTACTCACTGTGTGAAGTGCAATACATTTACCGATATGACTTTTTTTTTGTATGCTTTTTAAAAAGTCCATAGTTTACCGTGGCATACGTGAGCAAGCCTTTTTTTTCTTCATTTGTTCCTCTTTCTTGTTATCTTTCATTTACTCCATTTGTATGTTTGGTCCTGGATATTCGGAAAGAAAATAGCTCTTCTGCAATCAGACTTAAGAATTCATAGAAATGACCTCTGACCTCTGAGAATGTGTTTATAATATCTTGTAATTGGGGCTGTATGTGTTCTGTACATCCCAATTTTTGAGGAAGGGCAATTAGAGCCATTTACTAAATTTTTAATTTTACATGTAGTTTTTCCTTACAGTGGAAGAAAGGCATTGATTACAGCAATGTATAATGATTAATAAACATAATAAATACAAATTTCATCATGTAATGTTCTGGTTGTTTGCTGTCTTTTTCATTTAAGATGTAGTATGTGAATGTATTAAATGGAAATAATGAGTCGAGCAAGGATGAAACAAATAAGAGGCCTTATAGGATTTAGGATCTGATGTATAAATCGTGAAATGTTTTATGATAATATAGTCCTTTAAAACCAAAAGAATATTTCATATGGTTATTCTTGTGTATTAATCGGATTCAGAGTGATCAAGGCTGCTGTAGGCTGCTTTTTTTCAATTAATGATATCTGAGACAATGAATGAATAAGATAAACTAAAGTAATGTACATTTAGTACTAGTAATTCCTTTTTTCCCCTTTTTATTTCTTTCCTCTTTCTTTCTTAGGCCAAATAAAAATAACTTTTAGTTTCTCATCCACTTTCAGCTTCTCCTTTCTTTTCTGTCTCGCTCAATTTATCAGTTTAACAATTTTATTCTGAAAATTACATCAGTATCAGTCTGAGGACATCTAAACAATAGAATCCACTGAGATCATTGATATAAAGCCATTTCACCTAATTGGCCTCTGTATTGCAATTAAGTGAAAATAAAATCTTAAGTTAACAGTTTGTTTTGAAATTGACTCAATATAATTTATAAGTACAGAACAAATATCAAATATATGACTTAGAACCCCCAACTCCTTGTTTAAAAAAAAAATCAAGACAATTAAGAAACTAGGAATCCATGCCAGATTGTATTTTGCCGGGGGCATCCCCTGCCTCTGAATTATCTGCCACTGTTAGTGCATAGATCTAGATGTTTTTAATTGGCGGATGGTGGAGCGCGATCGAGCTAGCTGAGCTGAGGCTAGCATAATAGGAACCGTATCAGGTTAACGTTGTCAGGGACGCTGTGCTATTATTACGACATACCCTGTAGCCCTAGGGTGTACGAGCGAAGTTGATTCCGGCACTTCAAACAAAATGGCAGATGATGGTTTAAATCGACAAGTTCTTCTTTCAGTTGAAGCTGAGGCATACGTTGAAGCAATCGAAACATTCCGTGTCCAGGATATAGGCAGCACCAAGTGAGTATAGATCTATTATTTATGGATATATCCTACCGTGTCCCACACGTTCAATTTAATGTTTGGACTTTTAGACTGAGTCTGAGCTGACCCACTGTCGAGCTGTCTAACTTAGTCTTAGACGGGGAGCCCAATGTCTGCAGACTTAATGTGGCACACTCAAAGTGGTTTCCACGTCTGCACACTCATTCATTTTAAACGCAGTCGAGAAATTCCAAAATGAAAGACAGCATTTTTTAAAAAGATTGTGATTAAAATTAAAAGTTAAATTATACTTTATAGACTCAATCTCGATAACTAATAATAATAAGTGACAAGACAATAGTTTTTTACTCGTATTTTGCATGAACGTACTCCATAATTGTATAAAGGCATAATGCCATATATGCCATGATATGAGACAAAATGTTTATGTTTGTTGTGTGTTTTCAGTAGCACTTCGTTGCATTACACGCATTGGTTTCCTTCTTCCTAACCCTTATACTCTTCACACAAGCTTGTGCTTGCGGACAAACATGTGGTTTCCAAAACCACGATATAGCCCCGATGTTTTTAATGACCATTAAATGTAAAATTGTTAGTTTTTAGAGTTAAATTGGTGAAATAAGTATTTAAGATATTTATTTTATTTCCCCCGATATTTATTTTTTACATGAAATAGATGCGCGATTCAGCCCTTTGGCTGCAAAGCATCGTCAAAGTAAAACCATTGGAATTGAAATTTATTGAATACATTCCTTTTCCTAAAGCAAGTTTACGAGCCCTAGACTGAAAGCTTCAGTTTCTGATATCACTGGCTGGTTCACGGATACTATGTCTTGCTCCATTGACCGCTTATATAAATCACCTCTTCAATATCTAGATCTAGAATATAAATTATCTAATAAAGTGAGCAATTGGTATCTGGTGTAAAAACATTCTGAACATATTAGAAGGACACATTACTGATTCAATTCCATGCATCACCATGCACTCTCTTCTTTGCAGATGGATGAAACAACATGAGTATTTGGAAAAACTCAACATGCAAGCTGTGCTGCATGCTTCAAGCAACCAAGATGAATTTGTCAAAGAGATGCTTTTATCACATGAAAAGGTCAGACTACCTTGCAGTTATTCAGTCTCCTACAATGTATTCTATCTAGAGTAGGGACTTGACTCCTATATTATTTATCTTTTCCTGTAACACACTTTTTGCCCCAGCAAAGTCTTGTTTTCCTTCTGTTTAATCCCTTTCATTCATCACTTAAGCCTTGTTCAGATAAAATATATTTTGTGTATAATGAAATTATAAGGTTTTTTTGTGTGTGTACACAACACCTGTATAAATTCTTTGCTCTATATTACAATAAGTAATGGTGATTTTGCACATATTCCATGAGGATACAAGTCATGTTTTACATTCCCAGAACAGAAAATTAAAAGTAATATTTTTGTTAAATTTATCTTCAAAACGGATATAGAGAAAATTGAGGGATGACATCACATCATTGATTTGCATACAGCATGTGATACATGTATCACTGTTTCATGAAATTATGCAAAACCGTAAAATTCTGTAATTTTTTTAATTTTCCATCCTATTTTCAATGAAGCTTGCAATGTTTGGTTTGTTTATTATTTCTACATTAACTTTAACTGGCAAATGGCCCAAACTTACCCTTTAAACATGCCTTTACTTTCATAAGGTTACATTTTCAACCAAAGGCCTTTCATAGATTCTCTCTTTGAAATTGCTTATTATAACTGCCACAAAATGTTTATCTTCAATATTGATATCATAAATGAGCATATTATATTTTTTTTTAAAATAAAACAGCTATTATTACTTAAAGGGCAAGTCCACTCCAAAAATAACTTACTTTCAATAAAAGCAGAAAAATCAGACAAACCAATACAAAAAGTTTGAGCAAAATCGGATAACTAATAAGAAAGTTATGAATTTTTGAAAAAGTATGTAAAACTATGGAACAATGAGAATCACAACACAAATTGCCAAGATGGTTATCAGTTTGTGACGTCATTTCCTCACAACTTATCAATTGCTTTATGACTTGATTTCCCATGCCTTTGCCCAGGTTATATGACATTGCGTGCATGACATTTCCCAAAACTTTTATGAATTTTGAAGAATTGATACTATTTTCTGAATATTGTATTTCATAATTATTGATTTTTATATAAATAATTTATCAAAATTCAATTTTTTATGATTTAACTGGACAAAAATTACTCTTTATTTGTGCATCTACACAAAAACATATTACTAACAATCTAACTTGGATGCTGATGTGAAGAAATAAGATTCTTAGGGTGAAAATAGGAAATTTATATTATCAATATAAAGAAAATAATTAGTGGATAGTGAGGACCATACGTCACAGACTCATGAGTGAGTTGCCAATTTGTGTAGTGATTTTCAAAGTTTTTCATGTCATTAAAAATTCATAACTTTCTTATTAGTTATCCGATTTTGCTCAAACTTTTTTTGATTGGTTTGTCTGATTTTTCTGGTTCTATTGAAAGTAAGTTATTTTTGGAGTGGACTTGGGCTTTAATTAGAGGAAATCACATATTTGTTTATTCTCTAATATTGATATTGCTTTATTTATCGTGAATATTCTAATATGTACATTAATAAGGAACGTAAGGTAATTGAGATTTCTATCATTTTCAAATCTCTAGATACCTGTTGTGATCCAAGAACTACTCACTCTTGAAGTTTGGAAGCAGAATGTCTTTTCTATCATTCAGAGAATGGACTTTGAGCCCAATACGACCTTTCCTCTTTACATGGCTTTGTACCACGAAGCTACACTTTCAAACTTGTTGGAAACGATTCTCTTTCATAAGGTACTTGGGTTGGTATGAAAGCAACATCACAACCGACTGATGTTGATATTTTTACTTAAATGTGTGCTACACAAGTTTAGTATTTTTCTTGGAACTTGCCATTCAAAGACCAGAAAGTTACATGGAATATGTTTTAAAACCATAATTTTTGAGTCATGAAGGGTTTTATGGTGATATTTCAATTTGTGTATAACCATTAAGGTACTTTTTTAATGAAAGTGGTGTCAAATGAAGAAATGAGTATGAAGTTCTTTGGATTGCCAATTTCTCTTGTGTTGATCCATTTAACTCTCTACAATAAAAACTAGTGATATTATATCCATCAATATGTGAAAGCCTTTGTGTAAAATATTTTGTCACCACTCTTAGTATACCAACCAAAATTGTCATACCCAATTTACTTTTTCTATTACCAGTATGATTAATGATACACTATCTATATATTTTACAGAACATGAAGTACCTATTTTTTTTAAAGCTGATTTAGTGTTAGTTTTCAGCCATATGCATTTCAAAAACAAAATTTTCTTGAAATGCAAGTGATTTTGAATATCTCAAACACAGGAGCCCTGTGAAGCTGCTGAAGACTGCATATTAGATCTTGTTGATTACTGTCATCGGAAAATCAGTGATCTCGTTGCAAGGTAATTATGATCAGGACATGTACTCTTGCATGGTAGTGGCATCCACTTATACACGTACTAGCCCACCTATTTGAAATAAATTTATACTCCTGCATAGCCGTATCTTTTAGAATTAGCTACAATAGGTCCTGTGTGTAAAAGCTGGGATTGGTCCAGGGTACAGGAGAAGAAAATATTTTCTTGAAATTTTCATTTTTAATTTGGAAACCCAAAATTTGTAGCAGAGTAATAGTTGAAAAGTCCATCCCTGAATCAGATCTTGTAGCATGTAGAAATTATATTCTGCTTACATTGATTCTGGCATTCCTTTTTTCACTAGTGTAGCAATGAATTCATGATACAGTACCACGTAGGTTTGAGCCCATGAGTAGTGGTATCAGCTCGGTTTGATTACAATGGACATGATATTCATTCAATAATATATTATATCTTTTTATGCCTCCGCTACATAGTAGCCGGAGGCATTATGTTTTCTGGTTGTCCGTCCGTCCGTCCGTTCGTACGTACTGTACGTACGTCCCGTTCTCGTGATCGCGTTATCTCAAGAAGGCAACAGATGGATTACAATCAAACTTGAATTTTAAAAATTGCTTCCATTTTGGTTTGTAAAATTGCTCTATGGCTGAGGCATCATTGAAGTTCCATCTAGTTTAATATAAAGTTAATTTATTTATATATGCTTTTTTAAATATGTTATTTTGAGAAATTATATGAGGAAAAAATGTTCTGCAAGTTGTGCAGTTTTGATAAACAATCAATATTCACACATTTGAAAAAGTCATAATTATACTTAAAAGGATTTTTGCATCATGATTCTATGAGTCAATATGATGTTGATGTTTGTCGACACTCTTTTTTAATAGGCAAGATGAGAATTGTGACGAAGAAGAAGCAGAGCTCCCTAAGGATGGCAAATCTATTGATGAATCATCAGCCATGAAGGTATGACTTTCTTTCTGCTTTCACTCCATAGTTAGAGGTATAATTTATGATTGGTTACAAAATGACATTTATTGACCAACATCTGTCTAAATGGTACTCATATGTCTTCTTACTGTATGCAATTGAAATATGGTCAAGGAAATATGGTAAAGTCAGCACTTATTAGGTTCATATGGCATTGTACAATCAAAGTTAGGGAAATATACTGTTAAAGGATTTATGCTACATGTGGGTATATATGTAATCAAAATCGTTTGCAATCTTGTGTTATAACTGTAATATATTATGAGATGAATTCCTTTTGTATGTCAGGAGCTGAAGAAACAGCAGCAAAAGATCCAGTTTGATGTAAGCATCAAGGCCATCTCCATATTCAGATATATCACTGACCATCTATCCAGGTATAGATCCAAATATTTTATATTTCACTAGCTAAGATATATGAGATATGCATATATATTGATATCTTGTCTTTCCTTTATGTGAGAATGGACATTTTGTGTGTGTGTGGGGGGGGGGTAATTTCTTTTTGGTCACTACATCCATCAAGCAAAACAAAAACAACAAAAAAGAGAGGGAAAAAAGATCACATTTTGGGATGCCATTTTACTAAGATTTTTTTCTGACAAGTAAAAAAATAATGTATTTGATAAATGTTCATTATGTTTCTATTACAGAAGTAAGCCTACAGCATTGCAGAGTGATCTTCTATAAATGCATAATAAGAGTATGTTCTATAATTGTCAGATAGAAATGAAGTTTGATTATGTTCATGTTTTACTGAAAATATCTTCATATGCTTATCTTGTTTACTAATGCAGTCTTTCACTGAGTGTGACGACAAGAATCCTAAACACCTTGGATGTACCCAGTCTCCTGGTTCAGCTTGTTGATGATCCACCTTGGACTAAATACAAGGATGGTATGTACCAAACAGATTGAAATAATCATATAATGAGAATTCATAGTACACTGTACATGGTATTAGAATATTCAAACAATTAAAGCAAATAGTGATTATGTACCATTTGATGGTTAGACAGTTATTGGTATTAGCCTAAGTCCACTGCTTGCTTATCTACAAGTACGTACATTTTTTTACTTTCTTAGTTGGCGTATAACGTAAGTCATACATCGTCTCTGTCATTATAATCATAGTTTCATCACAATCGTCATCGTAACCATCGTCATTGTCTTGATATACTTTGTCTTCTTCATCATCATCATCATCATCAGCATCAATATCATCATCATCATCATCATCATCATCATCATCACCATCATCATCATCATCTTCATTGCTCCCTTACTATGGTGAAAGACAGTCTGATGGTTTTAGGTTTTGCAATTACTAAGAATGGAATTTTTTCTATTTCTAATTCACATTCCTTGCATATATGGCCATTTTCTCCCATTCATTCACCAAAAGCCCATATTGTTCATTTCCTTTGGTATTTATATTATCATATCACCAGGGAAATTGTCCAAGTACATCGACAACAAGTGGCAAGAAGTAGCCCCTGCTGACCGGCTTCAGTTGACCAGGCTGGAGGGACAGGTCTGGATTGCTCTTTTCAACCTCCTCATGGGACCAGATTGTCAACAGAAATATGTATTCAATCCACACAACAAGGCCCAAATACTCAAGGTATTAGATCATTGGTGGGAGCACCAATCACAAATTAAAATCTATATTGTGTTTTCTTGGAAGGGCAATTCAATTTTGATTTTGATCAGATTATAAATTGTGGAAGAAGAAAGTTTTTTAAATTTATATAAACTGGAAAGAAAGTTTCAACAATGTATCAGTAACCTGTATGGCATTCCAATTTTGAAATTCCTAAACTACTTCCTAAATTATTACACTGCAATGAGAGATTTAATATATCTTTTCTAAGTTAATGCATCAAAGACAACTGAAATACATTTAGAAATGGCTTAGAAATTTGACCTATCGCATTATATAAGTTGTCATGAAAAGCCACTCATTCTTCAACAATTCAAAGAACTCATATATTACAAGCTACCCTATATTGCTGAAAATTAAGATGATATATAATAAAACAGTGAAGAGCCAGTAGAAATGGCTGCATTGATATTATCATTACTATATGTCGATCTTTTGACTTTTCATTCCAGTTACGATCACATCTAACCGAAGTCCTGCTAGATCAGATCCCTAACCTGTGTGATCTCCAGCGTTATCTTAGCAACCTGTCTATGATGGACCCACCTTCTGCTCAGACAGGCATAGTTTTAGAACAGGTAAGATCAGGAATTAAACAAATAAATACACACATAGAAATGATTGTTTTGTCTGTTGAGAGCCAGAAGGGTGTTAACTCTGTGGTGAAGTCTTTAATTAACCCCCATCTGGCCCGAAGCAGATAGTGTTCAAAAGATCAACATGGAAGGCTTATTTCTTTGATTGAAGATTTGTAGACCATTTAACCTGACAAGAACAGTTGCTAAGTGCGCACAGTTCAGAAAACAAAGAGGATAAGTCTGTTAGAAAAGATGGCAAAACAAAAGGAAAGGCTGGGAGCTAGTACGCGAAAGAAAAAGGGGGAGAGATGTGCGAGAAAAAAAGATATATATATATGTGTATACACTTTTATAGCTAATTATATTTTCATTGGTACTAAAACAGTATTCAAATTCCAAACTTAAGTTCCTAGAGCAGGGGTAATACTCATATTCAGCATTTTTATCTGTAGGAAAAGTTGCTTTATAAAGTAAATATTACCAAGATTGTCATTCTTAATTTATTATTTAACTTTAATATTTGTACTTAATTGGAGCCATGAAATTAAATCAAGAAAACAAACAGAGTGAAATATAATGATAAAGGTCATTCTTGCACTTGAATGTAAGTTTGGACAGAATTCAAGTGCTTGTATTTAATTGGAAATGATAAATAGTCCTTCCTTCAATTTGTTCTGTAACAAAATAAGAAAAATTACATTTGTCTCAGTTGATGAAATGGAGCATTCTAATATGCAGAAAATCAATCTATGTCTGTAGAAGGTAACATCATTTCATCATTATTCTTCTGACCTTGATTTAGGTGCCAGAGATTCGTGAGAGGCTACTGAAAGCGAATGAAGGCAAGTGGAAGGCCATCGCTAAGCATCAAGTCAAGAACTTCTTTAATTCCTCTGCAGAGTCCATGCGGGACCAGGCAAAAATGTGAGTCTCAGAGTCATGTAGTTAATGATTATATTGTGTGATATGTAATGATACAATCTTGGTCACTAATTTGTTAAACCAGCAGTTTATTCAACAGCTCACAACACACAGTGCAATACTTCATGCAGTGATTTTGCAGCTGAATGTTATTTTCTGACTTAGGAAATCTTATGTTGTGTTATTATAGTAATCCATTTGTATACATTTTTTCCCCTTCATTTTAGCCGTATTTAATCTTAACATTTTGCTTTTAAATATATGACAAGAAAGACAGAAAAGAAACTGTTAGTTCCTCCCTATGGTATAGGGTTTGAAACATTTTATATTCTTCTTTATGGATGTACACACAGTATTCATGTATGATCCCAATCATGGACAACAATATAAGTAGCTTTTTATTATTTATTTAATAACAGTTTAAATCTAATCTTTTGGATCTTCTCTCTTAATTGTTGGTTGTAGGTTTGCAGACATGTATAACTTTGACATACTTGAGTCCTTGATAGCAGAACCGCCAAAGTGTGCCCTCTGTGGTTCACCTGCTGCTAAGAGATGTTCACGATGTCAGAATGAGTGGTATTGCAGGAGGTCAGTGCTGTTCAGGTTTATTAGCTTATTCTGATGAAAGTCATTCATTTTCATTTCAACCTCTTATACATGTCTGATAAATTTAAAAAAAATAAAAACAAAATCCTCCTTCCCATTTCATTGTTATAGAGAGAATGGATAATGACTATATTTCCCCTTAATCCCAGGAGGTATTTGCTGTCATTTCTTTATTGTCTCAGTTCTAAAATGAATTAAATGACTGCTTTGATATGCATAATTTATTATTACATTATCATTCATCTCTATTTTGATTATATTTCTTTGTGAATAATTCCAGTCTCTATCCTCCCAGTTCATATTTAATCACATCATTGTAATTAGATTGATGGATTTCCATGTTCAATCACATCATTGTAATTATATTGATGGATTTCTCTATTTATTTGTCTTTCGTGACAGGGAGTGTCAGGTAAAGCACTATAGTAAACACAAGATCGCATGCAATCTCATGATGGAAGCGGAACAGAAACTCAAAGAAGCTTCATTGAACAGCTAGCATGAATATATAACAAGCATCATGATGGACAGTTTAAACCTTTGACTACTGAATTCTGTCATTCCCATTGGCTTAGTACAGGAGCAACGCGGTTCCCGTAGACAAAGGGATATACTTGGAATATTGTGCCGGCATGGACCGTCTTCCTTGTAGATCGAGTACCTGTACATTGCAAAATACATCTAAACAGGTCAATGTACTTTGACTGCTGTTGGATGTGCAGCTTATGGAAACCATGCTGGAAGACGGCAAGTATGTGTATATCGAAGGACGATGCACAATGCTGGAGGATCGAAACAGCTTATAAGTGGACCATCTTGGCAATGATCACTCATATTAAAGGTTCTATTTAGCTTTCAAATGTACATGTATGTGTTAAAAGATCAGTCTAAAAATATGGCGGGGCAACCGGATTGTATGGATGGAGAAGATGATTTGGAATTCCTTTGAAATGATGCTATTGATGATGTTCAGTTATGTACCGGTATTACACTTTGAATATTTTGTCCTTATATTATTACTGTACGACGTACTTATTGAAAAGTAACATTAATTCCATTGCTAGATGATGATCCTTTTTTTTTTGGGGGGGGGGAGATGTTTTCATATTCTTACACTACATATGAATTCAATTGAAAATACAGATATGTGTTATTTCACTTTCATAAACACAAATATTTTGTCTCTGTTTGTGGAGTTTATCTTTAACATGTTAATAATATACATCATATTATTTCATGCATGATTCACTTCTTCACTTATGATACACTTATAAAGTTGATTTGCTCAAGGGCTAACCTTGAAGTGCAATTGGAGTACTAATTAGTTTACACAGCAGTGTACTTATGTATTAATAGATCTTGTCTAATTACATGTAAAATCATTTAAAGCCATCACACATACATAAGCCAGTGTCTCACAATTTATCCATGCACTCTATGATACTCTATTTATTAAAAAAAAACACCTTAGAGAAGTAGAATTACTAGATTTTTTTATCTATTTTTTTTTTTGCTGCCTGTGGGAATTAGAATTATTGTAAGTCACAAATATAGGTAATATATATATAAGAAGATGATACTTGACTGAAATTCAATAGACATGAGTTTCACTTATAAAAGTATTGATAATAGTTCAATATGCTGTTTGACTTATAAGTTTGGGACAGTATGTTATCAACATTTATGGATTTTAATATCAATTTTATGATTTTGCACCATTCCTATAATCTTTTAAACAGAGTCAGCAGTCCTGGCAGTCCAAGCAATGCTGGCTGTATCAAGGTTCTATCAAAACAAGAATTTAATTATTTCTGGACTTTTCCACTTTTGTGTGTGGTTAGATATATGATATCTTAATAAACTGTATGATTATTATATTAATGTTGCACAATCTTCCTTTTTGTATGCATGTATTTTTTCAGTACTTTCCATGCTCATGATAATCAACAATAACAAGCAAAATGCAGTTGAATAAGAAACTACAATGACAATGCTCAGTTAAAATCTAGAGCATTTTTTTTTATTCAGAACAATTATATTACATAGTCAAGATGACCAGCATCATGCAAATTTCTAAAGTGTTCCTTTTCAGTGATAACATGAGCTACAAATTAGAGTAAACACATACAAATGTCTCATTCTACATTATCAATGAAAATAATTTACGGTTAGTATAGACTCGTAAAGTGATATGAATCAAACTTGCTGAATTACTGGCCATTATAATTTTTGGCTATATATACAAATCTGTTTCTGCTACAGGAAGAAAAACAATCATTACTCCGCATTCACACATGATACTTTGTTTCACCTTCCCTAGTTTGCCTAATTCAGGAATTTTTACAACTTGGGGACATGAAATTTACGTATGGGAATGAAGCAAAAGTATAATATGTAATATCAAGTAATGAAATAACTTGACCTGTTCTGAAATGTAAATGGTAAGCTTTGAGCTTTGCTTTGATGTGCATGCATGCAGATAAAGAAAGACAGTAAACAAAGAAATTACATAGGGGGAAAAACATTTATGAGGAAGATTGAAGTGTTTTATGAACATACATGTAAAGTTATGTAGAAAACGAGACGGTGAGATAAAAGTCTTATCACACGAAGATCTAATAATACTGTGATGAATAGTACATGTACAACAAACTACATCTAATGATCAAAGAAGACACAATAAGAAACATGTGTCAAGTCAACACCAAATCTTTCTAAATAAAAATTTCATTCTGCTGGTTCAATCCATCACATTGAAATTATCTTGTACCAACTACTGTACATTACATGCATCATGTCAAAGATAATTTAGCTATAATACAGGAACATTAAAGCAGCTGCTTGATCTTACTGGAAGTACTTTATATTTTGTCAAAGTTACAGACAAAATTGATTTTCAAACAATAACTCAAGGGCACCGATCACCTTAAAATACTTTCTCTGCATTTTAAAAGTTCCATGTCTCTATTATACTGTATTCAAAATAGGAGCTGCAAATTTTACTTCTTATGAAGTGATATTGCAAGTCTAGATTGAGTCTATCAATAAACATAAAAAATGATTTGTAACTAGATGAGTCAACAGACCTGTATGACTTGTCCAACTTGGGGTCTGTACTGGAGGGCTATGGTATTTCTGACTTTCACAAAGCTCCTTGACCATTAACACGCAGAATGCCAGGTAAAGTTTTGATTTTATGCATGATAGCTGTACACAACCCTTTAAAAAAAAAATTGATTAATATACTCTTTATATACTTTGTGTAACAGAAGTCTAGAAACATGCATACTTTACTTCCTCTACTATTGTCAAAGAAAAATGAGATCAACTGGCTCAAAATGACCAAATAAATCTCTTGAATCAATCCTTTCTATTCAAGCATCATTATTTCATTGGTTTTCATGAGCAGACAGCTCTCAGCCTCTCACGTTGGAATTCGTAACTGATTTTTACAATGGTTTGAAAATATGGACATGTCAGAGCTGTTTACTCTCACTAGAAAATATTAATATTTTAAAGGTCATGTTATGCTGAAGGAATGAGTATAATTCTCAAATATACAGTGCTGGTCAAAAAATTTGGTACACCCTGGATTTTGAGATGAGTTTGTAGTTCAATATGTATGTCCCATGTAATGAGCTTGTCTGGGCACTGAAAACATTCTTTCAGGTTTGGATACAATATAACGATCGTATTACAGTGATGTTGTATGACAGGTTCCATGATAAAGATATAATAGGTTGCAAACTTGCATTGATTGCTTTGGCAGGCTGTCGTCGCATCCATATTGGTCAACAATATCATCAACCTTGTTCATTTCACCATCTTAATCACCAGCAAAACAGTTCTAGACATATATCAAAACATACTATATAATATTCACATAATGTGTAACCATACTTACAGTATATTTGTTCTTGCCAAAACAAACAAATGAAGTAGGATATATACATTGAAGCATAAAGTCATCTCAAATTCCAAGGTGTACCAAAACTTTTAACCAGCACTGTAGATATATATGACATGACCCAGAAACTGGATCTACGTGTACATGTGTAAATATTTGTATACATTTTTCCTGATATCTAAAGTATTTTTTACATTGCACTATGAAATGCGAACAGTATAAGTACGACTTTTCAGCTCTAAATATGCCTCACTTCCATAACCAGGAAAAAATCTTCCCTTTTTACAAGAATACTACGAAGCCTATTCTAAATCTATACAAATATAAATATAAGGCACATGTCCCTACTTGAGATATCCTACTGATTCTTGAGAAAAACTTAGAGTTTTTCATGCTAATATACACATGTGGAAGGTATCTACACTTTAAAAATGGTAATGGCAGTATAATATAAATGATAAATACACTAATGATTAGCCACAGTTTGCTAAACATCAGCTATCACAATCCATTGTAACCAACATCATGTTGGATGCTTTACTTAGAGAAAACTTGAAGGCTTCTACCTTAGAGTTTTATTAAAAACAAATTGATGAGAGGAGTACTTTGAAGATACATGTACAAGGTGTGCTTCTGGCCTTGGGATTACCTATGCTCTACACTGCTGTCATGCTTTGCATAGATGTTGGGCTAGTTCAATAAAATCATTCATGGTGCCAGACATGATTCTTTCTGAAGAAGGGATAAGTTGCTTCTTTACCCTCATCTCTTGTACTGCAAACTTTTCTTCATGATTTTCTTCATCCTGGGGTCATAAAATGCCTTGTTTTAATTAAAAACTTAGTACACCTACATGTATACTCCCTTTAAATACCAATGTGTCACACAATTGATCATCAAAACTTAGCTTTCTCATAACAGAGCTTGTCATGTCATGCGTAATGTAACTGGCATCATTTGGTCACTATAAAGGCCATCCCCAATTTGACATCCAGACTACAAGTGTATTTTAAAAGAAATTGCAATAAAATTAGGTATGGAATTGAACAAGTGTAAATTCTTCCTGACTGAAATCCTGATGGAGGTCTTGACTGGCCAATTGAAGAAAATATCGAATTTGCGAGATATGTTTATCTTCAGGTCTGAGAAAAAGCAGATCAGCTATAAGTTGGTGTGGAGTCGTGCAACTGGTCCGACAGCACTAATTTTAAGTCAATCAGGCCTAACACAAATCACAAAGTTGCTTGATCATAACAATGATGGCATAATCCCCACTGTCAAGCTGATACCATCAAGCTGACCAATAACTGGTCAGTAGGTGTCTTGTTCAGTCTTTTACCAAGTTAATGTCGGTCTGGTCAGTGTGACTGAGGTATCATTGTGGACAAACGCTGAATGTGCGGATGTTAATGGAGTAGTTTATTCTCGACCAACACTGAGTGGGCTGATGATGGCTCTCATCCAATCTTCTCTCTCTTCCGGAGTCCTGGCTTCAAAGACATACACCTTGCCCTTCTTGGTTGTCACACTGAAAAGGTTCTGCCGATTCTTGTTCTTCACTGTCACATCTGGCCAAGAAAAACAAAGTTATGTTGACAATATCGATTTATCTCTTGTCTGAGGGTGCACTTACAATGTAGGAACTATACAGTGACTGATATCTAGATTTGGACACAAGTCCTCATTCCATGCCATCTGTAGTTGCAGAAGAGGGTTACATCTATTTTAATTTCCCCTTTAAAAAGATGCATTTTCTCATAATCTTTCTTAATCTTATATTTATATGATGACAGTGCCTCTTTCCTTTTATATACAGCTTATCTATTTTTTTCAAACAACTTTAGTCCCCTCCTAGATGAGTAAATCATTTATTGATCTGATGGTATACACATGTTACATTCCAATTAATCCATACTTATTTCTAACACCCTGCCCTTCTTAGAGGTGAGGGTATATACATCCCCCCCCCCCTGCACCTTAAAACAGAATGATTGCATGCCCATTGTATGGTGGTACAGTCTATGAACATACTGTATATAAAGCTGATATTTTCGCGTACAGATATTTCGCGAATGACAGGCTAAGAGACATTTTCGCAAGTTGTTGCTTTTGCGAATAGCACACAGCAGAATTAATGATTGGGTCTGACGTAATTACAAACTTTCTCACACCAACACATACACACACAGACTCAGTACACATAAGTACACAGTACACAAGTTTGTTCGGTACGAGGATTACGTGCATGTGTCGTGCAATCTGGGCAATGCATGTATGCGCCGGGAGAAAAGGAATTAACGCGCGGGGCGGGAGGCGACAGCATTACAAACATCGCAATTAAATGCAGTTAGCTATCTAGGCAAATGGCGCTAGCACGCGATCAAGATTCAAGAGGGCGCAAGCACATAATTTTATGCTGATATTTTCGCGCTCCGGAATGATGAGGTGGCAATATTTTTGCGTGTTGATAAATTTGCGATAAAATGAAATTCGCGAAATTTGCGAAAATAACAGCTTATACAGTAGTCTATTTAATGTTTTGTTTGACATCAGCCTTCATGTGTCTGAAACAAATCTGTTGATTGGTTCATGTACAATCTCTGTGCATAGGTCAATTTAAATGATATTGTTTACGTTTGTTGAAACCAATCCACTCGTAGCTCTTCAGTTAATTGCATTTAACAACTTCAATTATGGCCATGTCTAACAAGATTGCAATATCACAATGTCAAAAACAAATGAGATACTGTAAACCTATATAAAAACTTTCAACACCAGTAGATACTTGTACTTCTTTTTTTATAGTTTGCTTATTTTTATATATATATATTTTTTGTCAAGGCGGTTTTACCTGATTTTTCTCTTGCTTCTTGCACACCAACAGTACACTTGTGTAGAGGAATCTCACCTAGTGGTTTTTCATCCCCTGCCTGTAAAAGAATCGAAGCAAAGAAATATAATTAAAGAGAAAGCAAATGTCATTGATATGCAAACTATACAATAAGCTATTAATAGACACTTTAAACAAGCAACTTGAATGACATTCTTTTGTTGGAATTAAGATAATAGCAGTTTAAAAAACACTTTGATAATTAAAAGCTTAATCATATGATTCTAAGGATGCAGGAATTGCGTTAAGAAACAGATACTTAAACTAGATCAAATCATTAGAGTCTAGCATAATTGTGCTTTATACTTTACAATGATATTGATCATATCATCATGATCATTCCTTTCTTTCTACAATTGTAATTTATTTATCTAAAGTTTAAAACAAAAAGATTTATTATACCTTGGAACCCCTGTAATACTGTAGGTAAGCAGGGTCATTCCACAGAACAAACAGTCTTGCTTTCCAGGTGTGTCTTAAATGCCCCTGGAACAAAGAAAATACACACACAGGTAATTTAATTATATTTCAAACATTTACATCAGCATTGTGATAATTAACATTTACAGGTGGAATGTTCAGTTTTTTATTTGATCATCAAACTATTTTAAAAGCTTGAAGAGAAATTCAGTTTAAAGCAAACTGATTCCTATCTATAGTGTATCAAAATGTAAATAGAATCATTTCCTTGTTGGCTTAATTCATAAAAACATTACAAAGACAAAATGGCCATAATTGCCAAATTTCTAAAACTTGGTAGAATATGTTTGTCTTTCTTCGTATATTTCTTTGATTTGATTTAACTATAGCCCCAAGAATGAAAAAGTTCATTTTTGAAAAATATGGCCTACTAGAATTCTATGTTTTGGAGTATTTCTGAAAGATAGAAGGACCGTTTCCATTTTGGAGCCCTACAGCAGATAGCACTAATTAGAATTAAATCTAAAACCTTTCAAGGGCTAATAAATATATAAACTTACTCACACAACTGTTTCTTTCACTGACTTCATGTGAAAGTGTAGCCTGAATTATACAATTGTACATGAACTTGTATTACAAATTGATTGATAAAAATCTTACACCACTAGTTAAATTTTAAAAAAAATTAAGTTTATTTGGTGTTAGTTAAAAAATCATTAATTCATACAAATGCTATGACAAAGGTAACATGTGTGTTATACCCTTTTTAGTAGAAATCCTTGTTTGACTATCTTCCCTCCATGCCCTTTGAGTGGTTTGACTGGCAGTTCTTCTTTCCCCTTCCTAGGTAACCTCTCATCTGCATCCGAGTCGCTGCTTGATGAATCACTACTGTCCAAAACACTCTTCAAATTGGACATGTTGAGTGATGACTGTAATTGAATCAAAGTAAAAGTAAAAATATTGCAGGATATCAAATGATAAGTCATTTCCTTCCTTTTTTGGATACTTCATTCAATCATTAATAATTATATAAGAACAACTGGCCCACTTAAAAATAAAACAACTGTGTCAGTATTGCTGTATTCAGTGTACTTTTTAATATTATTTCTTTCAATGTTGGACTCAATGAAATAAGTACCCTTGTAGTACTATATAAAACTCTGCATTGTGCTGTAAAAAGAGGCTTTCAAAAGCTTTATCTTCAAACATTTGTATGGAACTATAAATACATTTCTCTGTTCTGGGTGAATTTACTTTGAGATGATAGACCTCTCCAATTCAATTCAAATTTTATGTTCATCATCCATCAAAAATAAAAACAAAAATATATAAACAATATAAAAAAATGAACATAAAATAACTATACATGAAAGGATTCCTTTAAAAAGGCGAAAGGATACCTTAAAAAGGGCACAAGGCTAGCAACATAGAAGGCATCAGAACAAATGGAATGTGTGGAATGTAGAATACTACATAACAAGAACCACCTCATATAAAGAGACTTTTCACATACAAGATAATAATAACAACAATCACAACTTCAAATGTACAAAGCACATTGAATAAGGAACCAAGATACTCACAAATCTATAGAGGGCCTCCTCTTCATCTAGAAACGTTTTCCGACGAGCAGTGTTATCTAATGTGCAGGTCATTGGCTGTAATAGGGCCTGAGAAAGTAACTTTGTCCCTATCTCTATACCCTTCTCTCGAGTTTCGGCGAAGGACCAGTCTATAAGCCACATAATCATTTGAATCCCTGTACAAGAGGCAACAAAAAAATAAATTCAATTGTAATTACAGTAACTTCCATTCATTTAATTGTACATGAATTAATGCAAAAATGACAAAAAAGAAAGAACAAAGTATCTGCTTTGGTGGTTTTAAATGTGTATGTAATGGGTTCCACTTGAAAGCCATATGTGTTCTGCTAATCTGTAAAATTTGTATATATTCTTAATTAAATTTTTTTTTAAAGGTACTATGTCCCATTTGCAGGCTAAAAAAATGAAAAGGTTGAATTCCAACGGCATTTGAAAGACAATACTAATTTAGAACTTCCCTTAAAAAGGGGGGCTTGAAAATGTCTTTAAGTGGGAAAATAACGACTATTAGTTGTCGAATCGACTTAGGAGCTATAGAGCCAGTAAGTAATAGTCTGATTTTTCAGACCATTGTACCGAATGGTCGTACGTTTTATGCTGCGCAAAGATTCAATCAGTTTAATTTTGGCCATTACAAGAAGTGGGTTATTGATGTAGACAAATGCTCATGTACCCTTTACAGCTCATTTTATGTATGTTATTACCAAAGATGAAAAAGCCAGTCAGTCACTCAATAGTGTCTGACAGTGAAGTCTAGCAAGTAAACGGGTTTCCTTGCATAATTTGAATATTAGGACACTGCTAACGTTGAAATTTCACAGATAGGACATACATGACATATTCATAATTCCTGCAAAGTTCTACAGAATTTGATGTTGGCTGCAAAAGGGACATAGTATCTTTAAAGCTTGGAAATACCTTTTTGATGAATCAACAGAAATGTTTTAACTTGACCAAAAGCTAAACAGGAACATTTATTGATAATAAGTAAGAAATGATACCTAAAATACCAGAAAGAAATATTTCAGAGGAAATTCTTTTTGTTGACTATATAATACTCCACTAATTACAATTTCTTGGTCAGAAAAAAGGGAATTGACTTTGATTAAAGGATTCACATAGGATGACAAAAAAGGTACAAAATAATTAAGAACCACTATAAGCATTTTTAGAAAAACATCAATACAATGCAAGTTACTTAAACACCAAACTGAAATGTTGAATAAATACTGATGTTCAGATTACTCTTGTCACAATACAATAACTTAGCATACACCATACAGAATCTACATGAACTACACAATTTTCATTGGGAAAATTGTTCTAATAACTATAGTCAAAACTTGAACTTTTAATGCACTGACAAACAGAATTGACAAAAATATTTGTGTAATCATACTATTACTAATTACTCTTATCATTATCATCCACTATTAAAGCATATGCACTAGTTTGGCCAGAAGGGATTAGACCTCCCTGCATAGTCACTGACAGGTGGTTATCTCATCAAATCAGCTCTCAATTAACATAAGAAAAAGGGGGCCATGGGGGACCAGCTTATAGGCATTGTTTGCTATATAGAGGGCGCAAGTAGCTATAAGTAGTGCAGTGGGGCTTTAAATGGATTTATCTGCCAATGATAATACTGATGACTCAATGAAGTTGTTTTAAAAACTGCCATCTTTATTTCCTGCTATCCACCCCTACCTGTAAAGCAGTCTTTGTATACTGTGCTCTCATCCACCTTGTGCATCCCTCTAACAATGCCTGCGTCAGGATCCTTCATCGCTTCTACCAACTCACTGAAAACAACAAGCAAATATGAGTCATTCAGGATCAATACCTTAATTGTGCATCCCTCTACAATGCCTGCTTCAGGGTCCGACCTTCATCGCTTCTACCAACTCACTGAACATATACATACAAGCAAATATGAGTCATTCTGGACCAATATAAGTCATATTTACAGACTGAATCATTATTACACTGTACAGGTATATGCATTATACATGTTCAAAATATGTATCATCAAAAGGTGATTATTACAGATTCAAAAGATAGAAAATTAACACTGAAGTGTGAACATATTGAGGGCATCATTATTCAATCCTTATATACACACAACAGACAGATATCTATAATCTATACTAGATTCTTTTCCATAATTTGTCTTTATATTCATAGGGACAAGGAGATCGAGACCAAACACAGATAAAATAAACACAAAAAGAGAAAATAATAAAGTAGGATTTCAATAGCTGAACCAGCATTAATAAACAAACATCTAAAGCAGCTATTCAAATATCATAAAGATATAAAGATACATGTACATAAAAAGAATGCATGCTCAAGGTGAAATGCAATATGATTTTGCAACCATTTAAAAATCTTACCCAGGTGTGCAAATATGCATACATTACACAACTATCCCATCTTTCTTGTTCATAATGTATGTCACTTCTATTTACGCAAGTTAATTAAGTTTCCAATAGATAATAGCTTCTTAATATATTTCTTTTTCATAATATCTGTAACTTCTATTTAAGCAAGTTAATTAAGTTTCCAATAGATAATAGTTTCTTATTATATTTCTTTTTCATAATATCTGTAACTTCTATTTAAGCAAGTTAATTAAGTTTCCAATAAATAATAGATTCTTAATATATTTCTTTTTCATAATGTATGTCACTTCTATTTACGCAAAGTTAATTAAATTTCCAATAAATAATAGTTTCTTAATATCTTTCTTTTTCATAATGTATGTCACTTCTATTTAAGAAAGTTGGCGCTAATGCGCAATCATATCCATACTTTGACCCGTAACTCCGGCGTGGAGATACCCTACTAAAACAGACCTAAAATCAAGTAAATATTCATGTTTTCTTCAAATAATGGCCATGATTTAAAAGTCGTTATGTTTCTTACCTGGATCGTGTCAATTTTCTTATCTTTTGGGAGTATTTTTCTAAAAATGAAGACTTATAATATACACTTTCTCACGGGATTCACGGCAAACTGCTGCACAATACCATACCGACGATGGGGTGCGCGCGCAACCCACCGTCGGTACGTGTATTGTGCAGCAGTTTGCCGTGAACCCTGTGAGAAAGTGTATATTATAAGTCTTCATTTTTAGGAAAAATACTCCCCAAAAGATAAGAAAATTGACACGATCCAGGTAAGAAACATAACGACTTTTAAATCATGGCCATTATTTGAAGAAAACATGAATATTTACTTGATTTTAGGTCTGTTTTAGTAGGGTGTCTCCACGCCGGAGTTACGGGTCAAAGTATGGATATGATTGCGCATTAGCGCCAGAAAGTTAATTAAGTTTCCAATAAATAATAGTTTCTTAATATCTTTATTTTTTTATAATATATGTCACTTCTATTTAAGAAAGTTGATTAAGTTTCCAATAAATAATAGTTTCTTAATATCTTTCTTTTTCATAATGTATGTCACTTCTATTTAAGAAAGTTAATTAAGTTTCCAATAGATAATAGTTTCTTAATAATCATAAAAACTGAAACAAATTAGATCAGGCTTTGTTGTCTAGTTCATCATTATCTAGTATTCTTCATGATTAAAAAAATGTACATCTAGTCCTAATGTCTTTGACAGTTTTTGTTCTACAGCGAATAAACATGTACCAATACTAAAACAGCTGTCAAAGTTCTTTAATTCACAAGATTTCTAGCTTTACATGGCAAAGGGTGAAAGACAGATGCAATATTACACTGAATAATTATTTTGAGATTACTTTGGTTTAGTACTACATGTATTATACATTTTATGAAAAAGAGTGGTTAAATTGTACATAAATATATCTGAACTTTAAAAAAAAAGTTCCAGCAATGCCTAATCTTTTAAAGGAGCAAATTAGATTTGAATTTCTTTATTTTTGGGAATAATGGTTTAAAACTTAATTAACTTTAATAGTTATTGTAAGAAAATATTTCACAAACTCAGTGTTATCTTCATGTTCAAAGCATTTTCATGGAAATCTTGTCACGGCCACCAAAAATGTTTGTAGTTCCTTTAAAATCAGATTGAGGCCTTATTACAAAATGAATTTAAATAAGCATGAGTTGGATTTTGCTAAAGGACAGATAGCATGGTGGATTGCAATTCAAATAATGAATGAACTTTAATACTCATGTAATGACCTTTGCACCATACTGGCATAAAACATTCTTTAAATCCCATTAATTGGACTGAATTTACATGGCTTCATACTATTAAAAGCAACAAACTCATTAGTTTGTTTTGATCATGATAGGTGTTTGTCATTTCTTGTATCTAGTATACATCCTAAAATACATTGGAATGAAACTAATGTGGATCTTTTTTTCAAAGAAGGCAGGAAATGTTTTATAACTCAGACTATTTGAGTAGTTCATGAATACTGATTTAATAAGTAAGGAAATACTAAGTCAGATATGAGACTGCTTTTCCGATCATTTATGCTTTTCCTTTAATTCCGTACATGTGTATCAAAAAGGTCCTCAAGCTACATGAATGAGCCTTCTAAAGTGAATTCAATGATTTTTTTTGTTTACAACAGTAATAGCCATTTTAAACATTTGTTTGGAACCATATAACAGAGTAATAGACGCATACAAAAAAAAAGCCTTGATAAGTTCTAGAAAATTAATGTTTTGCTGATCTTTTGATTTTCATTATTTTAGCTTTAATTTTTGTAAAAAATCTTTCTTTAAGGGATCCTCATTACCAATGAACAGAGACCACCATCTTGCTTCCCCCCCCCCTCTTTTTTATTTCCTTGTTCTTCCTGTTTTAGTGATCTAAATGCACATCCCTTTCCCGTCTCATTGCATCTAGTACCCCCTTATCATTATTATCCTAATTTTTAATTATTCTTTGAGTGATATTTTAGTTTATTTTCTTTGCCATTTCTGTGAGTGATTTTTGTTGTCTCTTTCATGTTACATGTAAACCTCTGCATCAATTACTTTTCCTTTCCCATATCACTCAATATTTCCTTATTATCTTAGCTGAGTGCAATATCTATTTTCCTTTCATTTTACATACTGTTTGCTAGCTCATACCATTTGAATGGCATGAGTTCTTCAAGAATTCTTTATGATCCACTTATCTTCTTTTTTCTGAAGAAGAATATATGTTTTACAATCAAATATCCTTCATAAGTAAGCTATTAAATTGTTTCTCTTGTCACCACTTATGTTAACTGTCAGTACTGCATAAATTAGATACTGAAATGTAGCTGTTGACATGTATAGTAAATACTAATTACAGTGCATTTAAAGATTTAAAATACTGAAATACATGTACATCAATTTTAGAAAGAACATATACATTTTGTTTTAAACTAAGAAACTAAGAAACTAAGAACTAGAAACCACATTTTCACAATACCTTTTAATACATTACATGGTAGCTACACTAGCTTAACCAGAAAGTAAACATACACAACATATTGGACATGGTCAAATGCTTTAATTACCAGGGGCTGTATTCTGAAAACGATGCTAACTTTTATTTTATGTTGAGCAAATTGTCATTTATAACAAACTGAAATTGCATGGAACGATAACGTTTACCATTGGTGCTTGCATGCCCATATAGCTTTGCGCAAACATTAACCAATGACTTGTCCTAAT
This sequence comes from Mesocentrotus franciscanus, assembly GCA_037976565.1. Taxonomy (NCBI): domain Eukaryota; kingdom Metazoa; phylum Echinodermata; class Echinoidea; order Camarodonta; family Strongylocentrotidae; genus Mesocentrotus; species Mesocentrotus franciscanus. The sequence continues at coordinate 22,376,975 of CP137666.1, read as the reverse complement.
TTTGATTTGTTATGACAATCAACATTGTTTTATTTTTACTAAACACTATTCTGAATTGTCATATTAACCCCTTACGTGTAATTGAATCACCAGATCTTTAGTTACTGGTGAGTAAACAGCTATTCAAATTGTATAATATTATACATATTAATCCAAAGAGATTATAAGCACAAGATAAATTGGGATAAAACCAATCAAAAAATGCATATATATATATATATATATATATGTAAATGTACAATGAAAATAATTCAGATGACATTTTCTCTAGCCTTGTATTAAGTTTGTGTGAAATGTGATATTGTCAAGAGCTCAATATGGGGAAGTTTTATTCACCTCGGCATTTACTGATCTACAATAGGACCCTGATTTACTTCCTTGTACGTCACTCTTTCATTGTGAACATTTGTCCACGTAATGAAAGCACAGCCTTTTATTGTATTGATGACTATGTTTATACAATGGAGACAATTCAAACCCAAACTATAGGCTGCATATACTGTGAGAAATCCCTTGAAAATTGCATCACATTCAAAATCAGCACATTAGAGTGTGTCGATAAATGCATAATTAACGAGCGTATATCCTCAAAGTAGCCCACTGATTTTTTTCTTCATTCTATGTCTATGAAATTGCAAGTGTTGCAACAACAAAAAAAGAAGTTATATTATGTGCTAGAGTTTTATAAAAGCAACTAGGTTATTCCTATTACATAATTCAACCTTAAATAATTAATAGTTACCAAGAAAAGCAGTGGAATGCATTATTTTAGGAACCTTATATCAAAAATAATTTGTATTTCAACTTCAAATGATGATTGATTTCATAAAACTTTTCAATATACATTTTTTAATAATTTTAAATTCAAACAGAAAGCCACAGAGGACTGTATTCGTCTTATGTTTGCACTTTTTCCGCAGATAGTTCGGATAATACTTTAAATTTATAATAATATGTTATAGAAATATTAAGTTTTGTTATTATATGTACATGTATATATGTAAAAAAAAACATTTTGATATGAAGTTATTATTGTTTGTATATTTTGTATTACGGTATACCTTATGTTTATATGTTCTTTAATTGTTATTCAGTTATTATATTTGGAAAAATGCAGAAATCAAATCACATCAAAATCAAAGCAAATCTGGTGGGCATTTCATCAACATTTGTCCACCGACAACTGTCAGCTCTGACTAAATTTGACCAATCAGAGGCCTGGAAATTAGTCGGTGACAATAAAATTGTCGGTGAAAATGATATTAGTCGGTGAAAACCACCGACTAATTGTTTCATGAAACGCCCCCCAGGTCACCATTAAATTGCTTTAAAAGCTTAATTACATGACCTTAAATATGTGAACCATTTTGCAATACACAATTCACTAAGGTGACATCACAAGGTGACATCACAAGGTGATACAGACAGGATCCCATCATATCCTGTGATAAAGGTCATTTTCTCTTGCTTTTTATAGAAAAGAGCTCTCTTGAAATTTGTTTCCTGGTATTTGGAAAGCATTTTGAATAAAATAGAAAGTATTTATGGTTTCCTCGTATATGAAGATGTTTTTCTTTCCTTCCACTTCTTCCTCCGTCTTCATCTGGAGACTTATTTGGAGAAATTACAGGATAGGAAAATTCTGAACCAGTGTTCAATGCTCAATTTAATTACATTAAAGGGTAAGTCCACTCCAAAAATAAATTACTTTCAATAGAAGTAGAAAAATCAGACAAACCAATCAAAAAAAGTTTGAGCAAAATCGGATAACTAATAAGAAAGCTATGAATTTTTAATGACATGAAAAACCTTGAAAATCACTAGACAAATTGGCAACTCACTCATGAGTCTGTGACGTCATGTCCTCACTATCCACTAATTATTTTCTTTATATTGATAATATAAATTTCCTATTTTCCCCCTAAGAATCTTATTTCTTCACACCAGCATCCAAGTTAGATTGATAGTAATATGTTTTTGAGTGGATGCACTAATATAGAGTAATTTTTTTCCAGTTAAATCATGAAAAATGTGAATTTTGATAAACTATTCATATAAAAATCAATAATTATGAATATACAATATTCAGAAAATAGTATCAATTCTTCAAAGTTCATAAAAGATTTTGTGAAATGTCATGCACGCAATATGATACAAATCATATAACCTGGGCAAAGGCATGGGGAAATCAAGTTTTGGGGATAAAAGGGAAATTAATGGGATTAAACTATATAAAGCAATTGATAAATAGTGAGGACATGACGTCACAAACTGATAACCAAATTGGCAATTTGTGTAGTGATTTCCATTGTTCCATAGTTTTACATACTTTTTCAAAAATTCATAACTTTCTTATTAGTTATCCGATTTTGCTCAAACTTTTTTCTGATCGGTTTGTCTGATTTTTCTGCTTCTATTGAAAGTAAGTTATTTTTGGAGTGGACTTGTACTTTAAAACAGGGCCAACTAATCCTGTTGAAACAATACCTGTTGTTACCGCAAACCTCGCATTAAGTGCCGTTTGTCAAACGTTGTCACTGTGTCTGGCAACATTAAGGTTTAATTAATTCCCCTCTGTCCAAAGACCTGATGGCCACTCTTTTTTTCCATTTCATATTCCTATCCTTCACTGGTGTTAATTATTACTGGTTTGGCTGTGGCAGGCTGGTACTCAGTTACAGGGTTATTTTTTTCAGTAATCATGCACTACTGCTTCCAATACATATTTTTCACCTTATGAAGACTAAGAAAGAGATACCTCAAGATGAAATACAGTGAAACCTATCTATAAAGACAGCATGTCATCTTTCCCTTGAACCAATTTACCATTGAAGCCTGCACTAAAGCAACCTGTGTATAAAGACAAATCTGCCTGTAAAGACAGTTTTTCCTCTCATCTCCCTTGAGCGGTCTTTATGCACAGGTTTCACTGTATAAAGTGATATAAAATCATCTCAAAACATGCAGGTTAATGAACTTTTAACCTCTTCAAATATTAGGTACTTTTGTCTCATACACAATGGCTAGGAGCCAAATGCGTAACACACCACTACTGTGTAATCAATCTGTCATGGTCTTCTTTTTTTCACCACACACTTAAAAAATGTGATCTGATTACATCTTCAAATGTCATCAAATTTAAATTTAGACTTTGGAAGAAAGGTTAAGTAAAGTAATGTGAAGCTAAATGATATTGATTCTTAGTTTCATGTCCAGATTTTTTGAAAGAGAAGGGGTTCCATGTTATTTGATATGATATCTTTCTTGTTACATGAAAATTCTAACCCAACTTTCTTATTATTCTTTAGAGGCTATAATTAAACCTAAAAACAAAGTAAAAAATACATTATATTTAGGAGTTTTGTTACCCCATAGTCTAAATGTCTTCAGATTTTATTCATTTCACTGAGGAAGTAGAATAGCAAAAACATTGAGGTGGACCCCCAAAAAGTAAGGAACTTCCTTATTCTGATTTCATTTCTCCATGGAATTTAGAGGCATAAACCTCAAAACAAAGTAAAATATACATGAGTTTTATTACCCCCATAGTCTAAAAAGAGGGAGGGGGGCGGGGGGTAATAGACTAAGAATAAATTTCATTGGAACTAAAAATGAATTGATAACTTACTGGTAGTTTATTTTGCTGTGTGGCGATGTCGGCTCCACCTCTTCTTTGGATCGATCACACTCAACAATGGCTGAACCAATGGCTTTGGCCCAGGCTTCTCTCTCTTCATCGGTTGAGGCTTGCATTAAAAGCTCGTGCCTATCTTGATTCGTCATCATAAATGCAAACTACAATATACATATAGAACAAAACAATAACATTATCTTTAAAACCTATTTGATTGAGTATTTGAATGTAATAATGTAATAAAGAAAAGATAGTACATTCGAATTTCAATTGATTAATAAAAATTCTAACTTTATTCTCAGCCCATAAAAAGTGCCCTAAAGAGTCTTATAGAGTACCGAAGCTGTGACGTCATAAAAATCTATTTTTGGAATTTCTCAATTTTTTCTTCATTTTCCGAAAGAGCATCAAAAATAATGTCCAAATGTCGAAAACCAATTTAATAGGTTAAGTATTGGCTGAGATATGACCATCTGAATAAAAAAATTGTCTATGGGAACTCAGTGTTATATTGCTCTGGCTCATAACATTAGGAGCCAGAGCAATATAACACTGAGTTCCCATAGGCAATTAAATAATTGTTCTTGTGTTTTTCAGATTATTACATTTTTTCATAAAAATGTCCGACCAAAGTTTGCTATGAAATACAAAAAAAAAATAGATTGAACAGACAATATATAATAATTAAGCTCAAAACTGAATAACAATACACTGAAAAAGTATTCAGGTCACTGACAAAGTCATCAAATTATAATAGTAATACTACAGTAGTGTATAAAAAAAAGTCTGCATTAAATAGTACTGTTTTATACCCATCAATTAACAAAGAGGCAATTTTTTTTTTTTTTACTCTTCAAAATAAGGAATGGGAATATTACTCACTCCTTTCTTATTTGCATATTGCAGGCAAGGTGAGATGACTGAGCATCCTGGTAGTTCAACAACCCCCGCAGGGAGGCTATCTGTTGTCTGTTTATAGTATGCTATGGAATCCTCAGTTAAAACAAACCATCTTGTCCTCCAGTTTGTCCTTTTATGACCCTGAAAATTAGTAGAAGTTATATAGAAGGTATATACATTTTTATAATATTATCATGATTATTATTACATGCATAACTATAAGCTGAATGCAGAAACCAGCTAAAAGTATTATCATATGAAATACTAACCCATTTATACAAAAAACTTTATGAAAAAAAGATGCACCAAAATATGGAACAGAATTATGGAACAATAATGCTTCATTAAACTGGCAGCTCCAAACAGCTTAGACCGACAGCTTCAGTCTCTGATATCGATGATTGTTCTGCTGAGATTACATCTGGCTCCTCTGACCGCATAAGATTGACAAATGTCAGTTTTATTAAAGAATGACCCATAAAATTCCCATACCTGATTGTTATTTCTGTCTCCAAACTAAGCAGGCACAGGTGTGATTTTTTTTTTAACTATTAGTCTCCAAATTAGGCAAATACACTGTCACAAGTGTGTCGGGATCATGATTCTTTAAAGCTTCTTACCTTCTTTACGAGAAAACCCTCCTTTAAGATCTTTTGACCGACACTCATGCTGAACAAAAAGGAGTTGCTTTGTATGTTAGCAGGTTTTATTAAGACTCTATATTGGCTGAGCTGATGAGTAGATCAAGTACGGACGGAGCACCTGCGATCATCGGAAAAGTGCTGGGGCGAGTTCCACCAACACTCCGCTCTTGAATTGGATCGTCTGCTAGCAATGTAGAAGTGTAAAGATCGACGAAATTTCGCCAACAAAAAAATTGTAGTATCAAAGTTTTTATACTGATCCTTGAAGTAGGAACTCAAGCTTGAGTTGCAGTTGCTAGCTACCACATTCATAACAGAAACTGAGATGTATTGTAAGGATAAAATATCCGTCGAAAAGGAAATGTTTTTCTCCAGTCAGAAGTCTGCCATAAGTACTGTGCAGTGCATGCAGTGTTAGCTTAGTGCATTGGAGGAGAACGAACTTCCGCGTTGTGAACAATGTAATGCGGAAGAAAAGAGTCACTGCGCTGTCGACCGGTGTCGAATCAGCTGTTTTATTGACTCGACTGTATAATACTTTAGTTGAACCAAGAAATTATGGTTGAACTGTTTGTTAATACATGCTCAGTGGGAAAATGGCTCTTGTGTGTGTGATACGACTGGGTATATAGCAAAAGTGAGAGTAATATTAAATGTCTGAATTATTGTCCTTTCATCGATCAGGTGATCTTTTCTTTTTCTTCATGATGCATGATTGTGAAACTAAGATAAGGAGGCAAGAATAATAAGAGTTCACTAACTAATATGTGATAATTAAATCCGAGTAGAAAAAAGTTAGTACCATAAAGCGTTCTGAAAATCATCCTATAATAACCTACTATAGATAAATCACTTTTATTTCAGCATAGAAATCAAAGTACATAAAGAGCCTTAATTCCTTTTTAAATTTATATACAAGGAATGATATTAAAAACAAGGCATATTATACATTAGTTGTGGTAAGGCCAATGCTTTGATAGTTTTACTACCAGAAATATTTGAGGAAATTAAGAAAATAGAAGTGGCTAATAAGTTGCATATACAAAGGTTCACTCACAATCGAATGAAAAAAGATGTTCTCGACTCTCGATTCCAGCCCAGATGCAGATGGAAATCTTGATTCTTTGGGCATTCTGTATTTCATCTATTGAATCTCTCTCTTAGTGCTCATTTTCCTGTCTCTGTATAATTCAAATTTAAAATTACATCTACTCTATTCTGATGATAAAATTACATTGTAACTTCAATAAACTCACCCTTGTAACAAATTTTGCTGCTTGCCTTTTCCAGTTTATACATTCATCTATTGAATCTATTTGCTTTAATTTATTTGGTTGTGCTGGAATAGTCTCTCAGTTCATTAATGTGCTGTATTAACGATCACAAGGATATCCTCTTAGAATTTTTGTCAGCAACACCTAATCCCCCTTCCTTCCCCCTCTCTCTCTCTCTCTCTCTCTCTCTCTCTCTCTCCTTCCCCTCTCTCTCTCTCTTCCTCTCTCTCTCATTTCTCACTTAGTGCTCATTTTCCTGTCTCTGTATAATTCAACTCTATTCTGATGAAAAAAATACATTGTAACAGTAATAAACTCACCCCTGTAACAAATAATGCTGCTTGCCCACAGAATGTATAAACTGGAAATTTGATATTTTGACAAAAGACATTAGCACCACCGGTGAAATAGTACCTATGTCGATGTATGTATATGACACATTCCATCAATAGCTAAAACAGCGAATGAATTTTATGTTTTTCTTCACAAAAATAATGCATGATACTTACAAAAGACAAGGTCAGTCCATTACCAGTTCTATTTTCTCTCACTTCATTGGAATTTATTAGGCAAGTTCTATTACTGAATAAGCCTATACTTTATACATACAGGTAGATACAAAACAATAATATTTACCAATAGTTTTGAGTGGTTGATCAAATGACTACTTTATATATATTTCCCATTCTATTGATGCACCACAGTTAAATACTCCATTCTGAATTATTGGTACAAAGAATTTGTGGTTGTTTGTCAAAGCAGAGTCACCATGTCTGAGACAGGTCTATTGCATGCTCAGTCAGTCACATTATTTTGTGTGAGAAAGAGAAGACTTACCAACTGGACTCTACATCATGTGCATAATAGAATGAAATCCTTTCAAACAATGTGTATAGTTTTACAAAGATATTAACCAAATCCTGCACATGCTCAACATATCTCAGAATGGTTGATTGATTGATTACACCTCAGAATATTATCAATATCATAATTCATTCTGGTATTCTTATTCTCCTGCTCTGGTTTTCTCTCATACCCACTTCCTCTCTATCACTCATCCTCGTTATTACTTTGTTACTTTTGTGTGAATTAGGATGGTACACATAATATATGATGTATTTACAATAATTGCAGCTGATAAAGGTACCAACAGAAACAAACAAAAATCAAGAATCATGAATCCAAGTGTATACCCCATTTTTACCTGAATTCAAGTTCTCTTTACTATTTTTTATCACATTTTTCAGTCTTTTCTTAACAAAAGAAACAATATACAATTGCATGGCAAAATAGAATGTATAAAGTATATACATACACTTTTGGAGGAATACATGTTAAAATAGTATTTATTTTCTATCCTCTGATATGATAAAACCATACTATACACTCTGTACATTCGAGAGAAAAAAATGAATAGTTCTTTCTCAGCAACATTAATATAAAATCACTATTTCTACTTTATATAAATTGAATCAACAAAACCTTGTCAATAATTAAATTGTTTTCAATTTTTCAAATAGAATAAATCATTTTCCTTAAGGTTTCATTCAAAATGCTTGGTCTATTTATACTATTCGTGAAGTAGATAATGGACTCCATTCCAAATACATAATTCCTGTACATTGACAAAACACAGGTACTTCATGGGTGACATTCTTTGACAACTATTAGATGGTAGATAGACTATTCAATTAAGATCAGCTGTTTAAAAAAAAAACAGACCCTTGCTTTGGCACTTATGTATGCACACACTAAATAAGATAGCCCAACAGGTCAACAAAATTATTAGAAGGTGGCACAGAGCACTATGTCACACCCCCCCCCCAAAAAAAAAAGATATCAAAAATAATATCTTCTCATTGGTGTGTTTGTATATGACATTATGTCAAGTGAAAAAAAGGAAATCTACATGAACAGCATGATTCATAAATTGCTTGCCTAAAGTCCTAATATATTTCATCAAACGTACATTCAAAATCACACTATGCATGATTGCTTCAGCATAAATATATTACTATGAAGTCCACATAAAGGCTAATACAGTTGCTTTTTGTTTCATTCTGGAAAATATGGTTCTGGTAAAATAGACTTTCCGATCAGAGAGCTCCATGCTTTCATACAGTGTGAGAGCTAGAATAATGACACCCTTTTTTTTCTTCTCATCTGTAGAATTAAAAAACTATTTCCTTTCTACGTTCACCATTATATGGCTGATGTACATGTAGCTCCAGGGGTCATTCTGCAAAATCTTGAGGTTGTTCTTAACAAAAACACAAATAACATGATTTTCAAGGGAAGTTGTCTATACATCAATTTTCAATGTTTATCATACCATAAATAAGTTATCAGGACCAGTAAAATGCAAACAAATTAAACAAAAATCTTGCATAAACCTTCCAACACATAAAATGCGTATAGGAGTCAACAAATTTGATTGATGGTCCAATCAGCCTTCCTTTTCCCATCTTTTATTCAGCATTTTTTCTTCATTTCTCTTGGATTTGCTTGGTAGTTACTATTCTCTTTATAGTCTTTGACATTCATGGTCAATTTCTGAAAATTCTTTGAAATTATTATTTTTTGTAAATCAGAACTCAAGAATAACTTCAAGTGTGTTTAAAGCAAAATCAGTGACAATGTAATATGAACCGATTGTCCATAAATTAATCAGGAGGGTTTCCAGCAATACATTTATATGTGTGGTCTTATATTTTGTTATAAAAGAAATTCAGCAGGCTCCAAGCTATACAAAAACTTGGCTGTTTCTTATGATATTGCAGGAAAAATGGTGCAGTTAAGGAAACCAAATAGCAAGTCTACTGGTAACTATCTAGTATTGAGACGAATTTGTTTCAGTATTTTGAAACATGATGATGCTAAATTCAGTGTGATATATGTCTGTGAGGTGATGCACCAAACCACTTTGCCCCTTGATGGAACAAAGTTTAAACGATAGGAAAGGAATTATAGATTGAATGGTACATAGGGCAGAAGTAAGCTGGAAGATTCATAATATGATGCATGTCGATTGATTTAATTCGTTCTAGAAGAAACCTTTATAAATAAAGCATTCTACTAATCAACATGAATAATCAATGCTCTTTCATTGATGCCCTCCTTTACCTATTTTATTCTAACATTTCATGTTTTTGCTCTCCTCCTCTTCATATTGTCTCTCTCTTCCTGTGCTCCCTTCTAGAAAGACATTTTGACCAGAACAAAAACCAAGAGCGGCAGCTAGTTGTTATCTTTCATGAAACATTAAGCTACAACATAGAGTAACATGCATAAGCTGACAGGTACAAATAAACAACACAAAAGAGATTAGATGCTCACTGCATTATATCCCTTTGGTGTATCAAGTTGAGAAATTATACATTCAAAAGCCAAGTGGTGAGAGAGAAGGAGAGAGGGAGAGACAAAGAGAGGGGGAGAGAGAGAGAGAGAGAGAGAGAGACGGGGTGGGGAGAAAAGAGGAAGAGAAAAGGGAGGAAGAGAGATTTAGAGAAAGATAGACACAGAGCCAGAGAGAGAAGAGCAAAATATTCAAGATATAGCCATGATATCTATATATTGCATCAAATAACACATCCTATGTAAAGCTTATATATAATTGTTTTAACAATTATGCAACTTGTGAAAAACCTGTTTGTACTTCCTGAGATGATTTCAAAGGGTCTGTTATTCTTTCACCAGACTCCTACAACTCCACAGAACCATTCACATAAAATTTAGTTATATCCTTTTCCCCCCCAAAAAACCCACATGCAATATCAGACAGAGAAGGGGCATCTTGATCATGTCTTACAACTAATAGCATTGCCACCCTATGATCAAATGCAATGGAAATCTGGCTTTCAATCTGTACTCTGTTTTGCTTATTGACTTTCAACAAAAGATAAGAACCTTGAAGAGCTGACTTTATGTAAAGCTTGCCATATTCTTCAATGCATGGCTTGATAGTGGTGAGATAGTACTTTACTGAATGCAATATTCAATTACATTGACAATAGCAAAACAAGAAAGAAAAAAAAGGACAACCCGATTCAACTTGCTTACAGCCCTGCTGAAGTATAAGGATTGGAATGTTGTAACTGCAAAGATCAAAGTATCTTCTACTTTTGTGCTATTTTCCAAAATGTCAAATTGTGACAATGAGTGCATGTAATCTTATAGGCTGAACACCATTTCATATTCATTTATTTGATAACTTAAATGGGAGACAATATCATAGACTAAAGTAATTAAGGGGATTGTAAATAAGTTACTTGCCGATAACCAACAACCACATTGTGTTTGTTGTGATGTAGGATTTAGCTGCTTTTTAAACTTTTTAATAAAAACTACACTTTTTTTCACCAAAACTTCCTCAAAAATCATTTAGCTGGTGTGTGCATTAAACAGTACAATTCTGTTCATGGCCCTATTATTTCAAACCTGTTACAATCAAATATTTAGAACTACAGCTAAAATGCTGCAAACTCTAACAGACATAAACTAAAGAGGCATGCTTAAAGGTAATACAAAGTTTTGGGAAATTTTGAAAATTTGATGGATAGTAATTCTTTAAAATTTTGATATATTTGAATAACCCTGTGGATGTAATATAAGCACTAGAAAATTTAGCCCCTAAAACACTTCTGCTTTCGAGAAATTGAATAATCTCCCAGTACATTTCAAATATTTCAAATAGCGCCTAAGGCCATTCCATGGTAGCAGCGACCATGAAAATCTCAGAATATGCAGTTCTGATATATAATTTCCAAATGGGAATAGCAAATCAGTCGATTGTAGTCAAGAAACATTGTTTTAAAGCTAAAGTAATATCAGTCTTGAGAGGGAGCTATACAACATAAAGAGTTTATTATTTACAATTTAATTACTTTAGACTCGATTTCAACCGCAACAACGATCATTGAATATTGTAAAATCGCATATGTTTCCAATATGTTCATTTGAACCAAATTTATGACCCCATACCAAAACTTTGTATTACCTTTAATTTACAGAGCTCAAACAAAGATAATGTATAATTGTTCAATATTTGTTGAGAGCAGGTGAGTTGACACCTTTATGGCTACCAGCAGATGGTAAGTCTTATATCTTATACAATGGTATTAATCAGATTTACATGGGACTAAAGCAAACTTAACAGAAGTGAAGTCTCTTACTCTGAGCGACGACACATTACAAACAAGAAAAATGTCCTACATACAAGTTAAAACGGTGATATTTTTTCTGTGACAGCTGCATTTCTATAAAGGACTAGCTTGATTCAATGAAAGGTTTCTACTCCTCCACTGGTAGCATACAAGATGTGAAAATCATATTAAAAAAGCAATCACCCGTTTGGCACAACAGAACAAAGTGAAGAAACAAAAAAGATGTACTATTGTGACTTGGCAAGGTAAAGACAGCAGACATGAACATCATGCCTACCAAAGTATTGATCACTACGATTCAGAAAATAAATAAACAAGCTGATAGCGGAGTGGATAATGTGCAATACATTGTGTGCGGGCAAGCCTAAAATCACATGACTGGGGTAATAAGCGTTGAGAGACATCATTAATGTTTTAAGCGATGTATGAACCCAGAATAAGAAGGAAAAAAAAAAGAAAAAATGTATCTGACATGATTTTTTCCCTCAAAGAATAATGCAGACCCTATGCATTCATTTAATTCATAATGAAATAAACAGAAAAAAATAAGGTCATACAAGGGGGTAATATGTCAGCAACAAATCTTTTTTTCCCCCTTTTTTATTGTTTGGAAAGATGTTCCTACGCACCCTATTTGACAGAACAAGTACAGTGCGATTCCATCTATGAACTGGATCATTTCAGAGAATGATTCAGCATCCACACTCATTCTTTGGTATGTTCTATGTTTAAAGACAGTGTTATGCAAGCCACGGTTTAGATTTAGAGTTAATTAGCAGTCTTTTGTCATATTCTAATACTAACTCACAGCATAAGAGTCAACTTTAATTTAAAATTAGTTTTAGATAATCATGGAGAAAATTTTGGGACAAGAAAGAAAATCAAATAAATAAACCCTTCAAATGCATGGTGAAGTGAAAGCAATGGTGCTGAAATCACATAAACTGACAACAAGTAAGGACCACAATTCTGTAAAAAGAACAAGCAGGAATTCATCTTTTTGTGGGGAAAAAAAAGGTGTATAATATATATTGTACCCAAGGCTCCTATGAACCTCAACGAACAACAACTAACACTGTCATTATCTTAAATCTATATTTCATTAAATAGCAAGGTGGTTATGGTATTTCTCAAATCCCAAGAATATGTGATTTGCTACTGAATGGTTTGGCAAAACCTAATAACTACATTATACCATATGACTATATTTAAGTAGAATAATACAAAAAGCTGAATAAATAAGGCAGAATAAATTAATTTGGTTATGAAATAAAAATATGGCAGCAGGAAAGTTGTAAGCAACATGGATTTGTTGTAGCATAGCTTGGCAGAAACTTGTAAGCCATATATATGGTCATAGGGAGAGTGTAGAGACATGGACACATACAACCCTTCTTTGGAAATCATTCTACCAATCTACAGCTACTTTTACAAAACATGCTGAGTGCAAAGCAACAAATATCCTCCTCAAGCCTTGCTTTAAACCTGATTATCTTTTAAATACATTGCTATTTTAATCACCACGGCATGATATAGCCATTAAGTTCACTTCACTTCATAGCTGAATATAGTCTCTTTTAAACCTCTCTACAGCACATATCACATAGCACAAGTCATAATCGATGGTGTGAAAACTGACATAATATTACATCTCCATGACATGACATAAAATTTGAATATAATAACATTCAAAGCTTCTGTCTGCAAGTCAAACCTTACAATGATCAATGGTTCTCTTGTCAATTCACAGAGATTTCATGAAAAATTGCACTTAGTAAATAAAATAAAAAAACAGGCGAGAAGCTCTGACCTTCTCTCCTCGTGTTTGTGTCAATAATTGCATATTCCTCCCAGGCACCTATATTGATGAGATTTAAATAATTTATTGTTGATTCCATTCATATTAATCCATCGTAATAGTCTCCACTTGGTGATGTGTGTAATGGAATCTGCAGAAATTGGCTACAAACCACTCTCATTAATCCAATAATCAACAGTAAACATACCAAAGAAACTTGTCTAGGTTCTTTTGACATACCTGCAACATAGCTTGCATCTTGAATGTTGTCAAAGTTCTTTGATGAGGTTTGGCTTTATATCCGTTTTCCGCAGACTCCAAACATCCAAGGATCTTCTTAATTCATCTCATTAAAACAGACACCATAACTTCGTTCAGTTGTCATAAGAACAATAGTACCACAAATCAACATGTTCAGGTATTTAATCTTGCATCAGATATGAAAGTGTTCTTTTAATACCAGTATTCAGGGGGACTACACTGAAAGCCCATATGATAAAAAAATAAACGCTCTCTCTCTCTCTCTCTCCCTCTCTCTCTCTCTCACCAACTTCCCAATCCATCTGATCAAATCCAATCTACTTGATAGGAACATAATGATCTGCATGTATACTCACACATACAGGTAATGAATGACATATTGCCAGACTACTATAGATGGAGTGATTTGAGATGAATCACTATTGCATTTCACCTTTTGTTGAATTGAGAAGCAATAGCAATCCTGTTTGTATCCACAATATGACATTTCAAACGGATGTGAGTTGAGGCTTTTCATCAAAAGCAGATTAGATCTTTCTCAATAAATACACCCTCCTTGGTATCCATTGTCTAAAAACATGGATAGGAAAGATAAACTGAAGACATTCTGCAGACCCAACCTTCCTGACAAGAGCTATGCACTAATGTGGCACAAATATCAGGTTTTAACATGGAAGTTAAATTTTGTTTTTGTTCACACCCCTTTCAAAAAATCCTTTATTGTTTCAACTTTACTTGTGCAATTTAAGTGTAAACTTTGTCATCAAGATTATTTTCATATTTTTATTTCATCATTATCGTTATATTTTAATTATAATTAGACTTCATTAAATATCTAGATTTGGAATTGGAAGTCATTGTATTACATATAAATGGGTTTAGAAAAGAACTTTAAGATCAGCTGCACGGTTTCCATGCGTGATTAGAAAATTTTGATTTGTCCACATGCCTTATTTCAGGAGCATTTAATAGAGTGGGACAATTGAAGGAAAGAATGTGTTTAGAGTATGACATCCTGAACCCTGGACAAAGTTCAGCATTGTGTACTATCAGTGCAGGCTTCTGCTTTGGGATAAAACCATTTCATTCATGCTAATGATGCAGTTTAAGTTCCTGTCTCGGATCCCCTGTTCCACTTGGACTCAACACCACCTGAGCTGTATGTTCGCCAACCGATGCGACGGTAGCAAGCCCTGTTCCTTGTAACCTGATAGGTTGATTCCCTGCCTGACGGTGATGATGTGCTGTCTGCTGCTGCATAGACAAGGCTATAGGCTGCTGAGCAAGGATGGATGCAGCTGCTGCAGCAGCCATGGGTGGTGATGATGCATTGTTCTGGTGGTCTCCTGGTGTTACCGTCGCTACCGCACCCTGCATGACAGGCGCACTGGGAGTGGCAGCTGGAGCCCCGCCCCCACCCTGCTGGAGCTGGATGCTGGAGAAGAGTTGATGATTGGCAGGGATGATGGCACTTAAAGATTTCCCCTGGGCATCAATCAGGTTGGCCATGATGTGCTGTATGGGTACTTGGAATGGGATGGGTTGGACTGAGGGGGCCGGATGTTGGTTGGTGTGAGCTCCACCTCCCGAAATTGCTCCACCGCTACTGGTCTTGGCATTCTGCTGCTGTTTGTGGCTACCACTGCTGGACTTGGAAGAGTTGGAGGATGAAAAAGATTTGTTTGCTGCAAGAAAATAGGATTCAAATTGAATTAACAATCACTAAAGTACTTTTTCTTTAAAAAAAACAAATGTAGACATGAGTTTCAAGGAATAAATAAGATTTATTTTATTTTATCTTTTTTGGAGAGAGAGAGAAATAGCAAACAGTTAAAAAATCAATACTCAAACGATAGTAATCCGTAAACACTTTGAAAATTGTAAACATTTGATAGTAAAGGATAAATAGAAAAAAAGAAGTAATTACCACTTAGACTTTGGATTCCTGAGCTGTACTGAAAGCTTCCGCTAGGGGAGGTCTCGGTAGAGTTTCCCCCAGGGCTAGGGGTACTTGTACCACTTGGGCTGGTAATATCCCCTGGTAGCTGCTGCTGTTGTTGTGGTTGTTGCTGCTGCTGGTGATGATGATGATGCTGTGGTTGGTGGTGTTGGTGGTGATGAGGGTGATGCTGATCAACCATTACCACACCACCGCTTGCTCCGACTCCTACCACTGCGTTACCTGCCGAACTGCCACCATACACCTTGTTGCCGGTGTAAAGAGCGGTACCGGAGGGAGATGGAATGATACCATTTGGGAGGGATGTCAACTGAGGACTTGCGGACTCCTACAAACACAGAAAAAATATAAAGCAGAAAGGAGAATTTATAAGTAGAACTAGAAATATTGCAATCTGCATTGTTGCGCAATACGAATGTATTCCCCGGCACTGGCAGCGATTTTTGTGTCATCCTTATGTTCGAAGGAGGGACAAAGTGTAGATGTGTAGATTGTACCAAGATACATCTCCAACCAAAATTTGAAGAAAAAAAACGTCATGAAATATGACCTGCAGAGCGCACACTAGACACCCACCAAAATATGACCTTTGACCCTATAACAGACGAACACAGGTGGCAGCATCACCAAACACTAAAGATGTGTAGATTTGACCAAGATACACCTCCATACAAATTTTAAAGAAATCCGTCAAGAAATGTGGCAGTAAAAGGGACAAATGACCTTTGACCCTATAAAGGATGGAACAATGAGGGCAGCATCACCAAAAATTAAAGATGTGTAGATTGTACCAAGATACATCTCTATACAAAACAGACTTCTCATTGACTCGGCCATGCTGCCAGTGATGAAGAGAGTGCCTCCTTGGCCACAGAGCTGACAAACTGTCTAGATAACAAGCGGAGGGAACGTTGGGAAGAGACAGTCCAAGGTATCAATTTCACCCATTCTAGCAGGATGGCTTGGATGACCCTTAACCGTCTCACTGGCTGCAGCTCCCGTCCGAAGCAGTGCCCTGTCACAGCAAACTCCATCGCCCAGCAGCTGCTTGCAAATGGCAATGGCAACTTCAAGAATGCAGACAAAGGCCATACCCGGAGTGTCAAACAGGAAACTTCAAGACTCTGGAATGCTCCAGGCGTAGATGGTTTCCTCTCCAAACCCTTCACATCGGCTGAGCTCACATTGGGTGTCTCCCAACTGAAATGTGGGAAAGCTCAGGGCCCAGACAACATCCCCCCAGAATTTCTAAAACACTGCAGTCCCAAGAGCCTGGACTGGCTCCATGAATTTTACTTGACCTGCCTCACTGGGCTGCATATCCCGAAGATCTGGAGTAAATCTACTGTTGTTGCCCTTCTAAAACCCCAAAAGCCTGCAGATAATCTTAAGAGCTACAGGCCAATTTCACTCCTGTGCGTGCCATTCAAGCTTCTCGAAAGGCTCCTTTTGGCCCAACTCAACCCAGTGGTTGATCCCGAACTTCTGGATGAGCAAGCCGGCTTCCGCCATGGTCGGTGTACTGTCCATCAGATTGTCAAGCTGACTAATGATATAGAAGAGAGCTTTGAAAAAGGCAACAAGGCAGGTGCTGTTCTAGTGGACCTCACTGCGACTTATGACACAGTGTGGCATCATGGCTTGATACTAAAGCTTCTCCGTACCATCCCTGATTGTGAACTAGTGTGGTTTCTTGCAACAATCCTTGCGAACCGAAGTTTTATAACCAAGACTAACGATCGGCAAACTAGCCGACTGCGTCGCCTACGGAATGGGGTGCCTCAGGGCTCAGTTCTGTCTCCCATGCTCTTCAATATCTACATAAGTGACCTACCTTGCACAGCTTCACGACAGTATGGCTATGCAGATGATCTGGCATTGCTGTATACAGATAGGAACTGGAGCAAAGTAGAGAATGTGCTTACTGCTGACATGGAGCTCATTGCAGACTACCTCAAGATGTGGAGACTCAAGCTGAGCATTGCCAAAACTACTGCAACTGCCTTTCAACTCAACACCAAAGAAGCAAATCAACAGCTGACTGTTCATAACGGGACACCCCTACCAAACAACCCTCACCCAACATACCTTGGAGTAAAACTGGACAGACAGCTGACCTACAAACAGCACCTTAAAGCCCTACGTGTGAAAGTCTCAGCACGGAACAACTTGTTGCGCCGCTTGGCTGGTACATCATGGGGTGCATCAACATCCACCCTTCTCACAGGAGCACTAGCCCTGCTGAATATGCTGCACAAGCATGGTGCAGGAGTACCCACACCAGAAAGCTGGACTGTGCACTTAATGACACAATGAGGCTCATCACTGAATGTCTCCGCCCTACACCCACAGATCTCCTCCCAGTCCTTGCAGGAATTGTGCCACCAAGGCTATGCCGAGAGAATCTGACAGACAAGCTGACAAACAAATCCCTTGCTGATGATGATCACCTCTTACACAAAAACGACAAAATCACAAGATCTAGGTCACCAACGCCTTCGATTGCGTTGACCTTTCTCCCGACATGCAGCCGCCCTCAGCAGATCAGACTTCAGCCTAAGCAAAGAGTGGGAAGGGATGGTTTGCCCATGGCAGTTCGCTGTTCCCCCTGGCACCAAAGCTCCGACTAGCCCTGAGCTACCTCAGAGGGATTGGGTAACACTCAATCGGCCACGAACTGGGGTTGGAAGATTCAACGCTAATATGATTATGTACCGTTGGGGCTTCGGCAATCACTGGCATGCATCTGTGGTGCAGTTGAGCAGCCGGCAGACCATGTCATCTACAACTGCCCTGTTCTCTGACCCCCTGACGGGATGACTGATCTGTCAAGCCCAAAGGATGCACAAGTCAACTGGCTTACCCAGCTTCAAGAAATAGCTTGATATATAATACTACTACCTCATACGAAAGAAGAAGATACAAAATTTGAAAGAAATCCATCAAGAAATGTGGTCTGCAGAGTGCACTCACGCCAACCTGCAAAATATGGCCTTTAACCCTATAAAACATGGGACACTGGTGGCAGCATCACCAAAAACTATAGGTGCGTAGATTTTACCAACATACACTTCCATACACAATTTGAAAGAAATCTGTCAAGAAATGTTGCATTTAGACCGCACACTAGAGTGCACACAAGACATCTATCAAAATATGACCTTTGACCCTATAAAAGACGGAACACTGGAGCCAGCATAATCAAAATCTTTATGCTTGTAGATTATACCAAGATGCACCTTCGTTCAAAAATTTTATCAAAATCCCTTGAGAAATGAGGCCTATAGAGCGCACATAAACCATCCACAAAAATATAGCCTTTTACCCTATAGAATACGGAAAACTGGGGCAGCATCACCAAACATTATAGACGTGTAGATTATACCAAGATACACCTCCATACAAAATCTGAAAGAAATCCGTCAAGAAATGCGGCAGTTAGAGCGCACACAAGAATATGACGCGACGGCACGCCGCTGCTGAATCCAAAGTATCCTCCGGCATGCTGCCAGGGGATACAATAAAATATACTAAAAAGGACAATTTTACATAAATGATAAAAGGTTAAATAAAAATATTATATACCTCATACATAGATTGTCATTCACTGATTGGTCAAAACTATATCACATGACAAGGAGCATTTCGATCTATCATTGCGTCAGAGTACTATCAAACCCTGTGATAGGACTCCTAACCCCTCCGCGACTTTTGCACACACAAACGCCTCCAGCGCGCAACTTGCACGGTGTCAGTTAGCTAGGGCGCTCACGCATTGCAATTTACGCGGAGCCGCAGTGACTGCAGTACGTGTATAGCGCCAGCTAAACATATTTACATCCTTCTATGTTTCATTTGGTCTACTTGTTGTATAAATTCCCCACACAGGTATTAAAATTAAACTGTTGTGGATGAATGAAACATTGAATGATGTAAATATGACCTACAGCTAGACCTATTCATGAATCAATGAAAAGGATGAGGTATATAAAAAACAAATATGGACTGCTCTGTAATCGGATGGTGGTTGAAATTATTACTCCCTCGGTGGTGTTCATACCGACCCTTCTATCACCCCCTCGGCTTTGCCTCGGGGGTGATAGAAGGGCAGGTATGAACAGCACCTTGGGAGTGATAATTTCCACCATCATCCTCATGAGCAGTCAATATTTGTATAATATATCATTTTAAATGAGATAGTCAGATGGTGAAACAACCATTAACATACATTTAATGTAATAAATCAATTTACAGAGTGTGCTACTTACTGGTCTTAGAACAGGACTAGGAGAACTCCTCATGCTAGAAATGACACCTTGATCCTGAACAATGATTGTATCTCCTTGAACTGTACCTATCTGCACTGTCTGCTGAGGAGAACAATGCACAATGCCACTTCCTGAAGGCTTACGAGTTCTTGAACTTTGTCTCTCAAGATTCTTACTTCCTACATTCTTTGTCCTGGATTTGATGTTCATTTTGCCATCGTGGAGCTGTAATGCTCCTATGTTCCCAATAACCATAGGTGTGTTGCCAACGGCATTGAGGATCGGTAACGTGATTGCAGGTTGCGATGCTCCTGCAGCATTGTTTGTATTATCAATGTTTGTCACCACAAATCTCAGGTTCTTCAAGAGCTGTCCTTGCATATCCGCTACACTTGCATTATTATCCATATTAATCATATCCACAGATTGAAGTCCATTGCCACCCACCACTGTGTAAGTGGTCGGTGCTATTGCAAGTGGCATGTTGCTATTCGAGGACACAGCAAAAATGTTATGCACTATGTTACTTGCACTGCTACTCTGAATAATCGCGGGGGAAACACCCCCTGATGCACTGCTCCCGCTTTTCCTCCGTACTTTTGAATTTTTGACTTGGTGCGAGAAACCCCCATCGCCGCTCTTTTCCGACCTACTGGCCTTTGATTTCTTGCTCTTGGAGGTACTGGACTTGGAGAGCTTGGCGTTTGGCACCGCTGAATGAAGGAGGCCTTGGTCCAGGTGTGAGTTTGTAAGTTTGGGAGGCACTGAGGTGATGTTGCTGCCGTTCTTGGCAAGATTTGGTACAACTGCTGATTCCTGAGAGTGACACACTTTCCTGGAAATTGAAGGATAAAAGTAACAAAATTACAATCTCTTTAAAAAAGAAATGTGTTATTGACTTTGATAGTTCATTCAAGTGACAATTAATCAAAGGTTGAAGGTTCGAATCTCTGTCCAGTGCGTAAGTCTATAGACAAGGGGTGAACTAAGGGCGCGAACTAAGTTAAGCTCGGCTTAACTAGTTCACACTCATTTTCCCTGTACAGATTATTTTAATCCTGCAATGAAAAATGTCAAAAAAATTAATTTTGCAATGAAATGGGAAGAAAAAGATAATATGAGTATGAACTGAATTTCAATAAAGTCTTTGGTAGATTATCTTTGTCATGAATATTGAAGGAGGAAGATGAAACCTAGCATTCCATAGAAGTGTGAACTAAAATTCTTGTTTAGTCTGGACTTAGTCCCGGCTTAACTTAAGAGAATACCACCGAAGGCCTTTTATCTACAATTGACTCTCTCTACCCAAGCATTACTGTGTGCTGATAATGGCTGTCAGAGCAAAACCTGGGGTAATACTATCTTAACCTTAGGAAGTGCATAGGGATGTTATATCATATGCACTATGCAAGAACAGCTTTAAATAAGAACCTTTCAATCTATTTTATTTTCAATTTCTAAAATCAAGTGATAAATTTTGTCCTGCTTCAAGCTCAAATACTCAGCTTAAGTAATCAAAAGTAACATACAGGTCCAGGAGATATACTTACTTCAATGGAGGCGGTTTGAGTTGTCTTTCCACCAGACCAGCTAAAGCTGCCCTGAGACGGTCCTGCCGTCTGTTAAGCACCACCATACCTTGCTCCGTCCTCTTGGAGCCATAAGTACACATCTACAGATAAAAGTAACACAGAAATCATTAGACTTCCACACAAAATACATAAATTATCAAAGGTTAGGAGGCTTGACATCTAGAGACTTTTTTCACTCTTACACAGCTAAAAGGTAAGATTTCCTACCATATTTCTCTTAAAATCCAAAATGTATCATGACTGGAAGGTGCTTTTATCAGCACACTAAGCAGACTTAAGTACTAGAAGGCATCACATTTGTTTTCAAAGATCATTCCTTCACATATATGTGATTATTTAGTGGGATTTATGTCTATGTTGCCTCTACATTTGCATTTCATAATGACCTCTTCAGAGTGCCACAAACAATGAAAAACCTTTGGTGCTTGTTGATGAAACATCGATTTTGAAGATAATTTTGAAAGAAAACTTCCTTGACCCATGGTCCGCAGACAATTTCCTATATTAACAATGTTCCTCGTTTCAAACCTGGACCACATCAACAAAAACCCTAAACTAAACATAACCTCAAACCCATTTGCAACACTACCCCCAACCCAATATTTCTGACAAAATCAAGCCAGGAGCAAATGCCACCGGAGAAAATTTTGGGTCGACGACAGAGAATTGACTTACAGCAAAAGGCCTTGGATGATGATGAGTGCAAGGAGAGTCTAGTCTGTCTCCTGCCTCCTTTCCTTCCACACCCTGAGACGGTAGCCTCTGATGTGTCGGGGAGGGGTGGTGCTCCTGCTGTCTGAGGGGGGCTGGATTATGAGAGGTATCCAGAGGAACCACTACCAACGAGGGGGAGGAAGAGGAGTCATCCCGCACCAGATGAAAGGAGGATGGCGGGGTCGACACCGACAATGCCCTCCTTTGCAAGATGAATTTAAAAAGAGATAGGGAAATCTTTAATAATGAAAACAGATATTGCAGCTAAGAAGATCAATGTAGAAATTTAATACACTAGATAACATGTCCATTGCACTGATCCATGTCAATACTCTTTCTCATCAGTATTTTCTTCAACCGATCAGAAGAGTTGAACCCATTCATAGAAAATTGATGAATCAAACATTTTAATCCATAGGGGAAAGAATTAAACCATATTTTAAATATGAATACATATAAATAAATGGATTGTATAATCCTATAAAGCTTACTTGAGAGGATGTGAAGATGAGTTGATAATAACAGGAGTAGGACCAGGGCCCTGTAGAACAGGTACTGTGGGAGTTCCTCCAAGATTCTGTGGACTCACAATCTCCTTCTTGATGGACGTCAATGACGATGACTTTGACATGGAGGGCTTGATTCCACCTGATGCATTGCTACGGTTATTGCTGAGGACAGTGGTGGTGGTAGAGGTGGCAGTTGTGGTGGTTCCTGCAAGAGTTGTACCACCAGCTGCAGCAGCCTTGGCAGCAGCAAGGGCCTGAGACCTAGCCTTGTGCTCTGCCAGAAGTTCATTGAATGGAAGCCGCCTACCCTGCACTGCCCTTCGTAGGGATAGCGAGTGAGTCTACAAATTGACATTTAATGTTCAAATTATATTAATAAGAGAGTTCTTAACTATTTGCATATAGATGATACCTCCACACAGAGAAAAGTAGTTGTAATAGAATAATTTGAAAATGCAAGACAGATATGCTAAAATTTCATATATATTTCTGTTCATGAAATGAATCATAACACAATTCAGTGAGTATATGTTACTCACTACACTACCCCCCCCCCCTTCCCCAGGAAATTTACATGAAATCATACCTTGCAAGTAAGAGATCTTGTGCAATGTCTCTTATGCTCATCACTCCACACACCACAATGTTTATCAGGATCATACCGTCGATCTATAAATTAGAAGATAGGGACAACAAATTAGACATGAAATGTGAATTACAACATAGGGTTTCTGAAAGATTTACACAAGAAAAAACTAGATGGATGTTTAACTGCACGCAGTCGAAAATGATGCCTCCGCCGTAGAACGATTTTAAAAACCAAAACAGAGGCAATTTTGAAAATTCAAGTTAGATGGTAATCCATAAACAGGTTCTCACAATATTGTGATTAAAAGCTATTTAAGCTATTTAAAGCTATCACTATCAGTGTATTGGCTCTGCAAAATGCATGCATGTCCCGAGTTTGATAATAATCCATCCGTCAGTATTGACAATGCGTTCACAAGCTATTTTTGCATATATAATGAGCCCCATGACCTTTGACCTTTGACCTCGTGACTCCAAAATCTAATCAGTTCATTGGCTCTGCAAGATACATACATGACCCAAGTTTGGCGGTAATCCATCAATCGGTTCTTGTGATAACGCGATCACAAGCTATTTTTGCATACATAATGAGCCCTGTGACCTTTGACCCCAAAATCTAATCAGTTCATTGGCTCTGCGAGATACATACATGACCCAAGTTTGGCGGTAATCCATCAATCGGTTCTTGTGATAACGCGATCACGAGCTATTTTTGCATAAATAATGAGCCCTGTAACCTTTGACCTCGTGACCCCCAAATCTATTTAATTCATTAGCTCTGCAAGATACATACATGACCCAAGTTTAACGGTAATCCATCAACTGGTTCTTGAGAGAACGGGACATACGTACGTACGGATGGACGGACAACCAGAAAATATAATGCCTCCGGCTACTTTGTAGCGGAGGCATAAAAAGAGACTTGCCCTGTGCTAAAATTTGCTATTTGTGTCCTTTCAGTACTTTATTAAATTAAGATACATTAGAAATGTTTAACATGCAGCTATAAAAAATGATAACACAATGTAGACATATTTTATTACCCATATACTCTTATAACAAAGTTAATGTAATTGTGGTAAAATGACTATATTTCTATAGATGACATCTCCAATCCCACCTCTAAAAAATACATTTCCAGTGCTCTATAATACAAAAACCAACAAAAAAATTATCAAAAATAATGTGAAACCTGCTTCATGGCTGGAAAAAATATAGGTCAGAAATATTTTAACAGAGTGCTACTATTATGTCTGTCGGGAGGAAGGAAAGAATTGAAACAGGTAGAGGGGTAATGGAGAGATGAGGGAAGTAGCAGAGGACATCGGTAAGGGGTAAGGGAAGTAGCAGAGGGAAAGGATAATACAGGAAGTTATACATTAGTAATGTGACCCTGCACTCTTGCCCATTCACAAATACAATGTAATTCACAAAGCAAGCCAAACTGTCACTGTCACATCACCATAATTGTTTTTCTTTCATAGCTTGTTCAACTTGCTAAATGCTTCATATGTACTACAACTACAGTCTTTCTAATAATACATACCGGTATGTTTTTGTTGATTACATGGGAGTCCACTCCAATCCTACTTTTACTTTGTCTTCAGAAAGCTTTCACTTTTCACCCAAATCAAACTCATACTTCTAAAAAGCATTTGTTTTTTAAATGCAATTTCTTTTTAAATGTTCCAGAGTGCTTCATGTTAATATATTTGTTATTCCTGAAGGATATTTCCAAAAGTATCCACAAAAAAAAAAATAATAACCTCAAATAATAATAATAATCTCATATCAATTATTTGTATAGAGTGGTGAAGTGTGACGTCATCAAAAATCTATTTTTGGAATTTCTCAATTTTTTCTTTATTTTCCGAAAGACCACCAAAAATAATGTCCAAATGTCGAAAACCAATTGAATAGGTTAAGTATTGGCTGAGATATGACCATCTGAATAAAAGATTGCCTATGGGAACTCAGTGTTATATTGCTCTGGTTCATAACATTAGGAGCCAGAGCAATATAACACTGAGTTCCTAGGAAATCTATTTATTCAGATGGTCATATCTCGCCAATACTTTACATACTCAATTGGCTTTCGACATTTGGACATTATTTTTGATGCTCTTTCGGAAAATGAAGAAAAAATTGAGAAATTCCAAAAATAGATTTTTATGACGTCACAGCTTCGGTACTCTATTAGTGGAAGGAAAACTCTGGAATAATATCTAATTATCATATCACCGGGTTGACTATTTGATGGCATACACCCTGCATAATTTCAATCATTACTCAACAATATAATAACACATGCAGCAAAAGACAAAGAAACAACCTGCACATTTCTCTCTCATTTTCCAAGAAAAATCCAAAGAATATTCTTTATTGATCATAAGAATGTTTGCAGGTGTTCATATTGATGTACTAACGATGAAATAAAAAACACATTTACAGAAAAAGCAAACTAGAAAATGAATAAATGAATAGATATAAAACTCACCTTTACAAGGGACATTCTTATCCGACTTGACTGTGTTGACCTTCTTCTTCTTACCAGATGACTTGGGAGTAGGAGGGGTTACTGATGGTGCCGGTGGAGGGTTAGGAGTAGGGGTAATAGCTATAGGGCGTGGCTTGACTGGGGGGTAATTTGTGGAGCTTGGGTGGCTGATTTGGACAAGATTTGAAGCTTCTGATTGGAGCTGGACCTGTGGAAGGGTGTCAGCGAGAGGGAGTGAGATAATATGAGGCTGTTGGGAAAAAAGAAACAGAGAAGGAGAGAGAAGAAATGAGAGACTTTATCTAAAATATGTAAAAACCCTTATATTTCCATACATGACATGTCACTTGAAAGGACAAAGGAGTGGTAGTACTGACCGATAAACACATTTTATTTTCTGATTAAGTATAAAACCATATGTATCTTAATCCATAAAATGCTGAATATAATCATAGAATGCATGCTTTTAAATTGGTAGAGAAAAAAAAATGCATTGTTATAAATGTCACATAATAAATCCATAATTTTTAGGGAAAGCACCTATTTGCCAGGGTAGATGATAATCTTAAGATAGTATTAAGTAAAAACAAGTATGAAAAAAATTTACAAGTGTATGCCCTCCATATATGCATGTACTGTAGGTGTACTGAACTAACAACAAAAGTGGGTAAAAAAGGAGTGTTACAACTAGCAGACGAGTTCAAAAACAACAACTCAAGTTACAAAAGATTCAGCTTTACACAATCCACCCAAGAATAAATTTCCTTTCTCTCACACATGTTTGAGACAGGATTGAGATGGTAGGGTTACAATATTGATGTATAATTCTTAAAGAGAAGGAAATGCAATCTCTTTTGTGATCATGGTTGCTCCAAATAAAGTGCACAAATCCTATTCTCTTGGGTTAGAATGTTTCAGATGTTACGAGGCAGCTAGTTTTCAAACAAAAGCCTCATTTCAAAACAGCAGGAGTCAAAACTGACTATTGTTAATACGAAAACCAATCAAGGAGTGCATTGCTGATATATTGCAGCATGAAATTAATAAATTGAATTAATTCTGATACTGGTTGATAATTGAAGGTTTGTAAATAAGTGTGTTTCAAAATTTATCAAGTTTAAGGAATTGTTTGTGATGAAAATATAATTCAATTCACACTTATTCATGGTAAAAATCAGCCATTATAATAATGTCAGCTTTTAACAAGGTCAAATCTATCTAGCGTTATACACTTAATGTTTTAAGCAGGTATAATGAATTCCCAGTTATTCACTTTCACCCTCTTCCTTTTCCATGCAAGCTTCCTACTTTCCCAGTACTCATAACTTCTTCTTACATGATTAAACAAAAATAGTTACATCAAAGAAGTTATGGGAAAAAATTGCCCATAGATGATATTTTATTAAACTAATATTCTAAGCATTCCCAATGGTAGATTAAAATTGTGCATTATGGTCATTTCACAAGCAGAAGTCAACTTGGCATCCTTTTCAAAATTCTTTAAACACCCGACAATAAGTAATCTCTCCCGAATCTCTTAGAAGAACTGGGATTTTTTTTGTCATGGACCTCCATATCAATACTGCCTCGAGTCTGAAGTAGGAGACTAAGATGTAAACAATCCTAATAATGTGATTGCTAGCAGGCATGGGATCCATCAAGACCACGTTCAATTTACATCAATTGTCGTCTCTGATCCGGTATACCTTTCTCCTTTTTAATATGTATTGAGGATTAGGTTTGTTTATTTCAATCTCAAAACCCATATATACGTAATCCCGGGTTATCTGTAACAATTACATTTATAATAGAACACTCTCACATTCATCTTATATGACGGTGATCCTCCTAAAGTATTGGGGATGTCAAAAAAATATCTGCTTTGAATGTATTCCAAGCCTCTTAGCATATGAACATGCATGTAAACTGTCTACTTTTTCCACAGTATCTAGGTTTTCTGGGCCATTTTCGCTATTCTGATTTCAAATTCTGACATCTCTACTCTTTAGAGAATTATTACAGTAGAAGATGAACTTCATAAATAACCAGGGATATACGAATCTGGCATGGAAATAATGACCCAATCCTAAATACATTATTCAGCCTATTTTCATCCCTCATTCCTAAATTAATATTGATTTATCTCTAAGATGAACATAAGCTTACCAAGTTTGATATTTACATATATTGATCGATCCACAAAGCAAAGCTAAAAGTATCTAAATTAGCACTTGAACTTCTACAAAAGTGACTAAGAGCACTTACACCTCATCACCAACCATTATTTATAATTAACATTTACGCATCACTGTACACATATCCTGTTTTAGTTTCATTCTTACCCCCAGTTCAGCATAGTTGCATCAAATAAAGTAAAAATTTGACAAATAGGTCAGATTATATTGATGTGTCAACTGTAAAACTTTTGTGAGGAAACCTATTTTGTTTTCATATGGCATTCAAATATGATAGTAAAAGTTTCATAATTTTATCATTAAAAAAATAACAATAAATCTTAATTAAAGTACAGTCAAACCTGCTTTAGTGACCACCTGTCTACAAAGACCACCTATCTACAAGGACCACATTTTTTGTTTCCCTTGAAAATGGTTTCTCATTGAAACATGTACTAAAGGAACCTGTCCACAAAGACCACCTGTCTACAAAGACCACTTTTTGTGTTTCCCTTGGGCGGTCGCTATAGACAGGTTTGACTGTAGAAGCAAAGAGAAGTAACAGAGGAAAGAAATGAAAAATAAATTTGAGATAGAAGTATTCAATGAAATACAAACCGTGGAGAGGGATGTGGATAAACTCTCTGCTGATGTTAGTGGCACAGGCATGGTTTGTACAGGAGGAGACGCTAACACAACCTCCACGTTTTCACCTGCATAGTTTGTATCAATAGAGGGCACAGTTCTATTGACAAGTGACTCATCTTGAGATGGCACTTGAATGGATAGCTCCTGCGAGAGTTCTGTTAGGGAGGAAAAGGATGTTATCCCACTCAGAGACGGCGAATCTAAAAGTACTGTATCCACGGGAGAAGATGGAGCTGAAAGTACATCGTGGTTTGAAGACGGAGACCCTTGCGACGGTATGTGAGGGTCGTGAGGTGGCGGTGGTGAGGTGCTGTGGGGTTGCCGCAGGTGATCTTCCAATTGCCTCATGGGACTAATGTCTATGGAAGGCTTTGCGGCAGCGATTAAATCAGGCACGCTTTGTGTCCTTTTTGTTTCAGATTCCGGGGAAGGGGAGTTCGCAACTTGAGGCAGCGACACAAACAGCGGATGAGAGTTTGACCGAGAGGGCGGTCGTGATACCGATCTACCTGTTTTCCGATGTGCATGCATTATCTGCTTATTGCATGTGGGTGATGAGGTGCCTCCCAACGGAGCAGGAATAGGCAGAGGAGGCAATGGTCCGTCCGGTGGCTTCCCATGGCGGAACTCTGAATGGTGGAAATAGAAAATATAAATGGTTAAATAATCCTGTAAATTAATGCTCAAGCAGAATTGACACAGGGCTAAAACCTAGGTAATGCACGTAAATTAAAATGCATTTTGAACATATCAATTTCACTTGAATGTGTATATATTTTGAACAAGTTATTAAATCTTGGGCATTTAATGTAACTTAAAGAAAAAGATCATGATAACAATCAATCTCATATAGCAGATTACTATAGACATGCTTCCTTCAGGCACATATAATACTGAGCTAGGTATTATATTATATTCTCTTTATACTTGTATTTTACATCATTTATACGCTTACATTTTGATACTGTTTAAGGCCCTTGCATACTGTAGGATTTATATCCTGCGTCTTATCTAAATACATTATGTCTGATTTCTTTGATTTTTCTCAACGCTGTTGAAGATACCAGCCTCCTTAGTTTTTAATTCCTCATCACTTTAATATAATGCTGCTTGTATCATAATGATTATAATTTTCTTGCTACATCTAAATCATATCCTTATTTGTAGGAATATGCGATATGTAATAAATGTGTCATTTTAGTTTTAGTTTTTGGAGGGAGGGGGGAGTTAAGATGTATTTTTTTTAAAACAATGTGCAATATTGTGTCTATGTCAATGTTATGTTTATATTTAAGTTGATTTGGGAGCAACATGTGAGGGCTCACATGCCTCCGGGTAATAGTGTTGAATTTCACTTTTGTGAGCCCTGGCCCACACGTTGCTCCCTCCCTTTTCCTCTTGTATTGTTTATGTATTGCATGATCTGTCAAAATGTAATTGTATTGTGCTTTTATGATTGGCCTAATAAATAATAATAAAAATATCAATCTTTTGACATCTATCCTTTCATTCCAGGTTCATGCTATCAGTGTATAGAAACAAATTTTTCCAACTGTGACAACCCATTCCCATTCAAAACTGTTTTGAATTTCCAAATTCAGTCAACTATCTGGTGTTATATGGAGCAGAAATTCTACTCTGTATGCTGACAAAGGAATATAGCGTGATCCTCAATGAATCAATCATACAGTGTATGTATCAACAACAAGCACATTAATATTTCAAGATAAATGATCTTCATTTGGGGGGACTATTCTATGAATGTTAACCCAAAACAGTCTGTTTTTCATGGAACGTTAACTTGGAAATAACCTGGAAGAAAAAACTATTATTAAACACCTACAAGGATACAACAGCATTATTGATTTGACCTCCATATACATGAACTACAAAGGCTTTCTTATCTTTCTGAATGCTACATGTGTCATAACACATATAATGAGACTTTTGAGAGATACCATAATGTCATTTTCAAAACTGATATGAATACGACAGACAAACACGTACAGGGTAATCAACAGATTAAGACAAAACCGGTTCAAGATGAGTATGAAATTAGAGAAGATTTCGAGTTCTAGCTGGTAAAGATGCAAAATGGATTCTGCCTAAATCAAGAAAAATATTCACTGAATATTAAATAAGAACAACAACTAAAACTCATATCTAGGAAACAAATTTGGTATAAATTGAATGATAAATGTATCTGGGTATTAGCAAAGAATGCTACTTAAGGATATCACTCTACGTGCACACCAATCGGTCTCATGAGTAAGTCACTGCTTTCATGTGAATGTAACATTCAAGTTTCCATATTTTGCAGGATCTCTCAAAATGCACTACTAGTATTAGCAGAACTCAAGATTCAATATAGCGGTAAAGTTAACCTGCTAAATACGAAGCCTGAGACAGTCAACACAGAATGAAACCCATTGGAAATGAATGCTGAATAAAATCACATCGTCTCCACCATGCTAAAATGCCACTTCAGATCTGGCACCTGATCTCATAATCATTCCAAGCTTATAAAATAGCATTTAATTGACGTTGGCAGTATGGAGGATACTCAACAATGGACTGCCATCCCATGTTTTTCTCTCTAGTATTCAATGTCTTCTATTCACATACATAAATACATCATTGATTCTTTCCATATTGACTTACGATCATGCATCTATATTAGACTTTCATTGGACTTTCACCATAAACTGAGTGGCTTTATTGTATTGTGTCACGCAATAAAATACAATGTACATGTGTATGGGAAATTATTATCAGATGCCATATCCTTCTAGCCAGAAAGTTTACAATGGAGGTTTCTAACCTTTCCGCAACCATGTAAAATGTCTCACATGTGCAGTACATTTTACATGTATGCACTATACACAAGACATAGCATTCGTGAACATGCAGTATTGACCAACAACACATAGTACATGTACATGTAATGTCCTCAAACTTTAATATTGATGTTGTACATGTATAAAGGGTAAAGTACAAATATAATATTTTCTCAGATTTTGATGATTTTGTTTGATCTTTTTATTGAGTGGATATATATCTCATCAGTTTGTAATGCAAATTGTGTAGCTGGAATGTAGACACTGATAGTTTTCAAAAGTTTACCCTACATTTGAAGGGCATTTAAAACTAATTTGTCAAGCTGTACAACTGTATGTGGGTGATTTTAAGGTGATCATAAAACTTTTACATTTGAAAACAGAAATGTGATTTTAGGTATTAAAATGTACTGGTACACAAATATGCCAGGGGAAAATTATACATGTATGGACAGAATTTCCTAACCAACAACTGTAAAAGAAGAAGGGAAAAAAAATGTACATTTGGAAAAATATCTATTATGTTGTCTTTAAAACAGTTTCTTGTGAGAAGATTTCCTTTAATCTTAATAAATGTATAAGTAATATTCAATCATTTATGCGGGGAAAATTTTTAAACCAGTTTATCCTACAATCAAATCAAGTCCTATGAGAAAGTTCAATACAAATTGGGTCAGAACTCAGAAGCACAAAGCTATTGAAGACTACTATATACCTCACTTTAGAAATCTAGCCATCTGATTGGTTGAAATTGGAGTCGTGATTTTAAGCCATGCCCGACCCACCATGCCCACAGGGAATATCCATTAATTTGTGCCCTCATCCTCCTGCGATCCCCATTGGTTTACGTGTTAAAATTGTCTTTGTGCGAGCGCGGACACCATACAGTGGTTTTTTTCTGCGATTCCCAAATGATTGAAACTTTCAGTCATTTTGCTAGCAAAGATTAACAGACAGTGTCTCAGATTTTCTGTGATGTTTTAACCAATCTTTACTCAATAAATAAGGTAAGAATTCTTGGTAGATTTTTGTTTTAATTCGTACGATCGGCATATAAAAGTCATATCGACTGCTTTAATACTCGAGGACTGGCTGTTTCTATACTGGCTCGCGGGAAAGTTGAACCGTTGCCATCACCCCTCGGCGCGCCTGGGTGACAGTCAGTCCTCTCGTGGCAGTTGATATCTCTATATAATATACCCTCAATCTTTTAGAGATCCGTTTACCTCCAGTCAAAAATGGGATGTAAGATGCAACATATTACATAGCTTTCCTTTGGATAAATCGAGGTGGAGTATTATCACTTTGGAATTGATATATATATATATTTCTGCACATGCATCTAATAAGTGATTAACAAAAAACATGTAATAAAGTGATTATTCTACAGTTCAAGCAGGAAATACAAGTTCCTTGTCTGAAGTTAAAGATAATATACAAATGATGCATGCTCATGAGTTCATTATACAATCTATCCGCACTTGAGTTGAGAATGTGTGTTTCTATCGCACGAAGCCATTAGGCCGAGTGCGATAGATACACATAGCATCAACGAGGGTGGATAGATCGTATAATGAACGAATGAAAACATGCATCATTTGTTTTATACTACGAAACTCCTAGATCCTTATTATTTGATGTAAAAAGAATTCATTAAAGATTGTTTCGTGACAGTTTGGCTGACAAATAAATCTCAAGTTTAATAGGCTTACTTTAGTGCGCACATAGAGATAAGCGCACTTACCTGTCCTCTATACACATTTACGCATAGTGCTGCGCAAGAATAGACCTATCACAAGCGCTCTAAACCTTTACGCGCACTACTGCGCATCATGTACATGCACTAAAAAAAACGTTGGATAGTACTGGAAAATATTGCCCGCTTTTTCATGAAAAACGTGGGATAGTCTCAGTAAATGAATCACACGTGACCGCATATGACCAATCATTTGATTAGGATCTAGGAGTGAGTTGTATAATACACATTATACTCATATTTAAATAATGCAGTTTATGTCTCAGAATATAAACATTCAATTAAAGCACTACAAAAATAAGTAAATTGTTATTCATTATCATGTTTATAGCTTTATAAACAACTAACCCATCTGTTATAGAATATATGCCCTATAGTACATGTATGTACACATGTAAAAATCAACAGAATGTTGGCAACCTGTACAATGTACATGCACATTGTACAGTACATACTGCACATACAGGTACAGGTACAAGATGATCTTAAATACATGTACTATTCAACGTTTTTAAATGATTGAAAAAAGTAATTAATTGTTTAATTTGCAAAGAATGTAAGAACAAATTACTGAAGTTATGGGTCAATTTCCAAGTAGACTAATAAGATCAATATTAGTTGTATTTTGAAATGAAAAAAAAAAAATACAAAAAACATGCCATGTCTAAATGAATTGTGTAGCACAGCCACAGTACTTATAAATTCAATTTCCAAACATACAGGTGTGTACATGTACATGTATGTGAGCACCAGCAGAATAACAGATTGTGACTTGAGGATAATTCAGCACATTATCTTTGGAAAAAAGTCCTTGTAAATTGACAAAAGAGCTACCATCAAAAAATAAATGAACGAGCTGCAACGCATAAAATCTCTGAACACAATAGCCCTCATTTAATTAAAACTGTTTATTTTCTAGACCTGGGTAAGCAAAAAATGAACATACCGATAATCATTCATGAATCTGGAAAAGCCTATTCATAACAAATTGTCCTCATTCAAATGTCAACTTGATGTATGAAAACAACAAGTCAAGTGTTATTATAGAATATAGCTTCCTGACATTTAAAACAATTTAATGATTCAATCTTCCAAGAGAGTAGCCTCTTTTGTGTACGAAGCTGTGATTCACTGAAATGAACAGCAGCAAATTTCATTAATGTGGAGAAAAATGTTTATAACTTCTACATATAATCTCACATCGATACATCATGATTTCGAATGAAAAAACATCTTGGGCTGCATTCTCGAAGCTCTGTTGTATATTTGTTTCTTTCCTATTAATGAAAGGTATGCACCACTTGTCTTAACAAAATGAAAGTCTGTAGAATAAACACTTGTTCTAATGATGGGAGGAAGCTTCCCTATGGCAATGTCCTAATTCAGATTAATTATGATTATGACAATTAACAGAACATACTTTCATTAACATTGATTTAAGAGTTTTCAGAATACCACCACTTGTTTTTAGGACATGTATTTTAAAAGATTTATGTGCAAAACACACAGTGCAAATATTACTAATTAAACATCCAAATAAAGGGTATCCTATTTAAAGGTACTATGTCCCATTTGCAGGCCCAAAAAATGAAAAGGTTAAATTCCAACGGCATTTGAAAGACAATACTAATTTAGAACTTCCCTAAAAAAAAGGGGGGCTTGAAAATGTCTTTAAGTGGGAAAATAACGACTATTAGTTGTCGAATCGACTTAGGGAGCTATAGAGCCAGTAAGTAATAGTCTGATTTTTCAGACCATTGTACCGAATGATCGTACGTTTTATGCTGCGCAAAGATTCAATCAGTTTAATTTTGGCCATTACAAGAAGTGGGTTATTGATGTAGACAAATGCTCATGTACCCTTTACAGCTCATGTTATTACCAAAGATGAAAAAAGCCAGTCAGTCACTCAATAGTGTCTGACAGTGAAGTCTAGCAAGTAAATGGGTTTCCTTGCATAATTTGAATATTAGGACACTGCTAACGTTTAAATTTCACAGATAGGACATACATGACATATTCATAATTCCTGCAAAGTTCTACAGAATTTGATGTTGGCTGCAAAAGGGACATAGTATCTATAATTCATGCACAGCCTTTATCATATAGATCTATATGTATTTCTAGTATTGTTTGTACAAGTTCTTTAATTAAATAATGCCATAGTTCATACTCACACTACAGGTAAACAACTTGTTGAAATACATACTTATAATATTGGTCCATAAGAATGTTACTTTCTCAAGTACATGAATTCCCATAGTCGACACTAAAATAGGGCAATAATTCCTGTGCATGAATAAATGTACATACAGTTTGTACAGTGAAAAAAAATCCAGGTCATATTACAAAACATGCGTATACTTTATGTCTTTAATTAATAAAACAAATTACACAGATAGTGCAGAATTTGAACATTGTATGCAAGTGAGAGAAGCAAAATCTCAAAATGCCCAGAATATTTACATGTAGACAGCTTCTTCAGGGGCTTGTCCAATCTAAAACTTGAAGGGCAATTCAACTCTTGTAATAAATTCATTTTTATGAAAGCAGAACACAAGATACACAGAATGACGAAAGTCTGAAATAAATCGGACCAATAATATGAAAGTTATGAATGTTTGAAATATGAGATCACCAAGTCTATGCGAATCTCAAATTGGCAGTTTGGTCAATGGATTGTGACGTAGTCGCGGATCACTCTCCCGTTTGTTGTGCACAAAAATATCATTAATTTCCTTTTTTTCTCCTAAGTGATTCTCTCTTGGGGGCGCTACTAAAAATATATTATGGATAGTGTATTATTATAGGTCCTCCAAAGAGAATAGACCCTCCTACATTGTAAATCATACATTTTAGAAATATTTGATACGTTTGTTTTTTATGTGCTAGAACAAACGGGAAAGTTGTCCACCATTACATCACAAAGACATTACTGTTTCATCAGTCAATTCAAAGAGCCCATACCTATAGTGATTACTACTTTCAAAAAATTAATAACTTGCTCATTTTTTGTCCAATTTCATTCAAACTTTCCTCAGCCTACTTCTCTGATTTTTGCTTTCCTCTAGAGTAGTTTGCTATCAAGGTAGGATATCCCTTTAAGCACTTCTTTGTCAATTTTGTTGCATGGTGATGTGACAAGGGGATGTTACACCATCATGTCTTGCATGTAATAATGATTTGTTTTTGTGAACAGTTGATTAAAATTTAAACTATTTTCTACAATATTTACTCAAATGCTAAACAGAAAAGTGTGGACTTTTACTTATCCCCATCTACCCAAAGTTATTTCAACTTCCTTAACTATTTGAATAAAAAGAAAACCTGCAACTTTTTATAAGCTTTCATATTTCAGATCACAGAGTCTTACCCTACAATAAATGATCTCATATAAACTGAACAACAGGCTCTTGAATCCATCAGAACAACAAAAGAAATGAAGCCATCAAAACAAAGCTCAAATAGCATTTAAGCTGGACCAGTATCATTTTATCAGGACCATAATTGTTTACAAAGTATGGTACCATAACAAGAAATGGTACATGTACATTACCAACAGCTGAGCATGTTCTCCTGACCTTCCATACGCATAGCAAAACCAAAACACCACAATAATCAAAGATGGGGATTACCCCCCAATATCACAACTCACCGACAAATCCATCTCAAATTGATCAAATTTTCCATGGGATTAAATTCCAACCGTAAAAGCGATGTCTCTAATTAACATTCAATAAGTTTCCGTGAAATTATGGATATGTTGGAACTTGGTGGTATGTTTACAAAGTGATTGTCAGAGATCTAGATTGAGGTACCCATGCACGCACAGGGCAGGTGGAACACATACATGTCCAATACAAACGTACAATGTATACTTGAGTGTGTGTGTGAGCTGTGTACGTGTGTGTGTGTGTGTGGCAATATGCATGCCTGCCTGGGTTTTTTTTCTTCTTCTTCTCTCTGTCTCCTTTTCTTGTGTTGTGGTTATCATTGTCATTTGTGTATTGGGGGTTAGGAAAGTAATAGCATGGAGTTTGACTCGGGATTGCCCGTGTCATCATCATGTCTAGTTGAACGCAATGTTTGGGTGCATGATCGGTGTCAGTCTGTCGGTTGGCAAGGGTATCCCTAATTGTGTTTAGAGAGTCAGTATGTGACACAATTTCTCTAACATCCACATGGGTGCACAATTTCATCTTCGGCTAGTTACTACAAGCATAATTCTATTGTCTACACTTTGGTTTAATGAATTCATGTTTATATTCAATGGCCACATCCTGATAAAAAGGATATTATCTTGAAGATAAAAGATGCATGTTTCAACACATCTCCAGGTTATCTACCAAGATGGAGGTTGGGGGAGGGACTGATCCAAGAAATAAAGAACTACTTGTCCTGGTCTGTGAAACTGATTTTCCCCAAATGCAATCTCTTATTCATACACATGTTTATACATGTATATACCACACAGATTTCAATTATGATCTTGCATGTATGTATGTTTATGAATTGAAACACTTCTAAGGTCAATGGATACATTTCACAACAATTACACAACATGTTAAGTCAAAGTGCAGCTAATCTTAATAAATGCAAATAAACCAAAATGACATCAATCATATCTTGGGCCCTGATCTACAGTACCAGTACATGTAAATTGAAGACATTAAGGCCCGAATTCACAAAGGAGGTTTGTCGACAAACCTAGGTTTATGCAGGCACAGCGGAGCACCCCAATTTGCATATCATTAGCGCCCCGTTCTATTTGAATAACCAACGGACATCTACGTGAATCCGAACATGTGTTTGCTAGAATGTCAAATCTTAGAATTCGCGTTGCGCGTTTATTACTGCTAATATCGCTATGAAACTTTCCATACTAACTACAAGTATTATGAACTTGATATCAGTGAAATAAATATGAAATTCCATGGAATAAAACTCGAGATATGAGCTTCACCCCTCGATAAACACGCTGTTTATTTTTTTCTGACTCTCCCCTATCCAGCAATGCAGGAACTAGAGACTTGGTATGAATATTCATGAGGGTTGAATCCATATATGGCCAAAATTTTCGCTTGGCCGATGGAGTATTTTTATGGTTATAAGTTCTGTTTCATGGGGCTTCATTCTCAAAATTTGTTCTCAGCGAACTCATTGAACATGACGTCATTGTTCTCAGCGATGTACTGCGCATGTGTCTTTGGGCTCGGTACATTCGGCCGGCAAGACATGTATAGCCAACGCACACGCAAAGGTTTAGACATATAAACACACATTTGAATGTATGGGGTATGTTTTTCTCTGACTCTACCCTATCCAGCAACTATAAAAAGAGATATTTCAGAAGGATTGAGATTATTAAATTTCCTTTCTGTATATATGAGGCAATTCTTGGCCGGTCTCGAAAAAATCGTGAATTTTACGGTGATTTCGTATCTCATTTTTTTCGTTTTTGTTCGTCAAAATTATCCCTTAAATTTCACATTTTTAGTACATCAATAACTCTTGTTATACACATGAGTGTCTTGCAAATTTATTAAATAATCGATTCAGTAGCTTTGATTGCTGATATTCATCACATTAATGAAGAATTTGCCCTCGAAATTTGTTTACTTTTTTTCGCATCAATCGGTACACAATTGTTTATTTTATGCAAATGATGTTTACTGGACGAGAGTCGATCGCACGGTAATTGCACTGCTACACTACGCCTGTATGTGCGTCATATGATGCGTTTCAAACCAAGGTTCAGACAAACCTTGGTCTGAAACGCGTCAAAACGCGGCATATGACACACATAAACCTAGGTTTGTCGACAAACCTCCTTTGTGAATTCGGGCCCAAGACTTCATAAAATACAAATCATCAATTACAGGATGGCTATGAGCCCTCCGATCAACAGAGACATTAATAATTTACGCCTCTCATCTTACAGTATTGGTCCTAATTGGCAGTAGCTTGCAGGAATTTACATAATTGAAAATTGAGGTTTTACACGGTGTGACGATTTATCCAATAGATGTTTCAGATTTTAGGACATGTAAATGCAAGACATTAAAATTGATTGCAAACTTAGTGGTGAACTTGTCCTTTCCCTTTCATTCATTGAATCGAGTTGTTACTTCACCGTATAATGACTTTACATTGACCATAATGTGGTTTATATTTTACATGTTTTACAGGGATATTGATTTTCATTGTTAGTCCTAGATAACTTCTTCATCAATAATGGGCCTATATCCTAGTCCAATCAACTTTAATATTTGGGCCCTGTTTCATAAAACTTGTTATCAACAATAGGTTACAATAACTGTTATAAGCTACTGAAATCGTGGCATCTGATTGGCTTAGAGCAATTTTGTCATAGAAATTTATCATTTGTTATTGATAACAAGTTTTATGAAACAGGGCCAAGGATTGTATGGTACATGTACACGTTTATCTCCTGAATTTGATAGTTAGATCTAGACTGTACATTACAATTTTTTTTTTGTAACCTCATGATGCAGATAGCAGAGGCTTGGCACCTAATAACAAATTGGGAACTTTTACAAGTAATCAAATCAAATAAAACATGACATTATGCTGAAAGATCTGCTTAATATTGACCCCTCGCATACTGGGATCTGGTGACCCCTATGTATATCCTATTGCAATGAGAGAATTCAGTAGTCAGCAGCAAGCCTTCGATTAAGCGGGCGCAGGGCGCAAATTTGCGCTCTTAAAACCACCAATTGCGCCCATAATCATCTAAAACTAGACGGCAAGGCGCAAGTGTTTGCCGTGAAGATGCGCCTATAAAATATTAGGACAGAAAAAATATATGAATCACAAGCTCTCTACTAGCTTCGTATTTAGTGTGTGCATTTCTTGAGGCGCAAGTGTCTGCCGTGAAAATGCGCCATTGTTACTATAGGCTAGCGCACGTACGATCATCATGCGATCGCTAGATGGTGTTGTGACGCACGCACGTACAAATGTTTCGAAGGATATCAAGAAAACAAATCGTCAAATGGAGAAATAAACAAGCATTCATAAATTACTAAAGATCTGTCGAGGTTTGTTTGTAGGTCTACATGTAGTTTATTATTTCATCTCAAATAGAATTTAGAATTCTCTTATTGACAAGTTAAGAACACCTACGATGTTCTCGATCGTGGTTACTTTCATTTTGCCAGCAGCCGACCTAGCATTGTTTTGGCAAAAAGCTAGCCCCCCAGCTTCCCACCGCGAAAATTTCCAGTTCCGGTAGCAGACCGTTCGTGTTCTGCCGAGAGTGTGGCGGAAGGTTTGTGTGTGAGGTGTGATTTCGATTTGGGATAGACTTGCCAATTAGTCCTTCTGACTTTTGATGTTCGTGAAATTGATGATTTATTTATTCATTTGCTCATCAATATTTTTAGTTACTTTAAAATACTGTTTAATGTGCAAGTTGATGTTCTTAATCAATCTTTCCTGTTGATCTTGTTAAGATTAAAAAGTTATTAAATTGATTGTATTCGCATTATGAAATTAACATTGTATCTTTGAACTTATTTAACTTTTGTAATTGGTTGTCATCTGTTTTTGGAAAATTGCCCCTGGTTCTCAAGAAATTGCCCCCTTGCTCTGGTTAATCCCCGTGGGCAAGGGGCAAATTTTAAAAATGAATTGCCCCTTGCTCCTGGCTGCTTACAGCATGTACACACACAAAACAATTTATCCCAAAACTCTATAACGATACGTCGTATAAAGAATCATCATATAAATTCCAGCGTGTCCACACACAAGAAACGTCGTATAAAGAATCATCGT
This sequence comes from Mesocentrotus franciscanus, assembly GCA_037976565.1. Classification (NCBI taxonomy): domain Eukaryota; kingdom Metazoa; phylum Echinodermata; class Echinoidea; order Camarodonta; family Strongylocentrotidae; genus Mesocentrotus; species Mesocentrotus franciscanus. The sequence continues at coordinate 22,335,959 of CP137666.1, read as the reverse complement.
ATAAATTCCAGGGTGTCCACACACACAAGAAAGTAATCCCAAAACTCTACACCGAAATGTCGTATAGGTGCGCAGTTTGCTACTGCGGTCATGAAATGGAAGCGGAAATGAGAGGTCTGGGGGGCGTTTCATGAAACAATTAGTCGGTGGTTTTCACCGACTAATATCATTTTCACCGACAATTTTATTGTCACCGACTATTTTCCAGGCCTCTGATTGGTCAAATTTAGTCGGCGCCGACAGTTGTCGGTGGACAAATGTTGATGAAATGCCCCAGGTCTCCTTTCGCGCGCGATCCGACGTTAAGCCCCGCCCAGTTAGACTAGTTCCGTCCACACACAAAATTTCTGTGATTAAGCGTGATTAGTTTTTGAGTTCTAGTTCGAAACGATGCGTTTCGTTATACGACGTATCGTTAGTAAGCGTCCACACACACAATTTATCATATAACTATCGCGAAATGGTATAACTATCGCGAAACGGTATAACTAATAACGCCTAATCACGGAAAATGTTGTGTGTGGACAGGGGGTTAATCCAATGCTTGGAGGTTAAGTCAGTTGAAAAGAACAAATAAAGAGTCAAAGTAGACAAACATCAACATTATGGTGTTAAATTTGTTTTGAACGATTTAATCTTTACTCACACATGTTGACTATGTGCTGTTTGTTTACTAATTCTCCTTATGTTCTTAAATGATTACAATTACATTGCCACTAATCCTAAGACTTAGAGTACAACCTATTACATGTACATGTGCTGTTTGTTTACCGATTCTCCTCATGTTCCTGAATGATTACAATTACATACAATGTAGTCCCTATGTTGTGATATCTCTTTGCTATTCCTAAGACTTACAACAGATTACATGTACATGTATGTATGCTTACATTGTGTGAAAACCCCAGTTACAATTGATCCCTCCTGCAGCTCATGTATGAAAATTGAGCATTTATACCTTAATATCAATTAGAGAAAGTTCATAAAATATAACCTCACCCCAATTGCTCTCAAGCTGATAGATTGATGGATTTAAGAACCTCTTTTCATGTCTAATAGCAGATGTCATTCTGTGAAGATCCTGTATGACTACATTTAGCTTTCTAAATATAGCATCCATGCGATAGACAAGTCAATTTGTTTGTAGGTCACGGTCTTGGAAAATGCGATTACCACATCAATAAATATGGGTCTTATTGTACGGTATCTATTTTATTTTCCAGACTAGATTCAGTTCCATGATAATATCTAGAAGGCAACAAGCTAGCAATTACTTGATGTTTGAAATAGGAGATCACTAAGTCTATGCGAATCTCAAATTGGCAGTTTGGTCAGTGGATTGCGACATAGTCACGGATAACTCCCCATTAGTGTACAAACATATTTCTGTTTTTCTCTTAAGTGCCTTCTCCCTTGGGACACTACTCAAAATATATTATGGATAGTAAGCAAATAATTACCGTTGGTGAAGGTGATTGGACAAACTATCACTTCTGAGGCGATCTGGATGTAGCTATCTTTCCGAAGCGAAGCTGAGGAAAGATAGCGTATACATTCAGATCGCCGAGGAAGTGATAGTTTGCCATCGCCTGAAACCAAAAGGTGATTATTTGCTTTATATTCCACATCGGAAACATTTCACTTCTTCCGTCATTTTAGAGCAACAAGCTCGCGCGTGACCAAAGTTCGCGTATTAACACTAAAAGCGCTTAAAGAGGAGAGCAATACGCAACGCACTTTCACTGAAGATAGTAGGACTATCTGGACAGTGTAACGAACTTTTCTTCTCCCATCAATGATGGGCGAACTATCTTTCATCACATGATTTCCTTTTGACCAATTGTAGAGCAAGATTCTTAGTATGTGGAATATAACAATTATTATAGGTCCTCTAAAGAGAATAGACCCTCCCGATCGAGTCATACAATTTTTGAAAAATTGAAATTTTAGTCGTTTTGTGCGTTGGAACAAATGGGAAAGTTGTCCGCCATTACATCACAGAGACATTACCGGCTCTGTCAATTTGAAGAGCCCATACCTACATGTATTGTGATAACAACTGTCAAAGATTCGTAACTTTTTAATTTTATGTCCAATATTATTCAAACTTTCACTAGTTTACTTCTCTGATTTTTCTACTTTCATCTAGAGTACAGTAGTTTGCTATCAGGGTTGGATTTCCCTTTTAGGCATCGGTGAGATTGTTTACATTTGTTGGGGCACGCGAATGGAATTCATTGCATCATGACCTAAGATCCAGTTCTCCAATTAACAGATTTAAATCAATGTACAAAAAAGGTATTTTTCAAAGCATGATATCCATGGTTGAGTAGGTTCTTCTCTTTCCCGTCTTTCTTCTACTTTTATTTCTTTCTTTCCTATTTTTCGCTCCTTTTTATTCTTTCTACGAAACCTTCTTTATGAATGTGTGCGTGTGTCTGTGTTGGTGTGTACAATGTATGTGCATGCTTGTATTATACAAGTCCTTTACTTTTTATTTATTTATGTTCATTATCTCGTTATTGTTTGTAACAGGGCCCCGCTTACAAGCAGATTTCTGCTGTTAAGGGGTCCTAACCATTGTCATTGTAAATTGTTTTATAAAGGTTGAATAAAGATTTAAATTGAATTGAAATGTTGAAATTGCCATGTACATGTACATGTACACTAACCACCATACAAATGTACATGTACGCATCAAATTCACAACACGATACATAAAAAATAGTTCAATAACAAAAGATAGCATGATCAAGTAGAAAATATAATCTTCTTGATTTAAAATCTCTACAAGAATGGACACAAGAAAAATGAACATAAGGACAAATTGGCTTGATGTGAGTAATTGAATCATTCTAGTGATAACAATTCAACACTCCATCCATACTGTGAGATGGTGTGCTGATAGAAAGTGATTTGCTCTGCTAACCTTTCTTGAAATCCCAAAGGCGGGTTAGGTGAGTAACGTATGGTGATCTATCAAGCAACTTACCCGTGAATCATCGAGCTATTAATACAGTGCCTCTATCAAATCTAACAGTTTGAGATAAGATCACACGCAATCTGTGACATGTGGCTCATTTCATCAACTTGCCAAAACAATCAATTGCAAGATTGTCACAACATTGAGTCAAAATGATATTAAATGGAAGCTATAGGCTAGCACACTCACAAACGCATGACTTGGAATCAATTTCATGTACATGTACGTGTACATTTAGCTGCTCAGTGTTCAGTATTACATGTGTGTAGAAACACACCAAACCCCAAGTGAGTCTTCACGATGTAGGTCATTTAATTTCAACCCTATTTCTCACCTAAATGTAGGAGAAAGGAACACAATCACAAAGACTTTATAAAACGAACCTTAAGTAAAGTCCAAGTCCATCACTTTTTAAAAATTACAATGACGCATTACACAAACTACCATGAATACTATGGGGTATACACCTACAAAAGGCTATTGAAATTGCCCTTGAGTTAATTTCTTGAGAGTCTTTGTGATCTTGTTAAGGAAAGAACAATAACTGTTACATATATATATCAGTACATCACTTGATAACAAGATGGACAGCTGTTGCAAACTGCGAATTATGTCTCTAGAGGTAAAATGCAGATATTGTACTTGACCATAACAGAGCTCAGGTCAAGGTATTCAAAATCATTGTATATTCATGGTTTAATTAGCACGTTATCCCCACTACACAATTCACGTCTGGTGGTGAAGGTGAACGCATCGTATCACAACTGCAGTAGTGACATTTATCAATGAGTCATGAATGACAAGCGATGTGTTCATTGTATGCCATTACCCATTATTAAGTAATTTGATGAGTAATAGGGTACTATATGTTTAATATTGCCATATTCATTCCATTCACTTATATTATTATAACATTATTTCATTTTTTATGATACATGTAAGTATACATGAAGGTGAGTACTTTTTGTCAAAACTGTAATTAAGCTCACAAACAAAAATACTACTACATGTACATGTACACACAACCACTGGCAACCGTTTACAAATTTTAAGAGTCTATATATATGAGGGCAGTATTTTTTATGTCAAATAAATGTCATATAAAATTTACGGCAAGTATGGAATAAAAAATGAGGCCAGTAGATGGAAAAGGCATTTACACATTTGTATGTCAAAGCTTCTCTATACTACATTTTTAATAAATAATAACATACATGTAACTGATAAAAAGCAAATATGTTTGCTAATACTTATAGACATAATCATTGATAAAAATAGAAATAACAATTCATTTCTAGGTTGAGCCTAGAGTTAAGTACATTACTGAAGACTCATGCTTGTCAATGATAAATCGTTTTCAGATAGCTGCATTGATTCATGAATCATTAGGTGCGCACACTACTATGTGGACATGATGATGCTGAATCAAAAAGTCTGTAGAAATGGGTACACTTGCCCCTCAGGTGATATAGGCCAATTCAAGGTATACATCCCAGTACAGTACATCCAACTGAAAAAAATGTTTTTGTGTCAGGGAAAAATCCTCCCTTTAGATTTAAAACACCTGCAGTTTAAACCTACATGTAGTCTAACCAGATCTTAAAACATTTTGGAATAATTGTTTGCATTCATATGAAAATTAGAAATTCGCCTGAAACTATTTTTAGAACTAAATTCTTACATACATTCTGGGGAACAAGTCTGAAATATTATAGTTATATCGACTGCTACGAGAGGACTAGCTGTTTCTATATGCTCAAGGGATAGTTGAATCCCCTGCTATCACCCCGAGGCGCGCCTGGGTGGGTGGCGCGCCTGGTGATAGCAGGGGATTCAACTATCCCGCAAGCCAGTATAGAAACAGCTAGTCCTCGAGTATTAAAGCAGTCGATATGACTTTTATATGCCGAATTAAAACAAAAATCTACCAAGAATTCTTACCTTAGCCTTTTAGTGAGTAAAAATTTGTTAAAAGATCACAGAAAATCTGAAACACTGTCTGTTAATCTTCGCTTAATCTTCGAGTGAAAGTTCCAATCATTTGGGAATCGCAGACAAAGAGCACTGTATGGCGTCCGTGCTCGCACGTAGACAATTTTAACACGCAAACCAATGGGGATCGCAGTCAACCAATGGGAATCGCAGGATATGAGGATATGAGGATCGGAGGGTAGAAACTTTTAACTAGGCCCTGTGAGCTATTGCTATGCCCTGTGAGTTGGGCATGGCTTGAAATCAGGACTCCAATTTCGACCAATCAGATGGCTAGATTTCTAAAGTGAGGTATATAAAACTTGATAATTGTATGCTCAGTCCCCATTTCTTACAATTTACAATGTACATGGATAACACATTAATACCAGTATGGTGAGTACATTCAATACATGCTATAGAGTAGACCTAGAAATACATTTTTTTGGGGGAATTCCCAAAGATATACAGGTACATGTACAGTGTATTTAGAGATGTTGGTTTGTATTTATGTAGCCTTTCTAAACCAGAGTTTGCTGTACCCTTTGTCAATGGAAAATTGGAAATACCCAATACCAATGCTTTACAAAACTTGGAAGTTTTTAACATGCATCATGTTTGGTTTCATTTATATCTTTTATGTTGACATTCAGCAAAGAAATATTGACATTAATTCAAAGTATCAAAATATACATAATTTCAAACTCCAATTTTCGTTTTGAACCACCAAAACCTGCTTTAAAGGACTTTTCTTAACTTGAAATCATCCTATACAAGCATCATGTAAACCCATGATACATGCTTACATGCACTGTGGCATATAAATAATACTGTATTCTGAGTTTACAATATTTTCTAATGACCTTCAGGCTTGGGGAATATCTTGTGCTGTGAGAGCGCCAATTATTGCCAACACGGGAATTCCCCATATCTGTACTTCTATAGGATTTGGTCTTTTAATTGCACAAGCAAATTAAATCAGTGAATTAAAGGTCAAAGTATGTGGAGCAAATTTACTGAAATACACGTACATGTACACTGTAACTTGATTCACAATTTATTTTGAATAGCAGGATGCTACATGTATTGATAATCAGAATATATGGCCCTCATTTGTACCCTACAATAGAACAATGCTATATCCTTGTATGAATTATTCTAATCAATACTCTTCTTATCCATTACGAAAAAAAGTAATGACTAAAATTCGTGTTTCAGTAGCATTAATCAAAATTGACAGTATCTCAGTCTCATCATATTCATTAGGAAAGCATTTACCTCTATCAATGTGTTCACACTCAAAAAATGGTGTTGGGACAGTAACTTTTTTTTTCGTTAAAATTTAAAAATTCCCTGCTGAAAAAGGAGTTAGATCAACATGTCTGGGATCTTCAGAAAATTCTTTGCATATAAAGCACAAGATATGTTGTCTTCTTTTTCTTCTTCTAAACCATGCAGGAAGGTAGATAAAGGGCACGAAGCATATTTGGTTTCATACGGCAGACAGCTTGACAGGCAGCTGGGTGGTGTAACAAAAAAATCACCCACTCATACTTAAAACTGCCTCTTCATCTTGCCACTTGTCATATCTTCTTTCTACTTCCTCAATAGTATTTGCCAATCGATACACAAATCATCAATTTCTATTTTGCAAGAGTAGCACTTGAAAGTGTCACTGATCTGTCCATGTCATTGATTCTAATAATTTCTTGATCATTTTCTTTGTTGGTATATACACTGTAGTTCTGTACATTTATACTTGTGTACAGTATGTTACATGACTTACAATGTAATGATGACTTTATCATGAGTTTCAAATGACTTCATGGAAATAACAATGAGAGATGGACTGTGTGTGCTGAACTAATGTATAGAAGGGCTTGTTTACAACCTAAACATTGAGTGTATATTAAGAAGCAAATCAAGACACTAATAACAGTTTATTAAAAATAGGAAGTCTTATAATCTGTTACATGTAGATATGATGATTTGATCACCTAATGTTATCTTAATAATGACTGTGTTTTCCTGAAGATGTCATCTCAGATAACAGTTACATGAAGATTTAGAGCAATCACAAAGACTTTCCAGAAATCAACTTAAGGGCAATTCGATATCTTGTTAAGTTGCCCATAGAAATCATATTCAGATTATGTAATATGACATTGTCATGCTCGCACATTTCAACAGGTGATATGCAAGGTTATTGAAATTGCCTGAAGTAGATTTCCTTGGAAAGTCTTTGTGATCATACAGCGTGTCCACACACAAAACAATTTATCCCGAAACTCTATAATGAAACGTCGTATAAAGAATCATCGTATAAATTCCAGGCTGTCCACACACAAGAAACGTCGTATAAAGAATCATCGTATAAATTCCAGGGTGTCCACACACACAAGAAAGTAATCCCGAAACTCTACAGCAAAATAGCATAGGTGCGCAGTTTGCTACGGCGGTCATGAAATGGAAGCGGAAATGAGAGGTCAGGTCTCCTTTCGCGCGAGGTCACGTTAAGCCCTGCCTAGTTATACTGTTCTAGTTCGACTAGTTATACTAGTTACGTCCACACACAACACATTCCGTGATTAGGCGTGATTAGACGTGATTCTTTATTGAGTTCTAGTTCGAAACGATGCCCAAACCCGCGTTTCGTTGTACGACCTATCGTTAGTAAGCGTCCACACACACACAATTTCATCGTATAACTATCCCAAAACGATATAACTAGTCACCTCTAATCATGGAAAATGTTGTGTGTGGACACGGGGATATTCTTTACTAATCTACTGTAGTCATTATCTACAGCAGAACATACCTGCCTAATTGCACCTCTCATCATACTCCATCAAATCTTCAGGGGATTTCATTATTATTATTATCATCACCCTAATTGTACCTAGAGATCCACGCTCTGCTAACACTGAAAAGGGGTGCTTCTGTAAGCCCTTACTTTTTAAAATAATTTCATTCGATTTTTTGAAGGGCGATTTCTTTGGATGTCTATTCTAATTGCACCATAGCTTATAAATGCCACACAGAGCCTTTAAGAACATATCAATTACTGTCATTGTCATTTCAATTAAGCGCTAATAAAATCTAAATTAAATCAATAAACAAGTCAACGCAAAGCGTAGCATCCCCTCGTCGGGTACAAATGGCCTATACACGTCAGAACAATATTACTAGGCAAGGAAGTTGCTAATACCTGGGGATTGGATGTACAGAAAGTTTACTACTTTACGGAATGACCCATGAGAAGATCTGAAAATAAACTTTATTGTAATTGGTATGAGGATTTAAAAAAAGAATGTGAATGAAATCAGGGATTTACAGAAGATGATTAAAGCATATATGAGAAGGTGATTTGTTGAATTGTAATTAGTTCTGAACTTTATTTTTTGAATCCATGTTCATTCACAAAAGAAGACATGGGCCTTAAAATGTGTCAATGATGTAAACAAAATCTATATACCTTTTTACAATATATACAGTGTAACTTTTTTGATGGAAAATCACTGTAAGTAATCTGATTAGTGCCATGTAATATGTCCAAATTATATGCTTTATAAACTAAAATTGTAAATGAAACATGTAAATTTGGTCTACAGTAACAACAACCATGAACCATCATACAAAATTCAATCAAAATCCACGCAACATTACTTACGTTATCAAACGGAAACCACATTTTTGCATACATAATTACTGTAGCTATTTCTCATGTACATAATTAGCAATTCTTAAATAGCAATTTTTGCATATTTAATGACCTTTGGCCATTGACGTACATACTCAACAACATTACTTACGTTATTGAATGAAAAACACATTTTCGCATATTTAATGAGCTATGACCTTTGACCTATATACTCCGAAATCAAACTTCGGCTATATTTTGTAATTTGTTACCATGTACCTTCATATCATATTTCATTAAAATCTGTCAAACATTACTAAAGTGTTTAACGGAAACCAAATTTTTGAATACATAATTAGCCTTTTTTCGCATATTTAATGAGCTATGACTTTTGGCCTTTGACCTACATACTCCGAAATCGAACTTAGGCTGTGTTTTGATGCCATGTACCTTTATATCAAATTTCATTAAAATCCGTCAAATATTACTAAAGTTATCGAACAGAAACCAGATTTGTTACGGATGGACGGCAGCATTACTATATCCCCTCCGACTTCGTTGGCGAGGGGATAATAATCATCAAGCTAGTAGATCGATATGACTGACCCATAGGTGCCCATACAATGATGGAATAACCATTTATTACATCTATGTACATGTACATTGCTGGTTCATCAAGCAGCTATCCAATTTGTTCTATTTTATTTCTCAAGGTGTTCTAAGCCCACCAATGACTTTAGCAGTAAATGATTTGTTTGTAGTTGTGTCAGTAGCTTCCACATAAGAGTGATTTGTGTACCAAATCTCCATAGAAAAGGACTCATGAATATCAATGAGTACTTACTGGAATCCTGGACATGCACATGTATATATTTCCAAGTCATTGTGTCACTGCCGTGTTCCAGTGACAGTCTAATTGTCGAGTGACAGACAGTCAACCAGAGATGCCATGTTCAAACTCTGCTTGTTCAAAAAACTTGTTTTAACTGCAGAATGATCATGCATGGTCAGAAAGCAAGCAAACAGTAACTTTCTTCAGCAAATAAAATCCCTTTTTACTCCAGATGTGTTGGTTATCCTGAAAAATGTTGTCGATCCACTGTGAGCGCTCAAAACTTACTATCATCATATTCCTCCACCTACCTTGTACCTTCTTGATGGTATCTCAATGAACACCTTGTAGATGACCTCCATGGTAATCATACTCTCACTTGGGGATATCAACTCAATCAATTTCACATATTTTTTCAGCAGTTTATAATCTCACTGGTTAGATTAATCACAATGATGTCAATTTCATCCGGTTCAACAATGTCTAATTCAAAGGTGAAATTATGAATACTGTAACATTTAATTCCATTTTTTTTAAATGAAAGAGGAAGTCCAGCCTGGCATCAAGTTGACTTGATAAAGGCAGAAAATGAGAGAAAGGGATTAGTGAAAGTTTGAGGAAAATCTGAAAAAGGATAGGCAAGGCATGAGCTTTTAAAATTATAACAGCTGTTCCCTGCAGCTGAAACACATTTTGGTAACTGCTATTTGCTATATGAGCAGCCCTTCATTTGTTTTGTCCAGTATTATAATATATTTCCATTTTGTCTCTTCTTTTGTCCCATCAGTCCCGTGACACAAATATAGCATTGGACACATTTCTACACACTCCACAATACAATAGATCCATTCCTTTACCACCAGCCAAGAAGTGGGATTATCTTTTATAATTCTCAGTTCAAAATGAATGTAGCACTGCTTGCAAAGGAAAATGAAGATCCACATACAACTTTAAAAATTCATAAGGGTTTTATCTCTTGTCCAGTTTTCTCAAACTTTCACTGATCCGTTCCTTTCATTTTTCTGCTTTCATTAAAACCAATTCGATATCTGGTTGGAATTCCTCTGTAAGATAATTCAGCTGAAGCTTAGAAAAGAAGCTTATTAGAACTACTAAGTTACATAATGGCAGTATACCAGTACTTACCTATATGCCTCTGTAATGCCTGAGGTTTGACCACTTGTTGACACTGCTCGCACACCACCAGGTAGAACTCATCCCTTGCTGGACAAAGCCCAAACATTGGAGAATCTAGAATAACATCTTGGTTAAGGAAATATCATGACACCAAGGATGAATAAATCATTCAATTATAAGCCTGTTTTGCCTGCTGAGATAAAACAAAAAGGCAAAATTAGATTGAATTTCCATGAAAAAGTCATTAGTTAACAAATTCCATATATTTAAAAAAACGCATCAATTTCCAAAATAGATATATATCACCTTTCAAGTCAATGTATCATACAACTTATAACTCGGGAGGGGAGGACATACTTTTCTACCCCATGGCTCAATCAAATTATGACTAAAACATATTTTCCAATTACAATAAATTGTAACTGCAAATTCCCTGTCAAACATTAGTGACACACATTCAAAACTTCTGGGTCAACGTGCTAATAGTGTGGAACCTGATATATGGCTAAAGGGTAACTGCTTATCAATTAAAACTTCGAATTAATAAACTTTCAAATGAATTGACATGAAGAATGGCAGCTAAGTAGGCATTGAAAAGAAATATAGAAGAGACACAGTATATCTCACTTTTATTCCTTATCGACACAGTGCCTGATGACATACATGTGTTATGAGGGAAGGTTGATAAGTACTGTTTTCTATTTGCCAATATGAAAAGCCTACTACTTGTGAAAATTAGTAACCTATCTTCCTCTAAGGATGGTAGACCTGAGAGCTTTCCTTCCTGGGCAATAACTGGATCTCCGCCTCACATATTTACACGTACGCACCGCAGTGTATGTTGTGTACATGCCAGTAGATGGCAGCATTTCCAATATATTCAAAGAGCAAAGGTAAGGGGCATGTAAAGGGTTTCATCACATTTACTGGACCCCCTGCATTGCTGAGACAAAACTTAGAAACACATGTCAATCCATATGTTTACAAACATCATCCATTAATAGTTTGCAGTCAAAAGTCATCATATATCTTTTCCATGTTTTTTATATCATATGGGGGGGGGGGTGTGTTCTCTTTGTTTGTATAAATAATAGTCCCAGTGCATACATGACTCACTGGTAATTGGTCTATAATCTATTCAACCATTCATAAACAGTTGACCATCAACAAATTTCCAAGGTATGTATATGAACCACTTTGAAATAATAATACCCTATGATTATTCCATACTCATTTAAAATGTTTAAGATATTATGTGCAAGCATTTTGCAAACTGTAAGGTACAGTGCAGGTTATAGGACACCGACTGCAAGGGATGTTTATCATCACTGTATTCTAGGTAGAGATCTAGCACACACTACCATACAAAAATTGAGGAAATGATCGGGTAAATAGACTGAAGTAAATATAGTCATAATGGACATCATCTACTTTTAGGTCAAAATTTTTGAGGATGCTACTTTGTTCTTTGTATTTAGAGTTATCCAATGTTCCTTAACAAGAGCAGAATTGTGCTTTATGTCAAACATGTACAGTAGAGAATAAATGTTTTATTGTGTGTGCTGTGATGCAGCCAGACCCATTTTGTTAAAAATTCCCTTCGCTTTCAGTAAAAAGATCATTTCAGATTTAAAGCATTGAGTGTGGATTTCGAATGGGTTACTGTGAACAATAGGCCCATTTCTATCATTTTATGTCGAACTAAAACTGCAGATGGTGGAAGCACTGCTGATGCATTTACTGGGGTACACTCATTTAAAACTAGCCCTGTCTTCTTTTATTTCAATAAACTGATATTATCACTGGCTACCGTTATATAATGTATGTGTGATATTACCTGATGATAAAAACCCTTTACATAAAGCTTAGACAGACAATCTATGAATTCAGTATTTATCTAGTCCACAGGATTGAGAGTCTAATGAAGTAACTGTTGGTCAGTCTCTTCTTTCATCCTAAGTTCAAGAGATCTTGTTATCAAGGACATGTCAGAGCATCACCATGATATTTCACTGGTCCTACTTTATATATCAAGAGGTGACCAAGGTCAAACTTCCTCCAGTGTGATGTTGCAGCATGTCTCATCCACAATTCATACCTCTTGCATATTCTGCAGCACACTAGAACATATTGTATACCACATATGAAGATTCTAGGCCTCCGATTGGTCAAAACTGCAGGAATGAAATTCACTACTGACTGCTGGGCAGTAGAGCAAAAAATATTGACCGGGCATAGTTCTACTTGTGTGTACAATGCAAGAACGCAATGGTTGCAATAAAAGTTAAAAATGGTTACATGCAAAAAGACAAGTAAATTTCCTTTCACTCTACAAATAAATACACCTTGACAGGCATTTATTGTTAAAATATCTCTTTTTGAGAATTGACACCTGCGATGCGGTATATTAAAGGTACTATGTCCCATTTGCATGCCAAAAAAATGAAAAGGTTAAAATTCCAACGGCATTTGAAAGACAATACTAATTTAGAACTTCCCTAAAAAAGGGGGCTTGAAAATGTCTTTAAGTGGGAAAATAACGACTATTAGTTGTCGAATCGGCTTAGGAGCTATAGAGCCAGTAAGTAATAGTCTGATTTTTCAGACCATTGTACCGTATGGTCGTACGTTTTATGCTGCGCAAAGATTCAATCAGTTTAATTTTGGCCATTACAAGAAGTGGGTTATTGATGTAGACAAATGCTCATGTACCCTTTACAGCTCATTTTATGTATGTTATTACCAAAGATGAAAAAGCCAGTCAGTCACTCAATAGTGTCTGACAGTGAAGTCTAGCAAGTAAACGGGTTTCCTTGCATAATTTGAATATTAGGACACTGCTAACGTTTAAATTTCATAGATAGGACATACATGACATATTCATAATTCCTGCAAAGTTCTATAGAATTTGATGTTGGCTGCAAAAGGGACATACCCTAGTATCTTTAAACAAATATTGACTGCCTATTTTTTTGGTCATGGTTATACACTATAGCTCCTCCGTGATCTCAAGACTACTGTATGCCCCTTGACTTCGTCTCAGGGCACAGCACAGTTTCGACATCACCTTGGGCAATAGTTTTAACCGTGCCCCTCAAAGCAGTCAATATTTGTACTTATATATCCCAGAGCTATTCAAAATATAGCCTAAGCAGAGCTCTGTTTGGGACTTATGGCTCCCTGTAAAGCAGACCGATGGAACACCTGATGGTCTTCCAAGGAGCATTTTTTAGATGTAAATTAGCTCTTTAAGCTAAAAAGAGGCTTCAAGAGTCCACATAAAATGAAGCATGTAAAGATTAGAGATGAGGGGACTGCAGCACAACTGTATGTGTTGCTGAACAAAAAGCCTCAATCTCTATCAGCCAAGGTCTGTCACAACAATTCTGTTTTCCTTTCAGAATTGTTTGATTTTGTCTCTCTTTAAAAAAAATTATCATGCACCTATTTCCAAAAGTTTCTACTACCAATGGATGTTGTGGCATATCTACTTCAGAACCAATAGATTTAAACCCACTATACATAACTTCAAAATGGAAAATGTAAGTACAGTCAAACCTGCTTTAGTGACCACCTGTCTACAAAGACCACATTTTTTGTTTCCCTTGAAAATGGTTTCTCATTGAAACATGTACTAAAGGAACCTGTCTACAAAGACCACCTGTCAACAAAGACCACTTTTTGTGTTTCGATTGGCGGTCGCTATAGACAGGTTTGACTGTACTTCATTTTTTAATTTTTTAATAAGGCATTAAATCCCCTTTATTGTACCCATTTTTCTTGTCATCGGATGAAAATCAAAATTTGTAAATGTAAAACAATTACCCTAGATAGTAACTTATTGCTCCTTATGCTTTAAAAGAATTTTCAAATTTGATCCACAGAATTAGCTTTTATTGAGGAGTACTTATGGACATAACCTTTTAATTCAATTTTCAGTCTGATAATTATCACTTAAAATTTGAATTTAATGACATGCCTGCATACCACTTTGTGCTTGGGGCAAACTTTAAAGGTTAACATTTCCATATTTATGTATATCTGTACACAGACATTACAGACTAGGATTCAATTCTACAAAAGCATCAGATTGAGACTATGCTAGAAGTTCCACTGAATTCCTTGAAACTGCTTCTTAGGACAGAAAGTGCACATTCCCCAATTCAGTTTTAATGACAAAAGCATTTAGGTCCTCTCCGAGGGACCAATGTGCTTGAAGAACAAACTTAAAAGAAACACGGCAAAGAAATGCCATTAATGCATTTCATCTCAATCAAAGGGAAAAGAGCAACAACAACAAAAATGGGTTAGGGTTAGGGTTAGGCATTAAACTCAAACTAGTTGATTACACCATTACATACGATACAAATATATACTAGAACTGTGAGAATGAATGCTAAGAATCAAACCTTTGAATTTCACAGATCAGTAGCTGCTAGCATGAACAGGGACTTAGAGTGAATAAAAACTTGGGCAGATGAATAGAAAGTCACATTTGAGCCAGCATAGTGTAAAGCTATGGTGATCTCAAAGAAGCAAAACCAATCGACCCCGAATGTACACTTTGGTAATCACAGATTAGAACTTAAGGACTAGCTCAGGACTTTAAGTCTAACCCTAGACAGCAAGCCGCAGTGGCCCAAACATCTGCCAGCTATATCTACAAGAGCTTGCCAGAAGATTGGTGCACTGAGGAAGGTTGCCAAACAACTGAACACTGCAGGAAGATCAATAGTGTGCAAATCACAAGTACGGCGTGTCATGGAGTATTCTTCACTGTCATGGATAAACTTGTTGGCTACACATCTGAAACATACTGGATAAAATCAAGAGAAAGGCTCTCCATCATTGGAACTGATGAGGCCTCTGCACATAAACAGTTGACTATCCTAAGCCTAAGTCATTGACGGCAAGTAGTCCTGTACAAAATGCATAGACAAGTACCTGTCCATTAGATTTACAGTCTATGCTGCTGCCACCATATCTAAGTCTATCTATGCCTTCCAATGCCCTCACCGTGCCTGATATTAACACATGAACCCAAGACAGATGTTTTATGCCAATTGAGGTCCATCCATGGAACTCTCCCTACCCATGTTGTAGGAAACATTTCAGAAAACATTTACTAGTAGTCATTCTAAGATGCAGTGAAATACTTGATTGGCCCAACAGAGCTCTCAGTGAGAGTCAGCTGTTTTGATCAGCAAATTGAACCATAATACAATATACAGTAAGGTGCTCATATACATCATAAATAAATTACTATATGCGGCACATGTGGACAATTGGATTCACCAATGACTGTACTCCTCTGCATATAATACAAAATGTAACTAAAATCAAGATCATTACTGTCGGACTGTAATCAGAAGTGATGACTTATCACAGGCTGAAACATTCATCCTGTACCTGATGTTTCCTTCTCATGCTTGTTGTTACATGTAATTCATGTTTCAGTTCATTCTTTTATTGTTAGAATCACATTTGACAGTTGTTATTGATTAATTTCAAATGCGATATAAATCGAGTCTGAGGCTAGACCGAGGCCAGACTGATTATGGTTTTCAGTTTGAATGCTACGTCCTGCACAAATTTATGGCAGGTCCGTCCCGTCAGGCCTTCGACCCACACAAACGAAACCACCTCTGGTGATGATTTCGTCTGAGTTTAGAGGTGGATCATGAGCCAGACGTTGCCACTCTGAACATGTCTAGCTTTCGAGGCGGGTTAAACCACATGCGGTTATTGTTTATACATAACTACAGGGAAATTCCTGCACATTGAAATAACCACACAGTATGGTTTAACGCGGGTTGACCCTGTTTGGTCTGAATGCGATGATAAAATTTAAGGCGTGTCGAGGTGAGTTAACAGGCCCACTATGAATGTGTTTTAAGGCTAGACTGAGGCGGGTTAGTGTCCCGACTCAAATCTCCCATGAAATTTGAAATCCAGTATGAATGGGGTATTAGAGATTCTGGCCAACTATGGTGCCCTCGGTGGAGTGAGGACGACCATTTTCCTTTGGGGATGTAACCCTAATGAAAATAGTCATAGTCATGTAACCTCGGGCACCATAGTTTCTAACAGACCCTCTTAGATTGCAGGCACAAACCCTTGCCAGTTGTTATGCTAAAAAATGTCTGCACTATGAGGCTCCCTAGGCTCTGTACTTTAGCTTCTCCTAACAAGGCAACAACTGACAGCTCTGGTCAAGGCTTTAGAAATTGTGGTAAAGTGTCAAATTAGAGTCAGTGTTTGCAGAGTAAGACCATCTCATGGTTATATATAATTTTACGCTATACAATGTAGGCCTACAAGAAGATATCTACATCTACATGTATGTCCCATATGTCCTTTGAGTTCCAATGCCAGGAGTAATATAGGGCAAGGGTTAGGATTTCATTTTTTGGGGTGACAAGTGATTTCATATTGCCATAGCATTTCTAAATTACCACAGGCAAGCTGATGCATGTACAAAGTCATAGCTATCTCAGTTAGCATGCTATCAATGGAATGTGAGTTTGTAGATCAAGGTGGCCATAAACCGTGTTTCTTAAAACCAATAACAACTTACACTACAAAAGACTTGTCAATTTTATTTTTCAGCCAATAGTTGATTGATAGCTCTCTGTGAAACAGCTTGTCCTTGATGAAGTATGATGAAGCAAAAGCTTGACCAAATTCTTGGAATTTTAGAGCAAACGTTTCATTCCACAAGTGCACAGCAAGGGAGATGGGAGACAAAAATAAGACTCATAGTTTCATCATTTCAATGGTTCTTTACATCAAAATTGTTGCACTCAAGCACCATCCTACAAAGTCAAACTAGTTTTGGCCTTGCAGGGTATATGGCAAATGCTTCCAATGAAATCAATCAGCAATTACAAAATAGGTCTACTCCTTAACTATGACCTTGAACAAATAAAAGAAGTGACACATGCCTAAAATAGACTCCCATGTTAATAACAAGAGCCCCAGAAGGACAATAATCTGTCATAAAGCAAAATATCACAGACATCCCAACAACACTATTCCTAAGAGTTTTGCAAACCATCTTTCTAAAAAAAAAAAAACTTAAGTGACAAGGAACTTGTCACTCCTCCTTATGTAGTTTTTTTTAGCCAATAGTTGATTGCCAGCTCTCTTTGAAAGAGCTTTTAAGCTCTATGAAATCTCCATGGATTTGCAAATTGAGATACGACTGTCATAAAGTTGGTTTTGTTCAAGGCATGCAAGGATCACTAAAACAACCTTTCCCCCAGAGTGTATTGAAGATTCAACATGCATTGTAGATTATTGGAAATGTTATAATGAATGTATCAAGCACATTTAAATGATTACAAAAAGCTAATGAAGCACAGAAGCATGCCATAGTATAGGTTTACTATAGAATAAGATATGACGTCTTTTTCAACCAGGAAGTATACAGAAGCAATGAGGATAGTAAGGGAGGGGGCTTTCGCACACTTAAAGGTCGGGTGAAATCCAAATTATAAGTTGATTCCTGTTGATGTGCAGGGCTGCATACAACTCATATTTTGTTATTCAAACATCTAAATATATTTCACAGATATTTAAATATTGTTTAAAATAATTTTCTCAGACCTGCTAAGCTCCACCCTAAAAAAATGTTCCAGATCTCATTCCCCTAATGACATCATTTGTCAATCATGCTTCTGCTGTTCGTGTATGACTTTGGTATGTAACTGCATGTGTGTGATATGTGATAAGCAATGATGTTGCGCATCTTAAGATGATTTTGAAATGCATAGGGTGGGCCGGCCGAGAACCCGACTTAAGTCTTTACTCTAGCTCTGCCTCTGGAAATTTGGTTAATAAGGTATACATACAAACTGTTGTAGGGAAATTTAGATTTCACTATCAAAAATGCAAAGGAGTTCCCATGATGGTGAAACAGAAAAAAAAGGGAAACTAATCTACTTCTACTTCTACGTCGATACTTGATGACAGGATCCGTAAGTCGGGATATAACGCCAAGGTTACCGGGGTGTGCAGGTGGACCACTACACCAGGGTTTCCCCCTACTCTTATACAAATAGTGCAGTGGGTTCTTAATGTGCAAGGGTGGTGGCTCTCCAGTACACCGGGCCTCCATTTAATGTCCTATCTGAGGGACGGAGTGTTTTCCACTTAACATAGCCTGCGTCTATGAAACAAGGCTAGGGGTGGGGCACGTTAACACACAACGCAGGCTTCAGTCATCCGCCTGGGTGGGATACGAACCCAAGACCTTTGGTTCGACCGGCAGAGGCTTTACCGATTGAGCCAACTCGCCTCCTAGAATATGCACTGATCTCAACTTCTTAGAGTGCATCACACAATTGGGACAGCGTCTCACCAAAGTTAAGGGACCATTCTAAACTTAACTTAAGTTCATGAACATCACATTGAAATGATGTTGTGAAATTTATACACCTTTCAATGAGATGTCAGTGCAAATAAGACACTCTCATAATTTCCAAGCTTAGTCCGACTCTTGATTGAATTTGATTTATAAAGACTAAAGACTGTAAATTAAGTTTCAAACATTTCAGTATTTTCACTTCAGTCTTTCAGACATAAAACTGGATCTAACCTTCAAACTTGCAACATATTCTAATCAACAATCTAATTCATCCCATAACTTAACTTCATTCTAAGTTCTGAGTGTTTAGATCTAAGGTACATTTGATCGACTATGGATGGCAATCGTCAGCTGTACAAGCCGCGATGAATGATTGTCAACAAACAACAGGCATTCAATATTCGCGGCTGCGTATCATTCGCGTGCAAACAGCACCAAGGCAATGAATTTACTTGTGGTCCCACATGTAGAAATTTTAGTCATGTTGTGTCAATAATTACTCTACAACATGTCATTTTCGGACGAAGAATTTGACCATAATGAAATAAAAACATATGATAAATTTCATACTAAGTGATTGAAAAAAGGATACCCTCCATCTTCAGCCTCATTACTTGTGGCTCTTCTTTCTCTCGCGACATTTGAGGCTCCATATCTTCGCCTGTCCTGTCACTTTTCTCGTCGTTTTCTGCATCTAAGAATGGAGATTAGCGGGAAAACACACGATCAACAAGAGGTTTCCGACTACTTTTTGAACACTAATCAAGCATAAAATAACACGAACGAGGGTTCAATATATTGCTTAGAAAGTATACTTTACCTTCATCTTCCTGATTTGTGACCTTATCGGCCCAACTGGACCAGGACTGGCCCAGAAACATCGATGGACTACTTCTTTCTAGGCTCGCCATTGCAGTCCTGTGTGTTCCATGACCATGTATCCCATCGTTCTCTACGTGTGACGTCACTTCAGCTTCCACTTCTTCTTGAGCGAGTTTCTTCTGTCAAACTTTCACACTTTTGTTCCTTTTATCATCTTTGTCAAGTAGTGCAGATTCCTTATACTTGCTGTTCATTATTTTCTCCGATTGTATATACATAAATATGTATATATATATATATATAATCTATCAATATGCATTGATATTATTATGGATCAGATATGCATCTATACTAATCTAGAGATATTTGACTTTGGTACAAAGACTTCTATAGCTTTCTTTTCCTGATTGATGCATCAATAAGGAGAGGCAGGATGGGGGTTAAACACAAAGGTTGTGTCAATCTACCCTTTCTGGTAATATGGCCGTCATTTACATTTCAAAAGCCAGTCGCTTCGATATGTTTTCTTTGATTAATCACATTCTATTTTGTGGAAGTACGAATATCACGATTATTTTACAAAAAATACATGTGCGGATCCACGTACACCACCTTTATACCCCGAAACTAGATCATTATTCACTTGCCTAACTCCTCAGTATGGTGGGCGAAGGTTAATAATAATAATATATAGCGCCATTATCCATTCTAATTAAATGCTCAAGGCGCTTCAAGATATTAGGGAACACGTACATTACATCATGACAAAGGAATCGTGTACATTAATTTACATAAGAAAGACAAAAATACAAAATGAAAGAATAAATGAATGTCTGTCTTTAAAACGCAAAATTTAATATATGGGATTGATTGATTGATTGATTGATATCATTGATTGATTGGTATTGCATAATGCAGACCCCCTAGGCTTATAGTAACTGGGAGATTTTCTAACATTCCCCTTTCCCTTTAACCCTTACTTCCCTTAGGCTATATCCCGTTAATCATTAAGTACTGGAACTGAAGACTTGTACCTAGCGTTTTTTTTAATCATGTATACTGTAGAGTTCTCTATATACTTGTTCTTTCTCAATATCCTGTCCCAACATATTCCAAGGAAAACGTGTAATAATGGTTGTACAATTTTGTTGACAAGGCTAGAAAAACGGTTTATCACAATGTTACTGTTTTATATTTGCTCATAATGATAAGGAGTATCGTGTATTTATGCCCTTGTATTCATTAGCATATATAGGTTCATATTTTTACATTTTGTATATACTTATGTTTTTGTACGTTATAGAAATTCTACAAATTCATTGTTATTTTCCTCTTCTTCCTCCTCCTCCTCCTCTTTTTCTTCTTCTCCTTTTTCTTTTTCTTCTTGTACTTATTATCATTTCTATCATCAGTTAGTGTTCTTTTTATCTTCAATATTTTTTTCTTTTTCTTATCTAACTGTAAATATTACTATTTTAACTTATTAATGTTGTACATGTCTGTAGGGGACCCCACTGGAAATAAGCTCTCGAGCTTTCGTGGGTTATCCTGTTCAAGCTGACTTAATTTTGACCTGTTATCATATTGTTGTATGTAATTGGAAGCTTGTCGAATAAAAATCAATCAATCAATCAATCATTATAATTTTTACAGACTATAGGCTTACAGATATTTTTTAGGAGAATTGCCTCAAAAATCAGAATGGTGTGTAAGGAAAGCGAGGTAATCTAAAAGCACTGGATGTAGCGAACTTTATGATATTCAAGGAATGTATATAATCAATGTGATATGTATGCGTAAGTCTTGTGTCTTGTTTTTTTTTTCTTCTTCAATGATTATATAGTTGCCCTGGCGACAACATAATCGCGAGAGGGAAGGGCATGCGAGAAACCAAATTGGTAAAGACTTTCAGCCTATAGGCCTAAAATTAATGCATCATGATTTGGCCCACATTCTGATATATATTATTGTGAAGTTAATTGTAGCTGATTTGACTGAGTTTTAACAGAGTTGCGTTGTTCTTATTTTTATGATTTAATTAAACCAACAAGGGTGCGTATAGGGAGATGGAAAGAGATGGTGAGAGAGAAATAAAAGGAGAACGAGAGAGAGAGAGGGAGGCAGAGAGAGAGAGAGAGAGAGAGAGAGAGAGAGAGAAATAAAGCCAGGGAGAGCGAGAGAGAGAGAGGGGAGGCAGAGAGAGGGGAGAGAGGGAGAGAGAGAACAGAGCGCACGAGAGAGGGTGTGTGGGGGTGAGAGATTGAGAGAGAGAGAAGAAAAAATTGGGAGGGGGCATAGAGAGAGTGTGAGAGGGAGATCGGAGGGAGAGAGAGAGAGAGAGAAAAAGAGAGGGAGAGAGAGAGAGAGAGAGGACAGTGAACAGACAACGTTATTATACTCCTCTATTGCTATCATTTTCAGAAGAGGAAAGGCAGCTAGGGGACATGGTTTGTGCTGGCTTGCGAGCGTAAGCTAGACAGGCCCGGGGAAATTAATTTTCACTTATATACCATGGTTACGACATTTGTTTGTGTGGAAGTCAATCATGATCAGTCAATATTGATATTTTCCCAATAAATGTTCACTGGATCCATCTCGAAACTCAGGCCTAACATGGAACTCACGCTACCGTCCGACTGAGTATCGAATTTATCTATAGGCCTATGTGTTTTCAAGTTCACATCTTAATTAAAACATCTATGGAAATGGCACCTGTCATTTGGGGATACAATAAAATTTAGACAGAACGTAACCTGATATCAGTCTTTCAAAAGCCGGCAAAATAAAATGTTTTATCCTATGAATTTTCATAGTTTCGATTTCCAAATTTTTCATAAGATGACAAAAGAAAGTACCTCCATCCTTTGGTACTTACCCACGATCTCCGGCTCTAAAAGGAAATATCATTTAAAAGGGAGGAATATAATCAGTGGTGGATCCAGGATGAGGGCACCATTGCGAAAAAAATACACAAGTAAGGGTCACAATTTTGACTGTCCACTTAAGGTTTACAATTGGGTTTAAAAGGAGTGCACAGGTCGCCCCCTTAATTTAGCTCTGGATATAATAATTACCAGTCACATGAATTTCACCCTTCGTTGGGAAGAACCCCTCTTCCATCCCACTCCTTCCCAGTTTGAAACATTTGTCTTTTCCTGTAAGATTTCTGTCCATATTCAAAGTGAGGAAATCTCTTTTACGCCGGTTGGATCTGATGCGGAGGCGGAGGCAGCGGATCGTCTTTCAAAGTGTGTGTGTGCGTGTGTGTGGGTGTGTGTGTGTGTGTGTGCGTGTGCGTGTGTGTGTGTGTGCGTGTGTGTGTGTGTGTGTGTGTGTGTGAGGGGGGTATTGGTATATACCCCTACATTGTGATTACATTATCAGGGATGCATGATTTCAATATTTGTTTCTCTCCCTACATGGTCCAAGATACTGATTAAGCATCATACTTTGCAGTTGGGTGTGATGGTCTGAATCAAATTTAAAATTTGTGAGGTCGCAGTGCGAAAAAATGCTTCTTATAACGAGGAAAAAAACAACCCTGATAGGGATTTAAGCACAATCTTATCATGAAAGAATGAAAAGTCCTTTAATAAGAAATACAATTATATCAAATTTAAGTGCGAGCGAGTGTATAGGGAGCGAGCTTTGGGTGAAATTATAGAAAAAGTTGCTCTTAGTCGTTTTAAATTAGGAGTACATTTTATGGCAGGGAAAAGTAAAGAAAAGTGGGCATTTATCCAAAGGGAAAAGGACACTTATTAGAAAAGAAAAGGAGCGTGTTTCAAAGTAAAAAGGGGAATGATCTGAGGTGAAAATGTGGCACTTCTCGCACCTGATAAGGGGCACTCACCAGAGGTGAAAATGGGCACTTATGAGAACGGAAAAGGGGCACTTATGAAAACGGAAAAGGGGCACTTATTACAAAGGAAAAGGGGCAATTATCAGAAGGAGAATGACACTTATTAGAAAGGATAAAGGGGCATGGGTCAAAATAAAAGGGACACTTATCAGATATGAAAAGGGGCCCTTATTTCAAAGTTAAAGAGGGCACCCTCAAATTTGAATAAGGGCACTCACCGGAGATAAAAAGGGGGCATACACAGGAGAAGAGGCAATTATAAGAGGTGAAGGGGCACCTCTCAGATTTGAAAAGAGGCAATTATAAGAGGTGAAGAGGCACTTATCAGATGTGGTAAGAGGCACTTCTTGTACCTGAAAAGGGGCACTCACCTGAGATGAATAGAGGCACCTGTGAGAATGGAAAGGGGCAGTTTTTACAAAGGAAAATGGGTACTTGTCGAAAGAAGGGGCATTTATGAGAAGGGGAAGGAGCTCTTATTAAAAAAGGAAAAGGGGCGTTTATCAGAAGGAAAAAAGGCACTTATTAGAAAGAAAAAGGGGGCAATTTTCAATGCAAAAGGGGTTCTCATCAGAGGTGAAAAGGAGTACTAATCAGATGAAAAGGGGCACTTATCAGAGATGAAGAGGGGCACTTATCACAAGGAGAAGGGGCATTTATTACAAAGGAAAAGGGCACTTGTTAAAGTAAAATGGACTCTCTCAGATTTTAATATGGGCAATTATCATTGGTGAAGGGGGCACTTATCAGAGGTGGTAAGGGTACTTATAAGAATGTGGAACGGGCACCTATTAGAAATAAAAAGGGGCACTTATCTGAAGTAAAAGGGGGCACCTTTCCTATGTAAAAAAGGGGCATTTTAAGGGTACTTGAAAAAAATGCATGAATATATGAATAAACCCGATGATTGTTTTTTATTGGATATATTCGTGTTCCCTTAATTTGAGATGAATGTTTGTTCATAGTCAAAAATATAACTCAACTTAATTTACAGGACTAGAGATGAGAAAACGAATGAAAACAAACCTTTCACTAGTTCAACATACTGACGGTCATTTATCTGTTTACATCATCATTACTATCAAAAGCTATGTTTATTCGAGATGGGCACAGTGGCGCGCACACATGAAAACATATGGAACAAAATGAAAACGTACAAGAATCAACAAAAACAGGAGACGGATGCATAACAGTTTAGCGTACCAGCAGCTGCTTATGAAAACAAAGACGCCGACAAAAGGGCACCAACAAAAAAGGGCACTTCCTGGAAAAAAGGGCACCTTCAAAGGGAAATCTCAAAGCGAAAATATACAAGTTTTTAGACATTGGTATATTTCCCTACATTGCGATTACATTATCAGGGATGATTTCAATATTTGTTTCTCTTTATACATCATATAAGATATTGCTTAAGCATCATACTTTGCACGGTAGGGTGTAATGGTCTGAAAGTTCATCTGGAGCGAGCAAAGCGAGCGAGGAAATTTTTAAAGATTTGTGAGGCCGCAGTGCAAAAAATTACATCTTATAAAGAGGAAAAACCCAATCCTGATGGGATTATAAGCACATTCTCATAACGGAAGACTGAAAAGACCTTTGATAAGTAACATAATTATAACATCTTTAAATGCGAGCAACGTAGCGAGCGAGCTTTGGGGGAAATTGCTCTTAGTCGCTTGAAATTAGGGGCACGTTTAATGATGAGAGGAAAAGGGGACACTTATCGAAAGGGATAAGACACTTATGAGAATAGAAAAGGAGCACGTGTCAAAGTACAAAGGCTAATTACCGGAGGTGAAAACGGAGCACTTCTTACACCTAAACAAAGAGGCACTCACCAGGGATGAAAAAGGCACTTATGAGAATGGGAAATGGGCATTTGTCGACGGAAAAGAGGCACCCATCAGATTTTGATAGGGGCTTTTATAAGAAGTGAAAAGGGGCATTTATGAAAAGGGGATAGGTTCCTTATTAGAAAGGAAAAGGGGCATGTATCATTGTTAAAAAGGTAATTATCAGAGGTGAAAAGGGGCACTTATCGCATCTGAAAAGGGGCACTGACCATATATGAAAAGAGGCACTTATGTGAATGAAAAATGGGCACTAATATTAATAAAGGGAAATGTGCATTTGTTGAAAAAAGGGGCACCGATCAGATTTTAATAGGGGCATTTATCGGAGGTGAAAGGGGGCTTTTATGAGAAGGAGGAAGAGGCTCTTATTAAAAAGAACAAGAGGCACATGTTAAAATAAACGGGGCACTTATCAGAGATGAAAAGAGGTAATCATGAGAAGGGGAAGGGGCACTTATAAGAAGGTAAAAGAGCTTTTATTAGGAAGGAAAAGAGGGACGTGTCAAAATAAAAGGGGCATTTATTAGAGATGAAAAGAGCACTTATGGGGAGTAAAAGTAAAAGTAAAACGAGTATCTCTCAGAATTGAACAGGGTCATTTACAAGAGATGAAAAGGAACTATTTTCATAGGTAAAAGGGGGCATTTATGAGAAGGGGGAAGGGGCTCCTTTTTAATTGGGGTACTTATCATATGGAAAAGGGGCACTTATTAGAAAGCAAAGGGGGCACATGTGAAAAAGTATAAGGTGCGCCTATCCGAGTTAAAAAAGGGTAGTTATTAAAAGGCGAAAGGGCACTTCTTAAAAAAGGAAAAGGGGCACTTGTCAAAGCAAAAGGGGCACCTCTCAGATTTGAATAGGACAATTATCAGAGGTGAAGGGGGCGCTTATCAAAAGTGAAAAGGGGCGCTTCTCGTACCTGAAAAAGGGCACTTACTAGAGATTAAAAAGGGCACTTATGAGAATGGAAAATGGTCACTTATTGCAAAGGAAAATGGGAACTTGTTGAAGGAAAAGGGGTAAGTGTCAAAATAAAAGGGGCCCTTTTAAAAATTAATAGGGGCACTTGTCAAATTAAAAGGGGCACTTTCCTATGTAAAAAGGGCACTTTGGGGGCACTTGAAAAAGTGGGAGGGCACTGTGCCCCTCTGCCCCACCCCCAGGAGCGCCGCCTCTGCTGCAGGCCTTGCAATTATTATTACTCCAGCAATTGTCCGGTACCCATTTATATCTGGGTGGAGTGGCATAAGTGGATTAATGTCTTGCCACAACATGTTAGTGGGGCTGGGATCCACACCCTCAACCCTCAAACACCTCCACAATGGTGTTTTGGTGGATATGTTTGTTTGCTCTCCATCTTACTTTTCACTTTTGTCTTCTGACCAGAGTGCACTCTTTAGATGCAAGTTCAATACCGAAAATGCTCTAACCAATTCAATGTGAAAATTCAGTGGATGCATACAGCAAATGAAATAGTTAGTAAAGCAGGGTGAAATATAATTTTCAATGGGAAATGAAAGGTAGGTCATGTAGAAAGTCCCATGAATAATTACAGGAGAACTTTGAACATGTTTTGTCTTCTCCCACTATGATTACAATTCCAAGAATTTTCAAGACGAGAAAGGAAGAGGTTTTGCACTATAATAACTGAAGATAATTGTGAATATCTTTAATACTGCATGTAAATGTTACTGTGTGAATATCCATTAAAATGTGATCTACATATTAAAGCGTATAATTTTTAATCCTTGTTTCTGAAAGTCTGTACCCCAACCAAGACAAATAAATGCGAGTCATGAAGCAACCGTCATAATGGTTTAATGAGTATCCATTGAAGTCTCTCTTTATTGCAGAGTCTAATACAACACATTGGATACAAATAATGAGGGGGAAATTAACAGAGAGAAAGGGGAGAAACTGTTTTTGCAAGCATCTAATTTGAGAAGTGTGATGTGCTTATGTACTAAGCTGCACTTCCTTGACATAGTTAACAGAGTCGAGCAAACAATATTAATGTACAGTGCTGAGATATAGGGGTTAATTCTTGAATGTGTCTATCCAACAAGTTTTATGATAAATGTTTCAACATTGATTGCATTTCAAACACAGCTAAGCTTTCATAGCAAAGAGGCTTTATTTGTCTCTAACAAAGGAATTGAAATGGTTGTAACATTGTCCTTCTCGATAAATGTTTCCTTCCAATTGAAATTCAGGTAAATTTACATTTGAAATGTCAAATTACATGACAGAAATGTCTATTGATTGGTCTTTATCCCTTTTCCCCATTTTTTTTCACCAAGTGCAAGAGAAATACAACATACAAATATCATTTGATCTAGATCCTCTACATCTACCCTTTAATTCTGATTCAAACACATCTTTTATACACATATATTTACAGCATTCTAAGGACAGAACAGAAAGAAAACAAAGAAAATTGTAACCAAGACCTAAACTTGTTGTGTTGCTACATGTATTAGAATTCCAGTGACTGCATGCATACCTGTGGGAGTTAGTATTTCTGGTATGGCCTTTTGAAAAGCAGGGAACTAATTGCGGTGGGCTCTCCCTGACATACACCACTAATCATTAGAAACTGATTGTCGGATATCCAAGTCTCATTGCCCAACTTGGGCATCTTCTCGCCTTAAAATGCATCAAGTAATTGGAAACAAATACATATCCAAATAGGCTCGTCTTTTCAGCATGACAAACCTAGATTTTCTTTAAAAAATGATGACAGCTATCGCCATATGACTGGTAACTTCCCATATTCTGTTGTTACATTCGCTGGAGTCTGTTGTTGTATTCAGTTATGCCTGTTTCATTGTGATGGACAATCAGAGCTAATGTCAATTTACAAATGTCCACATACACGTATAAACAAGATTGTACAAAAAGAAGACATACAAAGAGAAGATGTTCTTACCCAAAAGCAAAAAAGATGATTGCTCAGAAAGAGACATCATTTTGTCTCGCTTAAATACATGCACGATTCATTAAATATATCACAATTTGCAAAGTACAAAGGAAAATCAATTTACATCACTAGACTTTCAAGGATAGGTGATTTGTCAATCTATGTTATTGTTACATCAATAATGTGCCTGTATTTGTACAAAGTCTTAAACCTTTTGCACTTTGATCATTATCTAAACATCAATATTTTGTAGATCAATACCTTGCTTTATAACCCAAGCTGAATCAAATATTAATCATAACAAGTTAATCATATGAAGCATTATGTGTGGAACATACGTTGAAAGTGAACGTTTTGTTCTATATACAAGTTCACTCTTCATGCTCACTGTTTAGCTTAAGGCAAATAAGGTTAACATGACCAAAGAAAGAAAGAAAAGTGACTTCCACAAGAGACATGATTAATCGTTGTTTTCCTCTTGTTGTTTGTACAAGAGGGAAAAGTGAAAATCAAAACAAAAATGTTGCCTCTTCATTCGAATATCTTTTAAATGTTATGCAATGGTTTATAAGATTGTTGGCAACACGTTTCTGCCTCTGTTTTCAAGATAGTATTAGCTTCCGCACAAGATTTCAAACACATTCAGCATGTGCACTGCCACATATTTCACTGTGCAAGCACAATAATATACAATTATCAGCTTAAGATAACGAATGCATTTCCATGACAACATGATACATATTTACAAGATGAACAATCAAATTGAATATTTGAACCTCTTGTTTAAGGAAACAGTAACAGAAACAAGATAACAAATGAAGTTAAAGTAATCATGCGCCAATTTCAAAAACAAAGAATTGAATGGATTATGAAGACAACATAAGCGACTCAAGAGGTAGACGTTTGCAGTGTAACATGGTTTGTATGGTTCCAGTTTGCTGCTGAAATATTCAGAGTATCACTGTGGCTGAGGCTAGCATATAATGTTATTCATTGAGTAGATTGAGTCAACATCCTGTAATGTCTGTACGTAAACAACCAGCAACATTTATCAATTTGTATATAGTCATTGCATGGAAAATGAATGTGGAATTCTTTATGTCATATACATACAGCATTACATGAAGTCATGAAGTGTAAGTGAAATTTCACATTTTCTGTAGTTTTGCTCTGAGTATTTGTATAAAGCTTTGCAAATACTTAATTTCATGTACATGTGCTAATAATTACACACAAGATCTCCTCTTGTTAACATGTAGCTACACTGTATTGAAAGCCTATATCTTTTCTACCTTCTAATATCCCTCGATGACATGTTCTCAAACTGTGCAAATACAATCTTAGCCATCCAAGACAAATAGAATAAAGGGTGATCTTCAAAAAGAAAATCAAACGACAGAAACCACAACCATCAGTTAAAAAACATCAACATGCTTTTGTGATATAAAAAGATAGTAAGCCATCATTTGCTAACAAATTTTGAATCATGAAGTATGACCTATCCTTATTTGATTAGTACATGTCTTTGCACTTGCTCTATCTCATTTTTTTTTAAAGTGAAATTAACTTTCCGAAGTTGCAGTATACACAATGAAGTAACAGAACATGCGAAAATCATTGGAAAATGGATGACTAAATTTATTGTGAAACACATCTTTCTATGTTGCTATAAGAACTGTAGTAATGAATTAGATCTGTCATGATTATATGACATTAAGTCTTTGCCATCTACTTTTCATGGTGTCTATACCCAGTTCTGATCATCTGAAATGCTCCAGCATCTCATGATGTACTTGACTCCATTTGCTCATCACTTAAACATACTCTCTCTGGGAATGTCTCCCCTGTGCCTTCAGACTCTTGCTTTGGTTCACATTCAGGTGACTCTGTGACCTCCATTGGCTCAGATGGTTCACTTGGAGTCTTGTCTTCTTCCTGGATCAGTGCAGGAGCATCAAGTGCCTTTGAAGAGGCACCCTGAGTGGCAATTGGTTCAAGTTCAACTGGTTCTACAAGTGGTGGTTCGAGAGTCTCAACTGTATCTGGTAAATTACTCTCAGGTTCTTTGATGAGAGTTGGTGGTGATGAAGGCTGTGTTACTGGTGTATCATCCGATACTGCAGGTGGCACTTCATTCTCATTGCTTTGGGAGGACTGTGAATCAGTCGGCTGAATAGGTTCTTCTGGCAAGTTCTCAGATTCTACTGCTACTTTGACATCATCTGGAGGTTGCTCACTTTCTGTGCCAGAGTTCTGACATGCTTCAATGGCAAGCTGCACTTCCATTTGCTCACTTGATGGAGAGAGCGGTTTCGATCAACCTTTCTCTCGGAATCTGGAATATCAGATACCTTGGTTTCCACTTCTTCGTTTGATGTGACAGCATCTACAGGCATGGGTTCCATATCATTTTTAGATTCAGAAGTGTCCTTTGAATCATCAACATCTGATTGTGACATATGGATACTTGTACTGTCTGGCACAGTGTTCTCACATTTTGGATCTTCAGTAGTCATGGGTTCTTGGATGGCTTCACTAACTTCTTGGCCTATTTCCAACAAGGATGTCGCTGCAACAGTTTCTGACTTTACAACAGTGACACTCGTCTTCGGTTGAACACTTTCACACAGCATTTGGGATGATGCTACACTCCCTGATGGCTGCTCATTTGTTGACATAGGCTCTTGTGAATCAATTATTTTTGCAGAGGCCACAGAGTCTTCTTTCTGGGTTTCAGATCCTTCATCTGAAGGTTTCGATGTGATTTGTGGAACAACAACAGCAGGTGGTCTGGACTTCACTTCGGTGATTTCAGAGCTTGGTTTTGTGACAACAGCAAGTTTGATACTCTGCTTCTGAACCAGAACCTGATCATTATCTTCACACACCATCTTATTCTCTGTATCTTTGTCCATAGGGAGGATGCTTTCCACAGCTTTCTGCACTGACATTGCAGATTGAGAAGTTATATCTAACTTGGGTGGACCATCTTTGGTCATTTCGCTCTTAGTGGTGAAGATCAGAGGTGATTTCCTGTCTGTCAAAGTAAGCGCTGGTGACTTCCTACCAGTGGCTGCCTGCATGATCACTGTTGCAGGGGAACTTCTTCCAGTGCTTAGTGTGAGAGGAGAATTCCTCCCAAGGGACATAGCTGATGGTGTTTTACGTCCGCTAGTGGACAGAGCTGGAGAATTCCTACCAGATGCCCCTTGTGCCTCTTCTTTCTTGGGTACAAGTGTAGGAGAGTTTCGTCCACTGGACACTGTGGCAGGGGAGTTCCTGCCACTGGATCTACCTGAAGAGTGTACCTTGACCACTCCTTGTGTCATGGCAACAGTCTTAGTGATGATTTCTTGAGAGGCTTTTAATATCATGGTCTGTTTGATAGGGGTAGTAACTGGGCTTGGGCTAGTACTGTCAGTCCTCTGCTTTGGTTTCTGTCCACCTGCCTTCTGGAGTGAACGCTTCTTTATACATATTCTGCAGACAAAGTCTTCATCTTCATCTGGTTGTTGCTTCATACCTGCACAAATGATGAATATAAACGACATATGATTACCATTAAAAAAAGGGAAAGATCATCACAGATTAAAACACAAATATACATCACTGTTTCTTACAGTAGTTCCTATCCATGAAGACTTCTTTTAATTCCAAGGAGCCTATTACATAATTTAACTCGAGCTCTGTTCCAAAGTCATAAGAATGCTGATTCTTTATCAATAGGTTTAATGATATATCACAAGCAATGTAAATCAAAAATCCTGATTCCTCTAATACCTCAGACATACTGACAAGAATGACAACAGACTGATATTAGACCAAAAGAAGAACAAAAAGATTTCGTCAATTATCGGTCAGTCTGGAGTCAGTTTGGCAATGTGACTGATACCTCGAGGCTTGTATAACATGATCAATATCTTACCGATGCAGAGCAGATGATACCACTTTTCACAGCAATCACACTGCACCCAGTTGATATCATCACCAAGGGGTCTCAGACACTTCTTAGCAGAGCACACTTCGTCATCTTCATCTTCATCTCCATCAACATTGACTATGAGCTCATCCTTAGTGTCCTCCTTCTTGATGGGCAGGTTACCTGGACCTAACAGCTTCTCACCTGTAAATGATATGTCAAAATCAAACGTTCTTATTCATTTGATTGAAATTTTATAAAGCTAATATTTTCTTTTGAGAGAAATGAATGATGCAATAGATGAAAAATAATCTATTTATTAAGATTCATACTTTTTTTTAAATATCAACATTTAGGCCCATATTCTACTAATTTAGTTAAATATGCAAGGCCTTAGTCACATGCAACAGAGGGAAAACTTAGACATCAGTCTAATATCCTATGCTAAATTTGACTTTGGACCAACTTAAACCCAGTGGCAGGTTTAAATATCAGTAGAATACACAATTCAGTATATTCTTCAAAAATTAAAATGATTCCCATCTCAATAAATGTTTACAATGAAGTTGATATCTGGCATGGATTATAGTGCACCAGGAAAAAAATTGTTGATGTTACTGTGACGTATTGTAATATCATCTTAAAGGTAATGCAAAGTTTTGGGAAATTTTGAAACTGGATGGATAGTAATTCTTTACATTTTTGATATATTTGGATGCCCCTGTGGATGTATTATAAGCACTAAAAAATTTAGCCCCTAGAACACTTCTGCTTTCGATCAAATTGAATAATCAAAATTTACGGGTGCTCCCGGTAAATTTCAAATATTTCAAATAGCACCTAAGGCCATTCCATGGTAGCTGCGAATATGCAGTTCTCAGAATATGCAGTTCTGATATATAATCTCCAAACAAGAATAGCAAATTGGTCGATTGTAGTCAAGAAACATTGTTTTAAAGCTAAAGTAATATCAGTCTTAAGAGGGCGCTATATAACATAAAGAGTTTATTATTTACAATTTCATCACTTTAGACTCGATTTCAACCACAAAACAATCATTGAATATTGTAAAATCGCATCTGCTTCCAATATGTTCATTTGAACCAAATTCATGACCCCATACCAAAACTTTGTATTACCTTTAAGCCACACACGTATGTATATAAGTATCATTTCCTTATCATGCAAACTATAAAAAAAACTTAAATCACAAGTTTGCTTTATTGATTTTTCATGGTTGAACGTTGATATGAGACGTGGCATAATATGAGCAACAGATATGTGTCACAGAATATGATGAACAAAGCTACAGAAATTTGAATTTTCAGATAAATGGCTCAAGAAATCAATTTCAGCCAATACAAAAGCCACTGTTTGATATCATACTCCCTAATATTGTATACTACTCACCCTTCTTCCTCTTCATTTTCTTCTTCTGTTTCTCTTTGTTCTCCTTGCCCTCCTTCTTCACCTTCTCGCCTAATTTTTTCTGGGGTGTCAAGGGAGCAGACCCAGGAGGAACCAGTTCCTTTTCCTTCTTCTCTTTCTTCTTTTTCTTCTTCTCCAGCTTCATTTCCGCTGACATGATCTCAATGTCTTCCTTCTTGCGTTTCAGTTTCATCTTCTTCTTCTCCTTGGCCTCCGATTTCACCTTGAGTTTCTCCAGGCTTTCAGGTGGCATTTGCTACAGAAAGAGGGAAGAATATCTTTACCATTGCAGATCAAAACAGTGGTAGGCCTCTTGGAAAATGCTGTGCTACAGTACAGTAACTTGTATCACCTACATCAGTGTATTTAGCCACAATCAGAGACAAATCTCTGAAGGCTTGACAATGGTTCGAGGTGACTGGAGTTCATATAGCATGGGAATCTGGCCAAGTAAAGCTATTTGATAAGCTGTCTTGGAATCCTGCATTTCCATGCACTAAATCAAAAATTATAATATGCACTGTTTGTAAATAGATAAATCTGTGATGACTGTTAAACGTACAGCAAAATTGTGCATGATTTTAAACAGCACATTTAGGATACCGCTGAAAATCTTGTTTTGTTTCATAGCAATATGAATGACAACAATCAACCACATCAAGATGAAACTACAGATGTTGTCTAAAGGAATTTCTTGATTCACAGTATGACCAGTGAGACAGGAAAAGTGACCTACCTCCAGAATGTGTTCCATGAAGCGTTCCTGCTGGACTGGTTGGCATGCCTGTAGGATACGCCATAGCTGCTGAGTGTCATCCAAGGAGACTTCTAGCAGGTCACCCTCTACCATCAGATCCTCTAGCTGAGCCCTAGCATAGAGAGACAGCTCCAGAGTGGCTGACGACTGGGAGCCAGTGGAGGAACCCAAGGGGGGTGGCGGAGATGTTGGGTCCATAGTACGAGGAATCAAGGGGGTCTTTCGTGGGTGCTTCTTAGAGGGCTTATTTGAAAGGGTGACAAAATAGGGAAATAATTATTTTGCTATCAAACTTAGACAAGATGATACTCTACTACAACCCGATTCCAAGAATTGGTACATTAGAAACTAGATATGGCATTTACTGGTAATCTATTGAGAAGTAATATTAACATGTTGATATCATCAATATTATTAGTTTGTCATTAAAGTACAATTTTAATTGTATCACACTTAATCACTTGATATCATCAATATATTTTGTTTGTCATTTAAGTACGATTTTAACTGTATCACTGTAGCCTAAAGCCCCTCTAAAGTGTTGGGAGCCCCAAATTCGCCAACAATTTGATGGCAAAATTTCACTTAAATTGTATCATAATGTGAAAGAAGATGTCATTTAAGACACACTTCTGCGAAGATTTCCCCCCCCAAAAAAAAAAATGTGTTTGAAGACAAATAATGATAAAAGAATACATAATTTGGGTTTTCTGTTGTACTCAGAAAACCTAAATTTTGTATCCTTTCATCAATATTAGACTTCAAACACATTTGTTTTTAAAATCCTTACAGAAATGTGTCTTAAATGACATCCTCTTTCACATTATCACACAATTTAAGTGAAATGTTGCCATCAAATTTGGGGGGCTCCCAACACTTTAGAGGGGCTTTAACTGTAATCATATCTTACCTGAGAAGGTGCTGGTTTGGAGGCTGCACTGTAAGCATGTTCTGATGCAAAGCCTGTGTCCATTCCACTGGACATCACAGAAGGAACATCAACACCTACATCATCAGAGGACACATCCATAGTGATAGATACACCCATGTCCATGTCAACTTGTTCGTCCTCCTCATCTGGCCTCATCCTCTCAGACTTTGTAGGAACGGGTGGCATGCCATGCAGGATGGAGTCTTGGTGGACACCGTTGCTTGATTCGGCAACCATTGCTGAGATGCTTTCCACACGCTCCTGAAGCTCTGGCTTCCTGGCCGCTTTCTTGAGCTCTGCTGAGATAATGCGTTCTGTCTTGGCTTTGGCTGCCTGCTCCATCATTTTTGGCTCATGGAGGAGAGCCTAGTGAGGGCATCTGAGAGTTCATCTGTTGCTAGTGCTTGCTTGGCGCGGTCCTGCCAGTTCATGGCATGTTCTGTCAGTCTCTGGAGGGCTTCTCCCTCAGGCAATCTCACAGGAAGCTTCTGAAGAGACACCAGAAGTGATAAGATAGTCTCTAGGCGAGGCCTGCGCGATCTCAAGCACATTGGACAGAGAAACTTGACATCCTTGATGTTCTGGACACCACTAGAGGTGGAAACGTTACTTCCACCGAGGCCGTTGGAAAACTTTGACTTGTTGGATGCCTTTGGCAAGGGAACACAGGTTGTGTGGAACCAGTCCTTACACAGTTCACACTGAAGCATGAAGCCACTGACTGGCTTACGACACACACAGTACTTGCCCTGCTCCACACCATCCTCCTCAAGCTGTTGCTTGCGACGATTCTTGTCTCTTAAGGTGTTGATTGCATCCAGCTCTTCAATCTCAGCATTCTTGTAAGATGCCATCTGAAAAATTATAAAAAGAAATTATCAAATATAAGTTCCTCAATACAGGTGGAACATGAAGAAAAAAATGACACAAAAGCTAACAAGATTGTTCAATCATAAGACGTTGAAAAATATATAAAAGCATAATCCTTCAAACTGTCAAAGGGTACCAAATTCTGTATCACCTACATC
Source organism: Mesocentrotus franciscanus (assembly GCA_037976565.1). Lineage (NCBI taxonomy): Eukaryota > Metazoa > Echinodermata > Echinoidea > Camarodonta > Strongylocentrotidae > Mesocentrotus > Mesocentrotus franciscanus. The sequence goes on along the minus strand of CP137666.1, from coordinate 22,299,508 downwards.
AGTGTGTTGGGCCACAACCAGAGTAATCTCTGAAGGCTTGACAATGGTTCGAGGTGACTGGGGTTAATCTAGCATGGGAATCTGGCCAAGTAAAGCTATTTAAAAAGCTATATTGGAATCCTGCATTACCATGCACTGCACTAAACCATCTGCCATTCCAACAATCATTATTAGTGGAAAATATAGTTTGATTGTAATTCTGGCAATTCAAACTCTGTAGGCTGTTTTCATATGTACTCAGTATCAAACACAGTAATACACAACATGCATGAGCAAAGTTCCCATCATATGTACTTACAAAGGTGGCTGGGTCCCTGGATCCACTGGTACTGCTACCAATGTCCACATCCGTTGCGTACTCCTTCTCCTGCTCCTTCAACCTCTCCATGTCCTTCTGTTTCTTGCGCCTGGCCTTCCCTGACAGGTACTGACCGATATCTGTTCTTGGAGACAGCACCTCTAGGAGAGTGTAGGAGGAGTTCTTCTTGAGAAAGGTACGTCCTGCTCTGTCCCTCCAGGCCCTGGCTGCAGCCACCTGGGACTCTACTTGGGCCAGCTGTTCAAGGCGTACTGGGATGGAACGACCATGGACCACCATGCACTCCAGGACATCCAGGTAGGGGAAATGTTCCCCACTCTGTAGTGGAATATAAGTATGATATGCATTAATCTAACAAAACATACTACAGATTAAGAATCAGTCTAATCAGTTATCAAAGTACCCTCTTCAAAACTTGCTGTTTCACAAATAAGCTAAATTTTCTATTTTACATTTTACATATTGATGTGAAAAGAAAAGATATGAAATCCTGAAATTACATTGACTTAATGGAAGGAAAAGACACAGCAGTGTTTCGATAGTTAATAAACTAGTGATTCATAAATGTACATCAAGTTCATATTTTTATGCAAGAACCATAGTGCTTGGATCTCATTCAAACTACCCGAGCATAGTGTACCACCTACATCAGTGTGTTGGGCCACGACCAGAGACAATCTCTGAAGGCTTGACAATGGTTCGAGGTGACTGGGATTAATCTAGCATGGCAATCTGGCCAAATAAAGCTATATACACAGCTAGACTGGAATCTTGCATCACCATGCCACCAATAACAATGATTTTTCACAAATACAAATCATATTCTTTACTTGTTCATGATATTTACAAAATTCATATCACATTCTATCAATTACGCCACACACAAACCTGTATTTCTTCAATCTGCTTGCTCCAGTCTTTAGCCTTCTTGAGTGCTTCCTTGAGAGATATTGTGTTGGGAAGGTGAACAGGGATGTTGCGTGCCTCGTTGATGATTGCCTCTAGAGTAGCAATGGCATGTCTCGGCCTATAAAACAAGATCAAATTTTAAGTGATAATAGCGACAACATGCAATACGAAACAATTTAAATATTTCATTCTATCAAAAGTTCTTCAGATAGAAGCTAACCCTATGAAGTATATCATTTATCAATTAATGGGAGGACATAAAAGAAAAAAAAGCTGTGTCGAATTAGATTGCTAATGTTGATCCTATGGCAGGTTAACATAGCACACATACATGGATATAACCAAAGTGAATGAATTGAAGTAATCAGAACCACATGTTTCAGGAAACACAAGCCCATTTCTCCTGGATACAGCCTCATAAAGACTATAAGGACTATAAGTGTACCACCTACATCAGTGTGTTGGGCCACAAACAGAGACAATCTCTGAAGGCTTGACAATGGTTCGAGGTGACTGGGGTTAATCTAGCATGGCAATCTGGCCAAGTAAAGCTATATGGTAAGCCATACTGGAATCCTGCATCACCATGCAATGTCTATCAAAACATGTCATAAAAAGTGACCTCCTGATATCATTTTATTAGAAAAGCATTATCTGTATGAGAAAGGCTTAGCTTAAAAATACCCCAAAATTGGCTAGTCTTGAATGCTGGTCCAATTAAGCCATAGCTTACTTGAACTGGGAAGCGCCTGTATTTAAGCCTACAGCAATTCATTAGTTAGCAGGTTAATAGAACACTTTTTTTTTTTAGTGTTTCTTTATTCAAAATATTTTGTAACATCTGTCTGATACTTATTGCCATTCTATGAATTTAAATATACAGCCTTACCCTCCTTATTTAGGCTGCTTATGGCATAATGTAAGAATAGCCCTTGAAGCAAGTTTGGACACACTTACTTTGCAGCCAAACAGAGCTTAGCCTTTTCTTCCCATCTCTCACTGACAGTCAAGAGTTCTTGAAGCTCAGCCATTGCCTTCTCAATGGCTTGGTGTGGAGCTAGGCTCACACCAGAGTCTATCAGCTTGCGTAGGGTCTCTAGGGTCACGCTGGTAGGCAGGGCAAGGGTAGCACGTACATCATCAAGCCATCGAGCTTGGTGAAGCTCCTAGAAACATAGATAGAAGCAAAGAAATACACTGAGTATAAAAAATGACGGAGGGAAATAATAATCATATTTTATACATGTCACTTGAACAAAGTAATATTATCAATATATACAATGCTACATGTATCACCTACATCAGTGTGTTGGGCCACGATCGGAGACAATCTCTGAAGGCTTGACAATGGTTCGAGGTGACTGGGGTTAATCTAGCATGGCAATCTGGCCAAGTAAAGCTATATACACAGCTAGACTGGAATCCTGCATCACCATGCATACATGTCTTAGAATCTCATAGATAAACCTTAATAAAAAGTATGTTGTGAATTTGCAATAAAGTGGGCAACAGATTTAATAAAACAAAATCAACATACATCATCAAGCAATGGAGCTTGGTGAAGCTCCTAGAAACATAGATAGAAGCAAAGAAATACACCCGAGTATAAAAAATGACAGAGGGAAATAATAGTGGATTGAGTCCACATTGAAGATTCAATCGATCTACAGATTAAGGGTCTCCACTTGCCCACACTGAGTGTGAATTTATGATCACCATTTTAGTTTGGTTTCTAATTGCAAATTATTATCACCCATGATAACTTTATATTTTCATTAACAGGCAAGTCCAAAGGATGACCAATACATTACCAAGTACTATTGAATTGTATTATGGAATTGTAAACATAATAAAATAACATTTACATGTAATTATAAGTTTTATCTGATTCAAGCTCTATTACGGCTTTCAGCTTGATACAGTCATTACACATACTGAAATCTTTAGATGTAGTAGGTATTACATATGGGAGAAAATAGCATGGACTTGCCCTATAACAATAACAAATGAATTCTCCTTGAACAAATTAGTAAATTAAAGATTTTCCTTAATATAACATATATTTGCTTTGCTGTTCAATTTAATCAGTTTAAACTTCTTCAATCCTTGAGCAAATACACAGGCCCACAATGTCAGTCCCCCTTTTCAAGTCAAATAACTTTTAACAAAACACCAACACACAGACCCCGCATTTCAGTCCCCTTTATTAAGGTCACATAACCTTTCCCAATACAATACAACTAAAGACCCCTACTAGGTAATCAGTGGTATAAACAGCAGCTGTTTCCTTATCCCCCATCTCCATTAACAATGCCATTTGTGCTGTTAGGTCTTTCAGGTTTGATTGTTAACAAAAGGAGGTCATTACATTCTCCAACTTCTGTAGCAGGACTGAAAGGCCAGATTTTCTCCAAGAAAAAAAGATAAGGTTGAAGGTGGAAAGAAAAAAAAATCATGCTGATATGGAGTAACAACAAAGGAAAAATGTGTCAATTGGAACTAACAACAACAGTTACAGCAATGGCAACAACAATGAATGTTAGATACTGCTTGTAAGTATCGGCTTGCATGGTGATGTAGATATACAGTAGGCTTGCGGGTGCACCATGGGAGAGAGAGGGAGGATTGAGGAGTTCTGAAAAGGACTCTTGGTAATCTTTCTCGAGGGTGTGTAGTCCTGAAAAGGACTGTTGGTGTAGTCTTGAAAAAGACTGTTGGTTATCTTTCTTAGCTTATAGTTCTAAGGAGAACTATAGCGCTTGGAGAGGATGAGTGTGTAAACAATAAATGCATCATGCAGCCTATAGAGCCGACCCTCACTTCACAAGAAAGTTCATGTACAGTATTGGTAAGCTTAACAAATAATTGACCACACTCCTTTGATCTTAGTAAAGCAATTCTCAATAGCTGGAATCTTGTTGCAAATTGTGGACCCGAAGAAAAAATAGCAGTTCATTATTGAAACGACAATGAACATCTATTTCTCATTCCTTTACAACATTACAACACTTGTGGACCTTAACTCAGAATGGATTTCTGGGAAATAAATTCTGAGAAGTTGTGTACATCCAAAGGATATGAAGCTCACACTGAATTCCTAGTATTGAAAGACTTGCACTACTCTTCATGGCCTTAATCTGTTAAGAGTATCTTACCAGTTTGAGTTTAGGAATCTCAGGAAGCTCTATGTCCAGTGCAGCACCAGCTTCAAGAAGTCTCTTGAGCTTATCAGAGTTTGGGATGGCATCGGACAGAGCATCCTGGGCTTCAGAACGGAACTTCTCAACCTCATCTACAAGTTTCTGTTTAAACATTCAAAAAAAGATAGCATGCTTCATCATTTTACATATGAATGTTGCATTCTTCATCTTTACATATTACAATGTTTTTTCAATGAAGAAGACAGATCATATAAATATTGTATTCTTCAATTGTACATCCGATGGTTTAGAGCCAGGACGGCGTTCACCATTACCACTTTATAAAGAGTTAACGCTCTTCTGGCTATCAGCAAACAACATGAAGTGTAATAAGAATCCCATGAATTTAAATCCTATTCTTTTAAGTGTGTTTTGCAATTTTAGTAAGACTTTCAATATAAGTGACAAGTGATAAATTATTTCATAACTATAACTTGAAGAGTTTCTCCACATTTCCTGATCCAGCCTGGTTTATAACATGGAAGAATTACCTGGACTAGCTCAGCCTCACGGATCTCACATGGCAGACTCTGGACCTGCTCCATGAAGTCTGTGAGTTCCTCATAGTTCAGCTTGGTCACAAACTTAGATTCCACATTGCTCTTGCTCCTATGAGAATTAAAAATCATTACATGTATAATGATGTGCTTTTACAAAGTCTACAGGAAAATTCAATTCAAGAGATGTCCATTTTGCACAAATATGAAAGAAGGCGGCTACTTCATATTTGTTTTCCAATAACTTATATTTTAAACATGTTACTTGAACAAAGTAATATTATCAATATATACATATATACATTGCTACATGTACCACCTACATCAGTGTGTTGGGCCACAATCAGAGACAATCTCTGAAGGCTTGACAATGGTTCGAGGTGACTGGGGTTAATTTAGCATGGCAATCTGGCCAAGTAAAGCTATATACACAGCTAGACTGGAATCCTGCATCACCATGCGTACATGTCTTAGAATCTCATAAATGAACCTTAATAAAAAGTATGATGTGAATTTGCACAAAAATGGGCAACAGATTTTAATAAAACAAAATCAATGTAAACAAACTATAGTTTTAAAGTTTTGAGGGACAGTGAGTGCCAGTAGTGACAGAAACAGAATTTTCATAAGTTTTGTATTTTTATTCTTCTAAACGGGATGATTTAACACAGGATTACTGCTTACAATAAGCTAACTGAGCACAGAAGCTTGTATTCCTTAGACATTTCTTAAAGACTAGTGTGATCAACGGTTCACTTGAACAACTGAAAGTCAGTTACACAAATACAAACAATGAAAGATTAATTGACACTATCCCAAACTTTAATATTTTAAGCAATTCATATACAATTATATAACATTTATCACCTTGTCCTGTGTTTTTTGTTGACAAGTTGTAGGGCAACACTGGCACATCTCTCGGCCTCAGCCACAGCATTCATCAACTGCTGGAGCAGCTCATTGTCAGGGAAATGCTTCTCATCAGCCTCCTCAATCATCTCCTTCAACTGAGGCATGTCTGTTTATAAGAAAAGGTATGAGGATTATTGCATGTATCACAGAAATATCTGAGGGTGTAATTTACTATGTTTTTAAATTTCAATTTATACAGCAAAGCTATAAACTCAGAAGAAGAACAAAAAATCAGGCATACTTTTGTGAATTAGAATAAAGGGAAAATCCTTCATCACTGTATAACTATGTTATCATTCCTAGCATCCTTCTAGAGATGGTCAGGTTGGTCAATGCAACATTTCTAGTCTCTAACAATCACTGATGTTATCTGCTTTTTATGTATTTCCCTTCAAGGTGATCATGTACATTTAAAAAACTGCAAGTGACCCATAAAAGTTATCAAATATAAGTTCCTCAATACAGGTGGGAAAAGAAAAAAAATGACACAAAAGCATACAAGATTGTTGAATCATAAGACATTGAAAAATATATAAAAGCATATTCTTTCAATCTGTCAAAGGGTACCAAATTCTGTATCACCTACATCAGTGTGTTGGGCCACAACCAGAGTAATCTCTGAAGGCTTGACAATGGTTCGAGGTGACCGGGGTTAATCTAGCATGGGAATCTGGCCAATTAAAGCTATTTAAAAAAGCTATATTGGAATCCTGCATTACCATGCACTGTACTAAACCATCTGCCATTCCAACAATCAGTACTAGTGGAAAATATAGTTTGATTGTAATTCTGGCAATTCAAAATTTGTGGGCTGTTTTCATATTTTCATAACCTCTGTATTTCCCTTCAAGATTATCATATACATTTAAAAAGTACAAGTGAGCCATACAACATAAACAAAGGTGAAGCATGTTTAACATTGGTTAGATTACTTTCCAACTCTGGGATAAAACTTACCCAGTTTAGAATCCTGAGATGCTTCAAGGGCATTCTTGACCTTGTTCGCCCAGTTGTCAAAGGATTCTGCTCGGATTTTCAGATTATGCAACATTGCTGGCAGTTCATCCAAAGTGTATCGATATCTAGGTAAACATGTTTGAAGTACACAAGATATATATTTTTTTACAATCAAAGACTTAAATTTTTTTTAAATCCATTCCTTATTTTACAGTTTTAAAATCATGAGATGCAATACAGTCAATCTTACAGGTTGCACAACATATGCTTCTGCAACAATTACTCATTTAATTTCACAAAACTAATTGAATATATATAACATCAACCCAAAACCTGACACTATACCTAACCTAAATCCTAACCCTATATCGATGACAGAATGAATCCTGGATCAAATGTCAGATGACTATCCAACAATGTCAGAGCTGTCATGCTCTTGTTATCATCACACTGAAACCAACTATTAAGAAAGTCATTTTTTTCCTTCAATTATCAAAGGAGATGTAATGTTATTCATACATAAGGGGTTTGGAGATGATGGCACTTCGTGAAAGTATCATATGAGCTTCTTTTACAGACATGTACATACAAGGATCATATGGCATGACCAGCAGTTAACAATGCCATGTTTATACCTGACATGGCTATTGGTCACAAATTGTACACAACAACAACAAAAAGACCACCAACAACAACAAGACCACCACCGCCACGGCCACGACCACCACATCATCACCATCATCACCATCACCAACACACCAACAACAAATTTCCCTTACCTGAGACAGTGCCTGGAAAATTGGTAAATTGCATGCATACAGTACAATGTAGATCTACACGGCACTACGTGTACATGTATATGAATAGCATATTTGTTTACCATGACATGAAAGAACGATGGCCTCCACAACAAATTGAAGCAATGCTAAGCATATCAGAGATTTTATGTACCACCTACATCAGTGTGTTGGGCCACGATCAGGCTTGACAATGGTTCGAGGTGACTGGGGTTAACCTAGCATGGCAATATGGCCAAGTAAAGCTATATATACACAGCTAGACTGGAATCCTGCATTACCATGCATACAAGTCATAACATCCAATATTTTGATCTTTATCTTGTTTCTCCAACAATCTTCAGGGATTAATTGTGCATGAGCTTTCTCTATGTAATACATAATACCTGATGGGGCTATATTGGAGGCATAACTTCATGAAAATATCTTATGAGCTTCCATTACAGACATGTGCATACAAGGATCATATGGCATGACCAGCAGTTAACAATGACATGTTGATACCCGACATGGCTATTGGTCACAAATTCACAATTTACATAACAAGAACAACAACAAAAAGACAACCACCACCACCAACAACAAGAACAACCCAGCACCACCATCACGTAACCATATCATCACCATCACTAACAACAAATTTCCCTTACCTTAGACAGTGCTTGGAAGACGGGCAGTCACACAGTTTGTCCACATGGTGTATGCAGACCAGCTTGTTAGGAGTGCATGGGCATGTGATGGCTGAGAGGAAACATGTAGTCTTACAGCTCTCACACTGTCTCTCATCATCAGGTAGCAGCTCAAAGGCCTCACGCTCTGCTTCAGTGATACCCTGTCATCAAACAGAGAGTTCAAATGAATGACTTTCTGCTCCAGCAAACAAAAACCTTGAATATTTAATTCTTCTTCTCTGTATTAGAAAGACATAAATAATTATTCATAAAAATGTTGCATAAATTCCATACATTTATGCTTTGTTTCACTTTCTCTACAAATACATATTTTTAAGTATGTGTTTGTCTATCTCTTTCTCTCTCTCTCTCACTCTTTATTTGTCTACAATCTTTGTATCCGCTATTCAGAATGTATCCACCACAGTCAATCTCTTTATCTCTACTTTTTCAATGTGTCCTCTTCTCCTGTCCTAGTTTTGGTTGCTATAATAGTAATTTCTAAGACATCTACACAAACCAAACATATTCAGAATAGATATTGGCCGTGCATATCTCCTTACCCTTTCCAACAAAGCCTTCCTGCATCTCTTCTCCTCATTCACTATGTGGAGCATCTCCTTGTACACTGCCGCAGCCATGCTCAGGTCCAGGCTCTCTGGGTCTGCTGCCATCTTACACACCAGCTCCTCGTGTGAGAACACACAGACGCGCTGCAAGGATCGGTAGTAGTCGATGCACGCCCTGCCCATTGGAAGCTGTATACAATAGAAAACAATTCATTATCATGAGACACTTTCAAGTTTCATGCATTTGTATATTTTGCCTTAGTTAATAATAATCTTAATCTTTTTTTTTTTTTTTTTAAAGTCCACTCCAAATTTTATTAAACCGAAAATGGAAATTCTTTGTGCCCAATTGATCGTGAGCCCGGCAGCCACTGAGCAGCGCCAGATCGACATTGCTTTATCCCCTTATTGTTGAAAGCCAAACAAGGTAGCAGCGACTCCCATCTTTTAACATCTTTTGGTATGACGCGGCCGGGGTTCGAACCCACGACCTCCCGGTTGTGAGGCGGACGCTCTACTGACTGAGCCAACACACCGGTATTAAATATCCACCATTGTGTTCCACATTTAAGAGTCCTACTTCAGCCATTTGAATACATAACTAAAATAGGCTCAACCCGTAAATTGCCTATAAAGGTAACTTTGGAGTGAAGTTAAAAAATTGAGCTATTAAAAACGTAGGTGCCAAAAAACTTGTCATTATTTTGAGCTTATAATATGTATATAAAGACCCCTTGCTTGTTCTATAGGACCTCTGTAGATACATAGCTGTCATATGATCGTTTAATTACATACAGGGATGAATGTGTATGTAAGGTATTATCGGGTTGAACTACACAAACTCTCCAGGACACTGGTTGGTCCTCACAATCTAATTACATGAACAAATACGATTTGAAAAGTAATGCAGCTAAAGTACATTAGAGTACCTCATATACATAGGGATCAACATAACTTACTCTTACAGTAGTCCCTACAAAACTTTTGACTATGGTTTCATGGGAAACTTGACAATGGTTTCATAGTTACATGTACTTACCAAAACATACTTGTAGTTTTCTTTTCAAACATCAGTCAATACACATAAATTGTAAATTGTATGCATACAGTACAATGCACATCTACACTGCGCTACATGTATATGAATGGCATATTTGTTTAACACTGATGGTGAAAGGAAAGAACAAAGCAGCATTCTGTATAGTGGCTTGTGGTTGAACAAAGTTGAAAACACATGTGCACAATGCAGGCAATCAAATGGCACACAGGCTATATATGGCTGCCACAACAAATTGAAGCGATGCTAAGCATATCAGAGATTGTGTACCACCTACATCAGTGTGTTGGGCCACAATCAGAGACAATCTCTGAAGGCTTGACAATGGTTCGAGGTGACTGGGATTAATCTAGCATGGGAATCTGGCCAAGTAAGGCTATTTGGTATTAAGCCATACTGGAATCCTGCATTACCATGCATACTTCAGCCATTTGAATACATAACTAAAATAGGCTCAACCCATAACTGGCCTATAAGGGTAACTTTGGAGAGAAGTAATAACACAAATTGAGCTATTAAAAATGTAAGTGCCAAAAGACTTGTCATTATTTTGAGCTTATAATATGTATATAAAAACCCCTTGCTTGTTCTATAAGACCTCTGTAACAGGATACATACTGTAGCTGTCATATGATCTTTTAATTACATACAGGGATGAATATGAATTTATGGTATTATACAAGTAGAACTACACGTATCTCTTCATGCCAAAAAGGATTATTGAAAAGTGCTTCTTCTGATAACATATATGAAGCTGAAACATGCTTTCTACAAGTAAAAACAAAACAAAACAAATTACAAAAAAAAACTAGATGGATCCTCGACTGCGCAGTCGAAAATGATGCCTACGACATAGAGCAATTTTACAAACCAAAACAGAAGCTATTTTTAAAATTCAAGTTTGATTGTAATCCATTAACAGGTTCTCAGAATATCGTGATTACAAGCTATTTTTCATAAACATGTATGACCCTTTGATCTTTGACATCATGACCCTAAAATCTAATCAGTTCATTGGCTCTGCAAGATACATACATGTCCTGAGTTTGATGGTAATCCATCCATCGTTTCTAATGATGGGATCACGAGCTATTTTTGAATACATAATGAGCCCTGTGACCTTTGACCTCGTGACCCTAAAATCTAATCAGTTCATTGGCTCTGCAAGATACAAACATGACCCAAGTTTGGTGGGAATCCATCAATGGGTTCTTGAGATAACGCGATCACGAGAACAGGACGTACAGACGTATGGAAGGACGGATTGACAACCCGAAAGCATAATGCCTCCGGCTACTTTGTTGCGGAGGCATAACAAACAAAAAAACTGCACATAAGCTCACCCAATCTGCAGGGCAGAAATTGACAGCTTCAGCAAAGTTGTATCCTTGGTTGAAGCCTGCATGATAGGCTCTAGGGAACGTCACCACAAACTCTCCAGCACACTGGTTGGTTCTCACAATCTAATTACATGAAGAAATAAGAATTAAAAGTAATACAGCTAAAGTACATTAGAGTACCTAATATACATAGGGATCAACATAACTTACCGTACTCTTACAGTAGCCACTACAAAGCATTCGAATATGGTTCCAGAGGACTTATGGTTTCATGGGGTACTTGACTATGGTTTCATAGTTACATATACTTACCAAAACATACCTGAATTTTTTTTTTCAAACATCAGTCGATACACATAAGTACATACGCATCGAATTGTAAGTTGTATGCATACAGTACAATGCACATCTACACTGCGCTACGTGTATATGAATGGCATATTTGTTTAACACTGATGGTGATAGGAAAGAACAATGCAGCGTTCTGTATAGTGGTTTGTGGTTAAACAAAGTTGAAACTCATGTGCACAATGCAGGCAATCAAATGGCACACAGGTTATATATGGCCTCTACAACAAATTGAAGCGATGCTGAGCATATCAGGAATTGTATGTACCACCTACATCAGTGTGTTGGGCCACGATCAGAGACAATCTCCGAAGGCTTGACAATGGTTCGAGGTGACTGGGGTTAATCTAGCATGGGAATCTGGCCAAGTAAAGCTATATACATAGCTAGACTGGAATCCTGCATTACCATGCATACAAGTCATAAAATCTACTATTTGGATCTTTATCTTGTATCTCCAACAATCTTCAGGGGATATAGAATTGTGCATGATCTTTGTCTATGTAATTCATAATACCTGATGGGGCTACATTGGAGGCATAACATGTCCCAAAGAGAAATCAAACACTAAGTTCCAATAATTTAAACATCCCTTTCATATCAGTGATACTATTTTAAGAAATGCATGTTGGTCAATACAAACATGTCTTTGCCTGTATCACTTAAAAATCATTAACTAGTGGGACACACTGCATTGCCATGTATTACCGATTTAATTTAAAGCACAAAGCAGTTGCTACCATCAGCAACGAAGTGGCCAACAGGCTCAGCAAGGCATTTTTGTTTTCAGAATAGTAAAAACACCCTACTTGGTGATCATCTGTATATAGGGCATGTCCAAGGTGTTTGGTCATTCTGTGTCCCATACATTATAACGTATCAAGGTATCAACATCACAATAAAAATTGATGCTATCACTTTCATTGATATTTGGTCTGATTCCATTTATAGTACAGCTATCAAAATAAACAGGTATACAAAATTATATCCTGTGGTTGGTAGCATATGGGACAAAATACCTTGGATTTGCCCTAACAAGGGTGAGGATTCTACTTACAGGGACTCCGTGGTTCATGAGTATGGTAGGTGACATGATAGTGACCAGTTGATGGAGTAGATCAGGCTGAGCATCAAACAACTCAGGGGCTTGGCCTCTCATCGCACTCTCAAACAGCTCTGCTGCACTCCCGGGTACTCCATACCATGTCTTTGGCTCACCCCTAGAACAAAGCGGGCATGAGCAACAAATTGAAGCAATGCTAAGCATATCAGAGATTGTATGTACCACCTACATCAGTGTGTTGGGCCACGATCAGAGACAATCTCTGAAGGCTTGACAATGGTTCGAGGTGACTGGGGTTAATCTAGCATGGGAATCTGGCCAAGTAAAGCTATATACACAGCTAGACTGGAATCCTGCATTACCACGCATACAAGTCATAAAATCTAATATTTGGATCTTTATCTTGTACATGTGTATCTTCACCAATCTTCAGGGAATATAGAATTGTGCAAAATACAGTTTTAATCTTAACCCATCGATTGCTGCATTCTCTCATTCTCACAGGCTTATTTTTAAGTCGTGCATGCCTCTCACCCTTTAATCTGATAACACTTTCTGTAAGTGGTGGTCTTGTCTGATGACAAGGTTGCAATCTTCATTACACATAGAAAGTAACAAACACTTGGTTGCACTATCAAGATACACTGTATGTTCAATGTTAATGAATTAAATTACAGACACGAATGGGTTAATCATCAGTGCACTTCATTACAGACACCATCAGGGCCACGGAATGTGAAAATGAAACTACTCTCATAAATCTGCAATTACGGGCCTATCGTTTAATGAGAAGTTTACCACTGGAGATACAATGGGGAAATGTCAACAATGAGAAGCTTACCAGTGGAGATAGTTGATAGAATAACTCCAGTGATCTTCATTATGCCAGCAGAAGGATGAGAAGCACATACCCACATAGATCCAGGGTACCTTCATACCAGAGATGTCAGCATTGATGTGGCATAAGACCGATTCATCTTGGACGGGCAGGTTGTTCAGATTCCAAGGGGAAGTGATGTACTCCTGATTATATGAAAGAGTAAAGAGGTTTGAACAATACATAACATGGCTTATTACAATATAAACACTTCATTGTATTGCTGATCATAAAACATGTAGATTTGTTTGCATTCTCCTGCCCCTTTTTCACTGATTCGGTGAGGCTCTACTTACAAATATATATACAGATTAAAATAGAACTAGATGAAGTTTGCTTTATGAACGACTGTGCTACTTGCTATATGCAATTGAATTACGTATATATGCATATGGAAAGGGAAACATGCAGCTTACAAGTATTCTAGTTAGTATGACCCATTTAGCCTGAAAAGGGTCCCAAACAACTTGTATCCCCATACATTCCACAAAATGTGAAGCCTGGAAAGACCTGAAACAGAGATGTGACAGGGTCTGAAATCAGACAAAAGCCTGAATACTGGTATCCCTCAGAATTAAGAGTGAACAAAGAACATACTCAAAGTGGAATTTTATCAGCATGAAATTTGATTTAAATTTCAAAATGCACTTATGCAGTGATCAGAGATGTGAAACCATATTAAGAAATAAAATATTTTTTAAAATATGAAACATAATATGGTATATTCCTGACCATGCAAAGTTCAGAATTATGTACATTATCTACATGTATCTATTTATCAGTTCATGTCAACTGGTGTGATTCCATAGATCTTACCTGGTCTTCAGGAGCGACCACCTTACTCTTCTTGGTAGGGAAACCACTGCCTTGGATAAGGGTATGGATATCAGCCCCATACTCTACCAACACATCATCCTCCACAGACTGCACCAATCTCCAGAATTCCTTCTCAATCTGCTCAGGTGGCACCATCTGCAAGATGAACAGTTTCAATAGAGATACATATGAAATGACAGGGGGTTTGTTTGAAGTATACCTTCAATATACAACATACACAGCATCCTTAGTCATTTTCACTTTAGTATAGAGTCATTGAGTTTTTATTGGTAGCATCTCACTCTGGCATACATAAGTATAAAAATATTAAAAATCTTTCCTTTCTGTATGCAGGCAGTCAAATCTTATTCAGTGTATCTGTACAGAGAAGCCACCTGCCTATAAAGCCTGCTCATCACCTTTTGCTTGAATGGTATTCGTATACAGGTTTGAATGTATATTAAACAATATTATAAGATGATGAATTGGATCCTAATCAAATAATTGGTTGAGAGCATACACGTGACCAGGCATTTATTTTTCCTAACACGTAATTTTACTAATGACCGGTCATTGACACATCATGTTGTTGCTGCGATGGTAACCATTGAGATTTCTTCATTTTACTTTTACTCGCGAAAATGGCTGCCGCAGAATTTAAAACGTCTACGTTTGAAATTCTTTCGACTGAAGAAATGCAAGAGCTATTGAGTGGGACTGATGCTGCTAGTACCAAAAAGAGCATAAAGTTTGGCTTTGCGAAATTTGAAGCATTTTTGGGCCTGAAACAAATTGAATTAGCTGAAATCACAACCGACAGGCTTCGACTGGATGATGTTTTGAGCACTTTCTATTCAAGTCTCCGTCGCGAAGATGGATCGTGGTATAGCAAGAAAACCGTGCAAGTGATCAGGTATGGTGTACAGAGACATTTTTTTTTGGACTTGCATAACTTTGATATCTGTGACAAGGCAACATTCTCAAAGCCGTCTTAGTGAAGCTCAAGAAGGAAGGCAAAGGCTCCATCAAGCACAAACCCGCGATCTCAGCTAGTGACATGCAAATCATACAAAACTCGTCGGTGCTCGATTGTGATGTGTCAGCAGAACAAAGTGTTTGTCGATTTTATGACTTACTTCTGTAATCGTGGACGTGAAAATCTTCAAGAACTTAAACCCGAAAATTTTCAACTTGAGACAGATGAAGACGGGTTTCGATACATCAGTAAAAGAAATCAACTGACAAAGAATAATCGTGAGGATGATGATGAGGTGTCGAACAGCGGAGTGATGTACGAAATACCTGGAAGTTCAAAGTGTCCAGTTGAGAGTTTCATGCAGTACGTCTCAAAGCTGAACAAAGATTGCCCTTTTCTATGGCAGAAACCAAAGCAAAGAAGCCAGAAGATGGTGACAACTGGTACTGCAATGTTCCAGTGGGCAAAAACACTGGGAAATGAGATGAAACAGATTTCCCAGAAAGCTTGATGCTCAAAGTTGTACACAAACCACTACTTAAGAGCAGCAACATGCATCACGACTCTGGATAGAGCCGGTTTCGAGTCTCGAGACATTCCCATCATTCCTATAAGTCTTGTGAATTCCCACCAACAACTTTCTAGTTCGCTTTCGCAGGAAAAGGTACACCAGGACATTTCAACGACTTCAAATACTTTTCAAATCTATGATTGTGTGGTGAACATTTATAATAGACCCTAAGTAATGTTCAAAACAGTCCAAACACCCTTGGCTATCGCCTTGGTCATGTTAGACTGTTCCAAAGGTACCTTGTGTGGGTAATTCTTACTAATGCCCTCACTGCTGTGTATTATTTGTATACTATGTCTGACTAATCTCAAGTTATAAGACAGTAGTGAAGATTTTTAATGACTTCATTCAATCGTTAAGGCAATGTTTCATTATTTTTCTTCTCAGAAGTCATCCTCCCATATACAAATAATCTAAATGAAAAAGTAACATATCATATGACTATTTTCCAACTTCTGTAGTCTTCTCAAGAACAGTTACCGTATTTGCCGGCGATAAGGCCGCACCGCCGCATAGGCCGCACCCCCAACTTTGACATTTTGTAGAGGAAAAAAAAAAAAAAGGTAAAAAAAAACAAACAGACCAAACAAAATAAGCGTAATTTTCTCGTAGAACACTATTTTTTCTACAAACTGATACCAAACTCATCAATATTCTTATAAATTTACAGGAAGTTTACCTCAAAATGATCGTAATTTTGCAAATTTTCATCGATTTTAAGCTAGTACTGTATCGCAGGCAGATTTGGTATCCTACATACATGTACAATACCCCTACCACGATGTGCGGTAATACGAAATTGCGACTTTGGCTAGATGCGCAGTTGCGTTGCGCGGTAGCTCCGTAATGGTCCCTTCTTTTAGCAATGCAATGACTTAAATCTAGATCTACCGGTAGAATTTGTTAAAAATAGGTAATGAAGTTTATTCACGAGATCGACAAAACTTCATGTCAACAATGCAACATGAAATAGTCGGTAAGATGTGTGGAGTTAATCTAGAAATGTCCTGTACCATTACTGGTATAGATCTAGTCATTGTACCGTTGGGAGTCCCATATGTACGAAATTACGTGCTGTTTTAACAGCCGATTTTTAACTGTTGTTGCAGATTGGCCGCACCCCGACTTTTTGATATTTTCGGAAGAGAAAATACTGCGGCCTTTACGCCGGCAAATACGGTAGTCCATTTCGGAGTCCACAAGATGCAATGTACTAAACAACAAAAACAGATAGAGAAGAATGTTGAAGGAATATTACTTACATGGACTGGCATGGAGAAGAAATCTTTCTTGAACTGGTCAGCCTTCTCTCCAAATGTCTGCAGAGAGTATTCCTTGCGAGCTGTCTCAAAACCAAAAGGATCCTGTGGTTTACTCAGACCCTGTTGTAAAAAGAAGCAAAATCTTTATTTTTAAAAACTGGTATCATTAACTGTCTGTAGCACCTGGTAAAACCATATAGGCCAACCTACATGGCATAACTAAATTACCTAATCAAGTGAGTACTCTTTAAAAAAGAAGGGGGAGGCTAAATACTCTTCCCAGTCTCTAACAATATGGATATTCTTATTATCCTTACACAGTGCAAAATGGAATATATGTATGATATGAAGCTTTAATGCTTTACCAAACAACAAATCTTGTTCTTTCTTCTTTTTTTTTCCTTTTTTCCCTGCAATGTGATCATTTTAAACCTAGTTTCAGATTCCATATTTTCATTACAATAAATGATGAAAATTTGTTTTTTTGAATCAATTATCAAAACCTTGATAAACTTTCATATTTTCATGATCAAAAAGTCTTTTTTTTCATAAGAACTAAATATGATACATGACTAAACTGCACATCAAGAATATTTTCACATAATTTCAAGAAATCCTCCACAATTTGATATCCAACTTCATTTACCTTGGCAACACAGGAAGGGCATCTCCAGTCTCCTTTGGGGACCTCTGGTAGAGGAGGGATAAGACAGAATGTGTGGAAGCTATCATCACACCCATCACAGAGAAGGAGACAGTCCTCGACATCACCACGCCCACATGTGTGACACATGTACATCTCAATCTATCAAGAAAGAAAGATAAATTAACGGTCACAGGCTAACTGGGACAGAAGACAAAATCAATCCAGTATGCTAAAGATCCATCATGATACACTCATTGTATTTCTATGCATATTACATTACAAAATGATCCAAGGATTATTAAACCTAGGCTGTAAGCATTTACACGTTAATAATAAGTAATCCTTAACACTTGACTACATTTCTAAGGTGGGTCTTAAAAAAGGTTGCTTGACTGGGTTCATGATATCCATGTACAATTTAAAAGTAGCTCATGTTTGCATTTTCTTTCAGTCAGCACTGCATACTGTCCATCTATTTGATTTTAACTTCCTCTTGAACTTGGCTCTCTTTCTTGCTCTAAAGTTTCCCAATGGGGGGAAAAGGCATCTCCAAAGACATCACACAACTTGAAATATCATGATAGAGCACAGATATAAATACGTACCAGACTGGTACCTATGGCGCCTGTCCTAGCCCTCATCTGCATATTAGAGCCAGCAGCAGCAGCAGCCAGATCCTGGGCAGTCTTTCTTGGAGAGGACTTGGGAGTCTTCTTGGGGTTCCTTGGATTCTTTAGTGTCTTGCTCAGATGTGCTAGACTGACGATCTAGCTTGGCCCAGGATCCATCTAAACCATCTGATAGTAAACACCAAGACAGTGGATTGAGTTAGATATCCCATGATTATTAGTTTGGGACAGGAATGCCAAGGGCACAAGATCTGTATCTTAAGAACTCATTTCTAGAGTCTACATTGACCCAAAAGTAGAGAAACCCTTTTTTCCTTCTTTATATATTACAGCTTAGTTCTAACCTCTTGAGATGTGCTCTTGAAAACTTAAAAACAACTGTCAAAATAGATTTGCTGCCTACAAGAGCTATTATTAATATTATTGTTATTATTATTATTATCATTATTATTATTATTATTATTATTACTATTATTTTTGTTGTTGTTATTATTATCATCATTATTAATAGTACTATTATGATCATTATGATCATTATGATCATCATCATTATTATTATTATCATTATTATAATCGTTATCAAGTTCATGTCTAAAATAGTTCTTTTAGCATCCAGATGAGACAGTAGGACAGGAAAGTGGATGAACTTACAACAAAATGTCTCCTGCATCAATGGCAGTCTAGTACTATGTAAAAACAAATGTTAATTTCACCAACAAATTGAATAAATAATGAAAGATTTGAGAATCACATGAAAACACAAACCAAGATGTGTATATGGAACTGTGAGTAAAGTTAATCAATGAATCACCAAGTGAACCACCACATGAAAATGTAAACCTATGGCCACAACAACCACCACCACCACCTCCACCACAATGGCAGACAACACTATCACCACAACCACAATCATAATCACCATCACCATAACCACCAAAATGATTAGAATGTGTATATTGATCAATGGCTGATCTCTTATTCTTGAAATTTAGAAATTGAAAATAAATAATAGTAAAAAGTAAAACAGCATCTACTTCTACGATTCTACAGCTACTATAACTTCTATTACTGCTTGAACAAGAATAATAATTGATGATTACTATACAATGTTATACCCCACACAAACACAACCATCCACACTGAGTTATCTGAGCTCAAGCTCTCTTTTCAGCCATTTGACTGCGAATCATGTAACCTTTGCAACATAGATTACTTTGTTCCATGACACCATGGGTTAGTTAATAATTACATATATTAGTCCAAAACGCAACCAGGTGTAAGTAAAGGGGTGTAAAATAGAATAAATAAAATGAATAACACTTCGAAAATAACTGGATAAACTAACTTCTTTCCGGGCTCATCATCATGGGGATTTCGTCAAAACTACCTTTCTTCTCTCCTGGCTGGGCCACAAGGCCCAGTCCAGCAAACTTTGGTCCAGGACCGAAGAGCTGGAGCTTCTTCAGCTCAGGGTTGTTACTGATGTCCACTGTCAGGGGTTCCTGTGGAGTACGAGACAGTAGGGAACACTACAGTGTTCACGGATAATTTTATTTGTTATATGTTCGAGGAGCTGCTCAATGAATCTGATGAAGCCATGTCTGACAGAAATGTAAATGTGGTTTCAATGAACAGATGTCATGTTGCTATTTATGATAAAACCGCTACTTGCATGAAACAGAATATTATTTGAAATATACTGTATATGTATGATTTGATATATCAATACAATTCCTTTCTAATTAAAATAACATTGACTAAATTTAATACAGGCGCAGCGGAGCACCCCAATTACCGAGCGATCGACTCTCGTCCAGTAAACATCATTTGCATAAAATAAACAATTGTGTACCGATTGATGCGAAAAAAAGTAAACAAATTTCGAAGGCAAATTCTTCATTAATTTGATGAATATCAGCAATCAAAGCTGCTAAATCGATTATTTAAAAAATGTGCAAGACACTCATGTGTATAACAAAAGTTATTGATGCACCGAAAATGTGAAATTTAAGGGATAATTTTGACGAAAAAAAACGAAAAATGAGATACGAAATCACCGTAAAATTCACCATTTTTCGAGACCGGCCAAGATTTGCCTCATATGAACAGAAAAGAAATTTAATAATCTCAATCCTTCTGAAATATCTCTTTTTATAGTTGCTGGATAGGGTAGAGTCAGAGAAAAACATACCCCAACGTCCGAATCTCATCGAACAAAAACAAGCCTTCGTGTGCGCAATATGTTATGACCAGTCCTATTCATTCAAATGTATGTTATGTCAGGGAAACCTCGCGTGTGCCTGGGTTATACATGTGTTGCCGGCCGAATGCACTGAGCCCGAAGACGCATGCGCAGAGAATAGGGACTCTTAGATTTGCACGACGAGCGTGCACCTGCTGCGTGGACATCCTTTTAAGGCAATGTTACGTCCTTTTAAGGCACTGCCGGGCAGACTGCCAGTGCTCGACAGTGCCTTAAAAGGACGTCACATTGCCTTAAAAGGATGTCCACGCAGCAGTCCACGTTCTCATCGTGCAAATCTAAAAGTCCCTGAAGCCCCATGAAACAGAACTTATAACTATAAAAATACTCCATCGGCCAAGCGAAAATTTCGCCCATGTATGGATTCAACCCTCATGAACATTCATACTAAGTCTCTACTTTCTGCATTGCTGGATAGGGGAGAGTCAGAAAAAAAATAGACGGCGTGTTTATCGAGGGTGAAGCTCATATCTCGAGTTTTATTCCATGGAATTTCATATTTATTTCACTGATATCAAGTTCATAATAATTGTAGTTAGTATGGAAAGTTTCATAGCGATATTGGCAGTAATAAAGGCGCAACGCGAATTTTAAGATTTTACATTCTAGCAAACACATGTTCGGATTCACGTAGATGTCCGTTGGTTATTCAAATAGAACGGGCCGTTAATGATATGCTAATTGGGGTGCTCCGCTGGGCCTGAATAGGAAATACTTTAATCAACAGTATTGATAACAAATACACATATATTTTTCATTCTTCATTCTCAAGTACCCCCCCCCCCTTTCCGCAAAATTTAGTCATACGCTGTACACAAAAAAGGTATTGTTATAAGTCCACTTTGAGAATGTTCATTATTAAAGAGAACACAAAATTTTGACAGGATGTACCTCTGGTGCTTGTCTCTTGACCCTGCGACTGTATCCCCCTGTAGAAGGTGGTTTGATGGCCTGTCTGGATGGAATCCCATGAGGCACATAGTCCTTGTCCTTGGCATCACCTTCTGGTAGTGGTTGCTGATGGAAAATACAATAAAGAACAAACATGAAGGACATACATGTACAGTGTACATGAACGCAAAGTTTGGGAATGCTTATGATGTTGAACTATAGATAGCCCCTCAATTTCCACTATGTTTGATGAAATCATCCATAGACAGGGGTGTGTTTGTTAGTAGTGCCGCACATATTATAAAATCAAACAATCAATAATTGTATCACTGTTTGTATTAAATGATATATTTTAAATTGAATTAAAGTAGCATATTGAACACTCAAATGTACACTTTTTTTTCCAACTTTATTTATATCTAGTTGATAAATATATAGGCAGGGTGTACACTAACTTTTCCACAGGGGGTCCATCTTAAAATTTAGAGTCTGTATGCATGGGATCTTTGCTTAAATTTCTAAATTTGGTGGGTCTGGAGTTAGAATATTGGAGCCTATGTACACCTGTACCCAATAGCGTTGAGCCCTGATAAAGGCTACACGTACAGATACATGTAATGGCAACATAAAAAACAATGTTCTGTAACACGTCAACCGCGTGACAACTCACCACTGGTTGGTCAAAGGACGCTCCAGAATGGAAGACATCGTAAGGCCAGAGTATCCTCTCATAATGCTTCAGGAGTTGACTCCCAACACCTTTACCCGGAGGGTAGTGAAGCTATAAAAGCAAGACATTGAAAATGAGACACAACGAATGGTTTAAAATAAAATCAGGAGTTGACTTCCAACACCTTTACCCAGAGGGTAGAGTGAAGCTATAAAAACAAGACATTGAAATAAAGACACAACAAATGGTTTAAAGTTGATATTCATAGAAGAGCCCTAAATATGAGATATTCATATCTAGAGAAAGCTTATAAGCCATACAATGAGCTTGGATGACATTCAAACAATATAACACTTCCAAAAAAGCGAAATTGGGGTGAAAACAATCACCCTATTCTCTGGGACAAATTTGCCCTATTGTCATCCGAAACGGCCTTTAGCTGTGACGTAGGAAAAGGGAGGCGTGGCTAGTGTGCCACTTCCGGTTATCTAGTAGAATGCATGTATAACATTATAAGGCTGAAAACACAGCTTCAACTTATGTGTTATTACCCTTACTATAGAATAAATTATAATACAACATCGTTTGTAAGTTACTTCTCATTAATATTTCCATCTTGATATTCTAAGAAATGTATTATTTGTGAAATAAAAACGTTGACAAATGGGGAAAAAGAAGGTGAAACTATATGGCTGTGTCCCCGGCTTTGTTGTAGAGCAAGCCTGCATATATATGGGGATTTGGGTGCCGGCGATTTTTACCACCATGTAGTTTCACTTTGACATATCAGTCGGAGACTTCACCTCTTCCACTATGAAAAAAACAGTTAGTATTGATTTGATCATTATTATGAATAAAATAAAATTCAAACAAATCGAAGAATATTTCATTTAGTCGATCGTATCACGGCTAGATTAGCTGGAAAATCGAGGCGATTCTGCTGTTGTTACGATTCATCTGCGAGTAGTGCGGCTCTTGGCAGCCGCATTACCTACACGGCTGATCGCTGATTGAATTTAGTATCGCTGGCGGATTTATATTACCTGCGCGCACATCAAAACACACGTAAACGTGACTGCACTGCACACCGCACACACACAGTACTATACGCTTGCATTTCAGTCGCGATAGACGAAACTTTACGAAACCAAACCAAAACAAAACGGCGAAATACACTATTCTATGGAATTATAGTTATCGACAAATGAAAATGGAAAATAAACATTATTCATTGGTATGTCAAAGGAAATTCCACCTCGGAACATGATTCTACTATAGGTAATTTTGTTTTGAAACACAGCTAGGTTGATTTTTCATACTATCTCCGTGTACATACAGCTCAGCTGGCAAGCTAAAGCCGGTGAAAAGTTGAGTTGTAAACAGTTATTTTACGGATATTGTCACTTTTTCAATGCCAATAATGACATGAATATTGACATTAGGATATGTTTCAGGACGGGAGAGGACAACTTTATGTCAGATATTGACCATTCAGGCAATATTTCAATCGTTTTGAGAGAGTGGACTGACATCCACTCTATGAACATTTGTGTGTAGATCGCAGTTAGTCCCTATAGCTGCGTGAAGCATATCCCGGCTCTGACGTCACTCACAAAGCCACTTTCCCTTAGGCGATTTCGTAGGTCAGGATAGAGTCAATTTAGTGAAATTTGATTTTCATAAAACACAAAACTGCACACTTTCATGGCATGTTAGCTGCATAAATTGCTTTAATAACTCATTCAATTATAAATTAAACTATATTTATTTGATTTTATTTCCTATAAGTATCAACTTTAATAAAAATATCAATATCTTTGTGTCAAAATAGATATTAATGAAAAAAATATTCATATACAAATATGTACTGATATTTTTACTGAGACTATTTTCAGAGGAAAATAACATATCTTCAAGTAGCTACACTGTAGCTTTTAATGACAATTTGTATCCATATTTCAAGCAATTGTGGTTGCAAACCGCTCAATTACATGACACTTGACAATGTTCATGTAAAGGCATGATAAAATTATCTTGCATATTAAATATTCTACAATTGTATTTCAGGTTTACTGTATTCAACTTACCCTGTTTGCAACCCTGCTCCACTTTCTTTCTCTGCACACTATCTCAAATCCACCTTCATCTTGAACAATCTGTCAAGAGCAAATTAACAGGAAGGGAAAAGAATCATTAAATGCAGTACCAGGTGTACATGTACACATGAGCCATGTTTGAGGGGGGAGTCACACTATGTTTTCTTTTTCGTTATCAAAATTGAAGGAGATTAATACATTACACATGCACACAGACACCGATGCATAATTGCAGCTCCATAAAATACTGCATTAATCAGGAAATTGGAGGTATTATTGCTTGGGTCACTTAATTTCTAAAATAACTTGCACGTACGTGTACCTTGAAATGAAGTCACAGATTCTCGACAGTGACTTGATATTTAAATTGATGACTTTCATTTTTCTTTTCTTAGAAGAATAACTAACCATTTAAAAGAATTCAATTGTTCTTTCATACACATGTTTACAAGCACTGCAGCCATATTTCATGGATTTTACCACTTTAATATTAATCTTCCAACAACTATGTATATATCAATAACAAGTAAGCTTGATGACGATGCCTACAATGTAATCATATTCATGTTTGTCGTTTGATGTCTACTGCAGTATACAAACTGAGAGCACAATATTGCTTTTTACATGTTCAACTCAAGTCAATGCTACATTTTTGTGAGCAACAAAATAATTATATACAGTAAGCTTCACGCCCTACTACACTGTATATTACATTTACTTGTTATCCTCTAATATTACTGCAGACTTTACAGGGATCCATTTGAAAAGGTGATGGACATGTCAGAGTGACCAGTAATTGCCTCATGAATGCAATATATATATATATATATATGAAAGATAGTATCCTAGCAACAGCTTAGGTCATTCACCTTTCTTTGTTCTTGACAACAAGCATCTATAATGCCCTGAGGCGTGTATTTTATGACTCGATGGTTGCAGGAGGCATTGGATTATGGCAGCACTGCATAACATGTACATGTATAAGCAGTCAACTTTACATGTACATCAACTACATGACTATACAATCATTGAAGACCATACTAATGACTACATGTACAGTATGCTTAAGTACATAGAGTAGAATATCAACACTGTAATTCCACAAGGGAATACACATCAATCACTATTTATTTACGCATGAAAAGTTCTGAATTTCCACTGCTCTCTAATGAACATTTTCCTCATGCCGGCCAAAATTGTCCAGTAACCTACATACTGAATATACTACATGTACTATAGGCCTCTGCTATGGAAAGGAATATTTGCATACATGATAAATGTACATGTAGGTTCCTTCATATTTACTTTAAAAAAAAAAAATCAATGTTCACCAAAAAAAGCATTTAAGTTTGATTGTTGAAAGCAGGACAACATGGTCACATAATCCACATCTTAAGTGGTATTCTCCAAGCCTCTGAATATTTCCTTATTTATGTAAGTTTTTCTCAAACTGTTTAAATTACATGTACGTTTCTCTGATTGTTCTGCTTTTAATCACAGCATTCAATAGTATGCTGGAGTTTACCTTTGACAACAAAATGCCATCTCTTTTAATGTCATTTCTGAGATCTCTATCATGCATGAGAAATAAGTATACTTTTTTTTCTTTTCAACCATCAATTACACATTTGTCATGATATTGAAAAGTTAACTGTACTTTACTACATAATTTTATAATTCATATAACATGATTTCACTTGAAAATTGCATTACATTACACTCGTTCGGCATGGAGGGTGTACGTGCAATGTATAAATGCATCTATCAGAAGTGCTCCTGTCCCAACCTAAAACAGGAAGTTGTGCTTTAAGTAATTTGAACTTCTACATATACCTCACAGAAACCACTTTAATGTACTTGACATTCATCAGTGCAAAGCCAAACAGGACTTTTCAAGATAATCTCCTCCCTCATTCCCCAATGGTGAAATCATCATGGCCTTTGAAATAAAATCTATAAAATTGACCTATAGTATTCCTCAATAAATGTAGCTTAAATATTCAGATGTTCCCCTCTAAAATGTATAAAAGATTTGTATTTCCTCCTAATTTTTGTTCTACTTTGATCCTTATTTACAACAACATGAATGCTCCACATATTCTGAGTTGTTATGTGCAGTACTTTTACCAATTATCACAAATACTAAAGGCTTTGTAGTTTGTACATAATCTTTGCTGAAAAATGTTGTAAACTTGAAAAATTACCAAATATATGCTATTATGCTTCCATATCAGTGGAGAAGGAAAGACTTCATGTACCGGTATGTGCTGAAAATAGGAGGTAGGTCTCATGATCTTTGGAGGAAAGTAACCTTTCTTTGAACTTAATGCATCATATGACTGACAAACATCTACATGTACAGTGTAAGACAAATTGTCCCTTCTCGTCTTCAGTACAGAACCTTCTTAATGATAGAGCATGCCCTCTAACTGCACATTTCTAATTAGGATGTCTACAATGTGGGCCTGGCACATGTGCCCTTTGAAGCACCCATGAGGCCATGGCCATGTTGGGATACTTGTGTACCATATGTATGACATGCCATAACAAAATCTAGATCTATACATGGATCAATGTATCATGTACATGTAGGCCTGCCGGTACTCATACCTCCTACAAAATGCAGTTAGTACACCATTCATATATTTAGCAATAAACAATGCACAAATTATATTGTGAAATAAAAATCAAAAAAATAAATCAAAACAAATAAAAACAAAACATAAGATAAAAACAAATAAGCAATGAGGTTTATACACATCTACAGTACACATCAGTTCTTGTTCAAATAAAGGTAAACCCACCTTGCTCAAATTGTACAAGTCCAAGCATTTGCCACACACATTGGGTATTTTTAGCCTGCAACCCTGCAAATAAAAGAACAATTATATGTAAGTAACAATGAAGTCTGTATTCATGATAATAGTATCACACCCAACAAATCAAAGTCATCTGGCATTTTCATATCAAATTGCATTCTTATTCTACAAAATTGTGTCCTTTTGCAACTACTGTAGTACCACTAAATACATGTACAATACAGTGCTTTTATTTATTAAAAAAAATTATAAAAAAAAAAAAAAAAAAAATCAAATTTTACACTTTTCTGTTTAAGAGCGTAACCTGTTATTCTTTTACCAAAAATATAATTACAGGTAGACAGATCTCTGTGCAATGTAACATTAAAAAACAAATTAAAAAAAGTTTTACTAGGCATCTCCTTCAATTTTTTCTCAGTGTAAAGACAATAATAACACATAGCATATTATATCCCGTATCGTAAGATTGTTGCATTAGGAGTGTACACAACAAGAAAAAGAATAGTTTTACTATAAAAAGATGTTTCATGCCGACTACATTGGAATAGTTCATTTTTTATTGCTGACGTCACTAATAGTTAACTTTTTCCATAGGGAAAAAGTTAACTCTGCGTTTCCCACCCCCCCCCCCAAAAAAAAAATCTGGCAAAATTCAGCAAGCGTTCAGGATTTCAAATGCCTCCGCACGGCCAACTCCCGCGGTGTCGCGGCGCTCAAGCCATGCAATTTATGCTGTGCGATAACTGCACTACATTAATGCAGTCCCTGTATAGGCGGCTTAGCGCCAGCTAAACATATTTACATCCTTCAATGTTTCATTTGAGCCGTGCAATTTTCTTTTATTTCTTTTCTGAATGTGATGTGAATGTGAGTATGCGAAACATGTTATTACAGAAGTGTACAAGGAATGATAAAGATGGAAGGGATATAAAACACATATACAATGACTCATTCTCGGAACAAGCTAAAACTATTTGCACTCAGGAAAATCATTAGTACTATTCTCCCTCGGGCCGATGGCCTAGTACTAGTTGATGTTCCTTCGATGTGAATAGTTTCAGCTAGATCCTCGAGTGTCATTGTATATTTGTATAATACATGTATGATTGAATTTAAACTTTAATCAGTTTAAAATAGTTTACCTGCAGCTCCCAAAACTTGGCGATGCTGTCCAAGAAGTTTAGCTTTATTCTTGTCTTAGCCTGCCATAAACAAAGAAAGAATTTTTTATATTTTAAATACACTACAAACATAACAACACATACAGACAAACATGTATTTATACTCCCTTAAAAAAAAATGATTGAAAACATTTATGCCTTCACAAGACTTTTAAAAATATATTTAATGATGCATGAAACAGCTATAAGCATACACGTATGGGATGAAGATACACAAGTATAACTTTTTTCAACCCCATACACAGTTTGGGCTATACATGTACATGTACATCTATACATGTATTCATCTATATGAGATAAGGGGAAATATATATCAGTATAGATCTGTACTCACCTACATTGTGCATGTATTAAAAGAAGTACTAACAAATTTAAAACTTTTATTTTTAGATATACCTCCATAACAATACTAGCTTTATATTGTTTAAAACATCAAGTGCCCTACAGATGTAAATGGAATCTGAGCAATAATCTGTCTCTAAATAATGATTACAATATATATGTAAAATCACATTGCATATCTAATTTAGGAACAATGCATGAGTCCAACACAACCTGAACAAAAACAAAATCAAAACCGCTACATGTACAATTGTACTTGAGTGACTGAATTTTGTTCTTCAGAGTGACTGTTTTGAATGTATAATTACACATTGTGCCACAATTTGTGCGTCATGAGTTCGACTCACAATCAAAATGCACTTTGGACTTACAGAAGGTGTCTATTGTCACGTACACACAAATATGTCATGCACATTAATTTCAGAAGCTATATGTACATATATGTACATTAATCCAGTCATTTTGTTTCATATCATAATAGGTCAATCACTGCTTTGAAGGAAGGAATCAGAGTACACAGAGTCCATGGAAATAAATTAGGAATGTAAAAAAAAAACTAAACAAAACTAACAGATACATGTATACATGTATGTTATTTTGGTTATTATTATATTTTGTACATATAATATGAAGGAAAAGACTATGGAAAAAAAAATAACAAAAATCCTTGTTTACGTGAATGCAGATATTGTGAAAGCCTGAAAGATTACATTTTGGATAATTTATGTTGCTATCGGCATAAACCTTGTGTACATACAACTCAACAGAAAGAGGGAAAAAGAGCAAAATTAATACATAGATCTTCCCTTTTGCCCACAAGAGGGCTCACTTTAAAACACACCAAATAGCCCCTTGGAATTCATTTGCTTGAAACTACATGTAAATGTGCATTGCAATATTATAAGCAAGAAAGTTCATACATGTATATTCTATTACTACATTATTAAATTAATTCATATTAAATTCTCAGGCAGGTATATCAGTATATCACTGAGTTTTTTTTAATGAAAGAGTAGGTCTATATTTACCTCAAGTTCGTTCAGTCTTTGTATTCGTGGTGTGAATCTAAAATTTTCAACGTCAACAGCAAATGGGGGTTGCCAGTCCTGTTAAGGAAAGAAGACAAATTAATAAAAATCTTATGCACGCTAGAATATATTCTGAAATGAGCTTAACTTGCCACAAAGGCTCAGAACTTTAAAGTACAAGTCCACTCCACTGAAAAGTTGAGCTGATTAGATAGACAAAAATCTAAAAAGCCCAAATATAACTTGGTTTTGGAAAATGGTGCTCAGACTTATTTTTAATAATTTTTTATAATGAGCAAAAACCAAGATAATGATCGAGCTGGTTCTCCCCCACAAATAAAATGCATTGTGCAATATTTTTTGTGACGTAGGGTCCTCACAACACAGACAGAGACGACAGTCAGTCCCAATATTGTTTAGCCATTGGGAACATTTCCCCGTTTTTCAAACTGTTTGGGATGCCACAGAAACTTTTCTTACTACCATCCCCTGGCCGATTTGAACAACCGTAAACCTGGCACATCGGCATCTTGAATAGGCTATTTTCGTAAATTTGTAATGTAACCAAATTTAATCATAATGCATACGTCTTTGTGAAGTGCCTCGATACAAACTATTTCATTCACCTGATAAGTATAACAGTATTTCAACAGTCAGAATGCAAACTGCATAAATATTAAGTGTTGCTAGGTAGGGCAAGTCATAATGTTTGTCCAACCTGGCAACGACTAATGTTGCAGTTCAGATTCTATTGTCTATTGAAATACTATTATTCTCATCGAGTCCCACCGTGGCACTAATGTCCTTTGGCAAGACATTGATCTGCATTTGCCACACTCAACCCAGGTGATGTAAATGGGTACCTGGCAGGAATTAATTCCTTGAAATGCTAGATCGCCCTAATGGCAGCACAGCTAAAGCCAAGGTAATAATTTCAAAATTTGTCAGGGCGCCTTGAGCATCCCTTGGGGTGGATATGTGCGCATTATAAATGTTATTATCATTATTATTATTTTGGAGACCTACCATGTACATGTACTTGTATTCAAAAGCCTTTAAATAAAATGTGGATGATTGCGTGTCCAGAATGTAGCATTATAATTAGTTTTTTTTTTCTCACCAAAGCACAGCAGATTATATTAGTATTCATACAGTAGCTGCACTATATCAATCTTATTATTATTTTTTATACAGTACAAATTGCAATTTACTAATTTTCAAACAAAATATTCATGTACATGTATCTCTGAGTAGGGGGTCAAATTTATTGATTTTAAATTATTAGAGAGATAATCACATGTACATTACATGTACACGTACATACCGGTACACAATCTAAATCTGCTATTATTTTCCATGTCAGACCAACATAAAGTTAAATGACTTCTTGACCTTTGCTTAACCCCTTGAATTTTACCCTGGAGATCATGGAATCTGGGGTTCAAATTTGGTGAGTTTATACCTTAACATATTTTCTAGTTTCTACATCATAAAAAATTGAGATTTTATATATTTTTTGCTTTCCAGCTTTTAAACTTCTACCAAGCTTTTAAACTTCTACCAAGCTGATACTCACTTGCTGATAATCTAAACTGTACAGTTGACAGTAGGCCCGTTACACATGCGTCGGCTTTTAAAGCCTCACGCCTGCAATTTGAAGCCGCCTCAAAATCATCAAACCCCTGTTACACATATCTCGGGCCCGCAATTTTGTGTCTACACATACATGTAGGCCGGCCTCACGAGCTGACGTTGGCATAGCTACCAACATTTGGAATTTTCAATTAGTAACATTTAAGTGTAAAACTGAATATCACGTGCGCAAAGCGCACATCTATGTCAGACCTGCCAACCTCTGGAGTTCAAAAACTGTATTCTTCAATCCCAAAAGTTGTATTTTACTGACAAAAATTGTGTAATTTAAAAAAAAAAAAAAAAACACGGATCAATGCCTCTTACAGTTCCTACATACAGGAAGAATTTTTTTATGGATAATTGGTTGAATATGCCTGATTTTGTCATGACTGGTGTGATCGATGAACCAATGAATATCCCCAAATTGCCAATGTGAGATGCTTGTAGGATACTTTACAAGACAGAATGGGCATTTTGCCGTTGAAAATGGCACACACACACACAAAATTAAAAAAATTAAAAAAAATCGTAATAATAGAAGGGGTATTCGTAATTTCGTAACGAGGGTGGGAAATTCTTAACAATCACGATTTTTTCGTAACAGTTGGCAGCTATGCGTTGGGGCGCACTCCAGATGGCAAAGCGTGCCCGCTGTAATGTTGATTATATGACGGGTCACGTCACTTCGCTTATACATGTAAGCCTGTGCCGAGTCCACTTAGATGTTGCACCTACTGATTGCGGGACTGAGTACGGACTCGGGCCGGCTTCAAACCACATCCAGAGGTGGACTGGATGGAGGCGGCCTCAGTCTGGCCTCAGTCCGGCTTTTCAAAAAAAGTTGATGCTACACATACGTCGAGCTGCCTCCTGAGGCGGCCTCAGTCCACTTTCAGAGGTATGTGTAACAGGGGTCTTAGTTTGATTCAGAACATAGCAATTAAATGCATTCATTGTGTATCTCACTATTTTTTATCTAAAATATGATTTTGCTCCCTGGTGTCATTAATCATTCATGTGACATGGCCTAAGATGTTTTCATATGACAGATGTCATGCACAACAGGCAAATAATTATACTGTTCTGAATAAATTACTGACAACAATTTTTTTTAATTGAGTATTTAAAATGGAAAAAATAAGCTTTAGCTGACAAGTAAAAAAGGTTGTTTTTTGTGTACAGTGTATGATGTAAAAAATATGTTGAGGTATAAATTCACCTCAAGATTCATGATCTTCAAAGACTTCAAGTAAAATTAATGGTTTAAGCTAAAGTCAATAAGTCACTGAAGTTGCTGTTCATTAGTTTAGATATGGAAAATGAGACAATGTGATTATCTCTCTAAATCAATATCAACAAATTCGACCCCAG
This sequence comes from Mesocentrotus franciscanus, assembly GCA_037976565.1. NCBI lineage: Eukaryota > Metazoa > Echinodermata > Echinoidea > Camarodonta > Strongylocentrotidae > Mesocentrotus > Mesocentrotus franciscanus. The sequence goes on along the minus strand of CP137666.1, from coordinate 22,266,796 downwards.
TTACAGATATAAGCTGATTTCAAAAATTGCAAAAAGTGTCAATATTTGGCCAGTTTGCCTGCGGAATTCCTGCCATTACACGAAAATAGTTCAGCCAATGGGGCTACAAATCTCGGCTTTAAAAAAGACTTACATGTAGTTACTCCATAAACCACTTTGGGTTCATTTGAAGAATGTAGTGTTTAACCCATTCGGTGATCTGACACAGAATGACACAAAATACACTCAAGAAGAAATATTCTGGCATCTAGTACATGTACGTGTAGCAGAGTAATACCAGGATATACTGTACATGTACATGTAGGGCACCTTGAAGACTTCGCTGCCTAAAAAGTAGGTGATGGTTGCCAGAATATTGAAACTTTAAAAATCCTGATGGGGGGGGGCTGCAGCCCCCCACCCCACCAATTAACTGCTCCATTTACTTTACACTAGCACATGATCACACTAGGGCTTCACACCATCATCAGTCATCACCACAGTTTCCCTATTTCCAGTACTCCTCTTTACACAAATTTAAACCATTTTATTTCCCCATTTGATACATGATGTCTATGTTCATTAAGCCTACAGTGAACATGAACTTAAAATCTCTATTGAAATCAAGATTTTAGATATGAGAAGTGTCATAGAGTCATAATATATGAATGGCAGAATTTACTCTTTGTAAGGCTTGTGTAAAGTAGGGAGATGAAATTTAGATTTTTTAGCAGGAACCCCCCACAAAAAAACAACCTCTTATCAGTTCATAATACTGCCTTAAAAAATCCAGCTAGAGTTGATCCTGGGGTTGTCATGCCATATGGACATGTGCTGTGCATGTAAATGTATGATGGGGGATCATAAGGCATAAGCTACGTACTTTGTTTCAGCAGCTTATAAATGTCATTTCATTCAGTGGTCTATGCAAATTTCTTGTACCTCTCTTGGTTATTTATATTCTGAAGCTGAATCGTTGAAGAAATTACGACGATCAAATGTCAATAACACACATTTTCAACATATTAATGCCCGTGTCAATTTTGGTGGACAAATTGAAAGGGTCGTACAGCTACATGTACGCACATGTATTACACTTAGCTACCGGTATGTTACCGGTACACAAATGCAAATCTTGATTTTTTTTTTAGCTGATGGATGGGAATTTCACCCCAATTTGTAGCTAATGATTAGTTTCACAAAAACTAGAGGAAAATTACTGATTCTTTTTGGCAAACATCAATGAGATTCTCGACTTTCTCATTGCTCTATCACATCATGCGTATTCGCGGGGTGCGTAGCTTAAGGACCCATGTACAGTACATACATGTAGCTTTAGAACCCTTTACCATACATGTGATATGGCCCCTTCTTAAAAAAAGTTGTGATTGATCCGAATCAATCGCATATCCCATTTCTTAAGTACACAGTTGCAATTAATTTCAAGTTGCGATTGATTCAAATCAATCGCAACTCTTTATAGTACAGGGCCCAGATGTGCCAATCTTCAACAGATCCTCAGAACTCAGAAGATCAACTACGAGTCTACCGGTATTCCTTAATATAATAGAAAACAAAATGTTCACAAAAGCTAATTTTAGTGAACAATTAAAATATCACCATTTATGCTATGATGGAAATCATATGCAAAATTAATATGTTCTACACTTGGCAAAATACCGGTACAAAATGGTGTACCAAGAATCAGTGTAGAAGAAGAACTACATGTAGCCTACATTGTAGAAGGTACCGACTTTGGTCATCGGACATACATGTACACTAGATCTAGATTGAATTTCTATAATATACCTTTATGAGAAATATCCAGTCATTCAGTTTGAAATTAAATGATTTCTGATCATTCATGTTTCCTTTGTCTTCTCATCTAGATTGTGTAGCCCCCTTCTGATAATAAATACACCACAATTGATTTATGTTGCAAATATTTTCTGCCTTCCCAATCCCAATAACAGAAAGCAAATTATAATTTTGATGCATTCTATCTTGGCTCAAAATCAAATTCAATGTTGTAACTTGTAAGATACATGCTTGTCCTTGACATTGTCCTTTGTCATAGCCTATAGGACCATTGCTAAAGTAAAAATTTAAATTTAAAACTTGAGGAAGGTATTGGAATCTGTAGGAGATCAGTCAACAGCACTGGCTGTGCAGCATGCAGCATTTTTTTTCAAGCCTTGGCATTTTCACATGAATGAAGCATTGAATATGTGGAATTTGTCTCTTTCTACAGAAAAATTAGTGTCATGGTCAACACCTTTTACCGATGTGTGAAAAATAAAATCTATTTCCAAAAATTATATTGTCAAACATGCACCCCACAGTGTATTACCATGACACAGCTGTGGCAGCAGGGCAGCCATATTGTCTGAGCAAATTTGTCACAATTTTGTCATTATTTGAAGGATAACACAGAAATGCCAAAAGAAATTATCCTCATTTTCTACAAGAAATGATAATGAATTAGATTTTGAATTTTTTACATGAACATACTGCTTGTTTGTTAAAATATCTCAATTCCTGTGAAAGAGAGCATTGTCATTTGGCAGACTCTACTTCACTCAGCTCAGTTGTGTTGCATGTATTCTGTTGATCTGTCCAACCCACTGCAACAAAATGTCTGAAGAACTATTTTCAGACTGCTTCATGGGGATGAACATTTTCATATAAAAACGGGGTGGGCAGCAAAAATGAACACAATAATATTGTCAGCACACCATTTGACTATCAACTGATGGTATTATCTTCCCCCTTTCTTCGATATTTGCACTACGATATCGAATTATTTGAAGGAATGTTTTTCTGAATTAAAGTCGTTGCATCACATTCGTCGAGTTCAAACAATAGGCTAGGGAGCGTTTGCACGCAGTAGCACAGCGCACCCCCAGTGAAACGTACACTCTATGGGCAGATGAGGTGGAAAGCCTGAATAAACACTTCTTCAAATTCAGAGTGAAAGTACAAAACTATACAAGTATATGAAAATTTTGGACAAGATTACCGTAGAACTAAAGATTGTCTAACATATTATAACAGCCATTACACAAATCACAACAGGGTGGTAGGTGAAAATTGAATTTTATTCGAACAATATTCGACAGTCTTACCGGTGGGGGTCTGATTTTACAGATGCCAGTTTTCTCCGCGATAGGCCGTATCTTGGCAATGTAAGCGAGGGGGTCTGAGAAATCTTCCTCCGATGGCTCAAAAACTGGAGCCTCCGGAGGAGGAGTAAAAATCTGGTCGTTGTCCATAGTTATAATTCCAAAAAGATCCTCTGAATGAAAGTCACACCACAGATTACTCGTTCTAAAGAGATGTTTTCACATGTTTTAAGAGGATTTCTGCGTGATGTCCAGTTGAAAACATTACGTGGATCGGCACTCATCGATATCCACATGTTACGGGATATCGATATGCATGTGCGCATGTGCAGATGAGATAATAATAAATGAGATAATAATAATTAAATGGGAAGATCATGATCACGTACAACTTTTTATAGACAGTCATAGAGACTATTCATGGCAGAACTTCAGCAAATCACTGTCCCACCCCTACAGTACAAGCAAAGGCATATATATACATATATATATATACATGTATATATATAACTTTTTTCAAGTACACCCAAATAAATGCCCCTTTTTACAAGTAAAAAGAGCTCCTTTTCATTGTCGGTGACTCAATTTTAAAGTGCCCCTTTTCCTATAAATGATAAAGTACACCTTCCCCCTTCTCTTCTGATAAACACCCTTTTTACTTCTAATGATTAATAATAGCCCACTTTTTAATTTCTGATAAGAGCCCTTTTCCTTTCTGAAAAACATGCCCATGCATTATTCTCTTCTGATAAGAAGCCATCTTAATTATACCAATATTTTGTGATTTTTTTTCTTCTTCTAACGAAATATCCCTTTCAAGCAATGGCATAATGGTCCCAAAAGTTCAAAGACCCCAGAAGCGGATCTAGAGGGGGGGTTGGGGGGTTGCAACCCCCCCAAAAAAAAATCCGGGACCCATTTTTTTAAATCTTATCTTTTTTTTTAAACTTGTAATTTTATTTTATTCTATTTCTATGTATTTATTTCATTTATTATTATTATTATTATTATTATTATTATTATTATTATTATTATTATTATTATTATTATTTTTTTGGGGTGGGGGTTGGGCGAACAAATGTCACAGAGTCCCTTGCCCCCCATCAGCTTTTTTGAGGACACGGGCCACCGAGTGACAAGCTAGGCCAGCGTTGCCGATTCTCATCCCCAAAAACCCCACATTAAAAAAAAAAAAAAGAAGTCTTTGGGGATGAAAAATAAATATTTGGGAATGAAAATAATATTGAGTTTTATGAAAAACGAATTTGGGGATTTTCTGTCAAAATTTGGCAACTTTGGGGATATTTTAAGTGTCGTTTGGGTGGGGATTTTGTGAAGATTTTAGTGTTTTAGATGCAAGAAAACGCCATTTTCACACACAGATTTTCAAAATTTTTCCTACTGTGGAGGGGACACCCTCCCACAATGCCGCTCCGCTGCTTGGTCGCTATTCCTCGCATACCACCCCAACCCCCTTTATAAAAAGCTGGATCCGCCCCTGGACCCCATCCCCTAAAAAAAAAAATAAATAAAAGAGAGAAAATGGAAGAGAAAAAGGAAAGAAAGAAAAGGAGGATAGAGAATAAAATATAACAAATTTCTACACTTTTTGTTTACCCCAGCATCTTTTATTCGTAATGATTCCATATGTAATTGTCTAAAGTACCGTTTTGTAGGTCATATTGTATTTTCTCTTTCATGGTCTATCTATGTACCAAATTTAAAGAATGTATAAAGTCCTTGCCCTCTAAAGGTAGTCTCAGTGATAAGTTTTAAGATCAAAGTTCTCCTTAAAAAATACTTGCTCAGTTGCTCAAACAGCATATTTTGCATGACTGAGTTACAGTCAGGCATTTACAGCACCTATTTCTCCCATTGATATCTTTCTTTCTATGCATGTGCATAGAAACGTGACAGCAGCGATATGCGCAATAAAAGCACTGTATTATTATTAGTGTAGTATCATTATTAATATTATCATTATTACTGTTTTATTATAATTTTTTTGTTTTTGTTACTATTGGTACTATTGTTCTTATTATTATTATTATTATTCTTATATTATTATTATTGTTATTATCATTATTATTATTCTTATATTATTATTATTGTTGTTATTATCAATACTCCTCCCATATACATCGTCTGAATGCAAGAAATATTTGTTGGAAATTCGTCTCATACCCCAACCAGCAGTCTTTACTGTAGGCTTATACACTATCATGAATTTTCTTTCAAAACGAGGGAAACCTGTGAAATGTATTACTGCAAGCAAAAACTGCAATTCCAGGGGACTACAAAAGTAGCCCCCCTCAATCAGATTTTTTTTTTAAATACTGAAAAGGGCATTTTATCTGGTAAGGCCTTTAAGAGTCTAAAATGCTGAATTTCACTATTCAAATTCACTACAGGCTCTCACATGATATTAACTTCATAACAAAAGAGATCTGTAAACTGGTGTTATAAAATAAACTGAGAGGAGTCATTCCCCCGGGTGAAAAAGGAATATTGCCAAAGTTATCAAATATTTTGTTGTTTCATTTCTCTTTCTCACTAGCTTCATTTCCTTCCTCTCATTCTTTGTCTTTTCTTTCTCTATCATTTTCTCTCTCCTTTATTTCTTCCCCTCTCTTTGTTTACCCCTCTCTATCCCTCTCTCCCTCCCCCTCTCAATTTGTTTGCAATCTTCTTTTATTCACAAATATTCATAAATAAATAACACAAATATGAGACATGTGCATAATTAGTAATCTTTTATCCTATTATTTATATTTGGATAGCAACAAATTTAGGCTTCACAGTAAAATACAAAATCATGTAAAAAAAAATCTAGTTGAAGTTGTTGTTAAAATGCAATTAGATGGGACCTAGAAATACACTTTGATTCTTTGTCATTCATAAGCAAAATCACTGGAATACATATAATTTTGTACCATTAAACTCACAATGAAATCTGTTCATTCCTTATGATTTTGTTTCTGTCAAATGAAATGCAAACATGGAGAAGGGAAAATTTGAAAAAATCATGTAGAGGTCCCACCAAAGTATCTATCTTCTCCAGGAAATTATAATATCATAAACCTTTTTAAACATTGTCTCTATGATACATAAGAGCCAAATTTCACTAGTATTAAAGCATAATGCATATACATATAAGTGCAAGGAATAAAATATATGAATCTGTTGTCATAACGCTATAAATGGATTTGGGGATATGAGGGGATTCAATGCAAACAAAATATTGTTAGGTTTATAAAATGGAAGTAGAGAAAAATATAAGATTTTCAAGGCATCCTTTATCAAAATATTATCATGCAGTGAAATTATAATGCTGATAAGTTTTAAAAGAGACTACATTTTTGTTCTCACTTGACCAATGCTCATCCCACATATACAAAATATTTTATTTTTTGCAAAGCTCAAAAATTGTTAATTGTTAACATTAAATTGTTACTTTCACATAAAGCAATGTTTAGGAAATATTAATCTTGAGAACGGTGTTTCAATGAATTCAAGTGATTTTTTATATCAAAGTTAAATGCACACTTTTGCAATTTTTTAAATTTCAATTGAATGTATTTTAATAGTCAAGAATGGAAGACACTGGAAATAATGAATACTACTATTTAAATCCAATTCTAAACAAACTAAACACATCTTAAATTCTTCATTGAAACAAACTATTTCATGTCTGTTATACTAGAGTTTTGATGATATTTAGCAAGATAATAAAGCTCTAACAGATGGCCAATAGGCCTACATATGTTTAAGATCTGGCTTTTTCATGCAATTAGTACCATAACTATCATCCAATATGATATGCTTTGATAATACCTTTCCTCTCTGTATTCTACTTAGGATTAATTACATTACATAATGCGATCACAAAAACTTCCATATAATTAACAATTATTGTGAGATATATTCACCAGGCAGAATGAACTCTGTGAACCTTTAAATGACCAATTATCCAAAACAGTAATATAATGAGGTACTGAAATTTAAATACAGCTGATTACCTCAAAGTGTTCACATATATATGTGTGAAATTCAAAATTATTAAACTGATACTATCCAGTAATTATTTAAGTGACATACCGCACTTTTAATACATCAAACCAAGTGTATGGGAGGGGATCTTGAATTCAGTGTTATATATTTCAGTGATTTACCTCGTTCGACTGTACAAAAAAAACCCAGAACATTCTGATTAAATTATGTCAGGGCATGGCTAAAGTTTCTATAATCAGAAAAGGCTTATATCTTTTGCTGCAGCCATTAGACAATGAAATAGTGAATTCTGTATTTTTTTCTTTCACCGACTGACATTAAGGTCTCAATTGAAATTTATTATCAAACCACTGTCTAAACCTCCACGGACATAAAGCAAAGACTGCCCATTGCACATAAGGCTACATACATTTAAACCACACCTACTCAGTAATTTCCAGCAGCATTGCTTCTTCATTCATGTTGCTCATGCTGTATTTGCAAAAACTACATGGCCAATAATTAATAAAACCTGAAGAGCCAAACTAAATAATTATATAAAGAAATGTCTTTATGCACAGTCTGATTGCACCATCACCATCAAATACCACTACAATGAAAATATTCTAATAGTTGATGGCTTAGTTAATTCAATTGTATCATTTGGATCAATCGGTTTGATTGCACCATTCAGTATAGCGGCGATGAAAATGTACTCTTAGATGGCGACAATATGCAGTGCATACTCTGATTCACTGGAAGCTCCTTACATGTGGCTAATACTCCTCTGAAGGAAGCTTGATTGGAACTTCTTTCATGTCGCTCAGATCAGAAGCTCTTTTGGCTATAGAAGACAGACAGCTCTTGCCATTGTCAAAGAGCGTCCTGACCCTCTCCACACACCCTCTAACATCCGACATCCTCTGGTTCAAGATCTGTTGGGACAAAAGTTATTTCAAATGGTAATCCTCTGATAAAATGAAAATCCCATGATTTACACGCAATAGTTATATACTAGAAATACATGAAATCCATTACCAATGGTTTTGGCCCTGTGGTGCATATGAAACATTCTTCTCTATAAAGAAGGAAAAAATAATAATGTACCTTCTCAGTTGTTGAATCAAGTTACTTGACTTCTACAATAGTGCACACAAAAATAAATTACATTACATTAACAAATCAACCAATTTTAAAATTCATAACATTTCATCATAGAGGTTTTGCAGTGTTATTCTTCTAAATCAGGAACTATTATCATTATGATTACATAATTTCTTATTACTTTCAAAGTTTGTCCTCCTCAAGAGGGTAAAACTTACATCATCCAGTTGTTGAGAAATGAAAGCCAGCCTTGTTTTATGCTGGTACAGCCCCTTTTTCAGATCACATGGAGGAGAAGACTCTAGAAGGATCTCTAAGAACTCTAGGACAGAGTATGCCTGCAATTCAAAATAGATGTAGCTGACGTTAACAAAATTTGTGTTTGTGCTGAGCTATATCATTTAGAACTACATCATTTTGCAATCCTGCATAATATGTTTCATATCATAATACTAATAATATTATAATATCAATACAATAACATGTTGCTTACCCCGGGAAACCTCATCAGCATCAACCCTGTTCTTTCTGATGGCACTGCAATTATTATTACATCAGCAATTGCCAGGTACACAGTTAAACGTGGGTAGAGAGTGGCAAATGTGGACTAATGTCTTGCCAAAGGACTTTAGTGTGGGCTGGGATTTGAACCCTCAAACCTTGGATTGCGAATCAAGTGAATGAACCATGTACCATGACACCCCCACAAATGATGTCTTTCACCCACTACAATATGTTTGTAAACAATAGTTTGTAATCTACATGTGACATCAGAGTTTTGATTACTGTAAAACCGAGTATCTTTTGCAAATTGTTAAGTTTGGCCTTTTTCGCAGCAAGAAGCTTTTACATACTTGTTTTAAAAAAGCTTCATTGTTATGCTCAACTTATTTCATGGCAAAATTTTTTTTGCAAAATTAGACCACTCGCAAAATGTATGAGTGTTACAGGAAAGAAACATACCTGACTTCTACAATAATGTCAACACTTGTAACTTATGCATAAATATTGACTTGATAAACCCTTGACATCTCTAAAATGTGAAATGGTCTGGAGTGCCTCAAATTGCTGCTGCATTTATATTGTGACAAAAGTGGCACATTACATGTTTGAAGAAAAAAAGAAAAAAATCAACAACAACACCAACAGCAACAAAATATTTTTTTGACTCCTTGCTGCAAGAATATGACGTCATCCCAGTGCCAAATTTTGGGTTTACATGTATAATATATCTTCTTTTTTTTTTTTTAAATCTAGGGCTTACTTTCAGAAAGGGGGACTTGTCTTTACTTTAATAAAACATGTACATAGCATACCTCCGGCAGAAAATCTGAAGAACTTTTAAATAAGTTGTGTATTTCTTCCAAGAGCTTCATTCCAGATTCAGTGCCTCTCAGCAGGGAAAACGTTGCAGCCTTTGTAGATGTTGAGTCAGGTGCTTGTCTGTCACACTCCTCTGGACTCTTATCAAGGGTTAGTGCAAGAGCCTGAATAAAAGAAAATGGGGGAAATATTTGCAATAGGTCAAGACAGTTTATAGAAAGCATATCACACTAACAAGGCTCATTTAACTGTCCATACATCACAGTGTTATGCTGTCCTCTGCAAAACACTGTTTCAATTTTAATTTGTTCAAGAGTTGAATGACCTTTGCCCTTTATGACCTGCATCTTGTCAGTGTCAGTTACGCCTTATTAAATTTTTTAAAACTTAGTGTCTAGTAGTTGTTCCTTAATGTTACGGTGGCAGCGGTGGGATATGAACCTATGCCACTGAAATGATTGGTGACTCAAAAGAGAGGAGGAAAGAAGTCATCACACCATAGTATTATGCTGTCATCTGTGAGGCATTGTTTTACTTTTAATGACATGTTCCAGAATTGTATAACGCCAGTTTCAGTTATTAAATGCTTTATTAAATAGACCGTAAACTGCTAGTTTACTGTGACAAATAGTTGTTCTTTTAATGTCGTTATGTTTCCATAATAATGAGTGACCTAACATTTGTACTAGCAAAATTTGTGCCAGGATTTATTTCGTCAAAGACATAGGGTTGGGCCTAAAAAAAAAGATGTTGTATTGCCCTTTAGGTGCCAAAACATGGGTCGGTCGGTCGGAAATCTTTCTTCTTTTTTAAAAAACTTTTTTTTCACCCTCTATGGGCTATTATTTTTCAGTTTTTAATGCTTTTTTTCTTCTTCTTTTCACCCTCTTTGGGCTGCTATTTCTCAGTTTTTAATGCTTTAATACATTTGTTTCAGCGACATCATTCCATTCATATCTTTTCACCTCATAATAATCCATGGTTTACAATGTTGTGTGACAACACTCTGTGCTTCCCAGCTGACGAAGTTGGTTTTCAACTACTTGTAAAGCTTGCTAGCAATGTGAAGATTGTTGACAAATTGTACAGGTGGTCCCGGGCGCAAAGTGGCCTCTTTACTAACCAAAGAAGGGACTGATACTGACACAGGAAAAGACAGCCAGACAGTTGTGCATGCAAGAGGTTCAAATCATAGCCTATTACAAATGTTTGTATCTAAACTGGCCCACTTCATAGAATATGCTCTTCATTCCTGTTTCAGTTCTGGGGATTGTTCCAAGTGTATGTTTGTTCCAAGTGTCTGTTTGTATCCATTTTTTTAGTTTGAAATGAGTCAAATCTGACAAGAAATTTAAACAATTCAAATACATGAATGTTTGAACTCACTGTATCTCCATGTTTTAATCTGAGTTGTACAATTTATAAAGTTACAAACTAACTTACTTTTCACTGATCCACTTCTGCTACACACCGAAATGTACTTGTTTATGAAAGCACCAACATCTTTGGAAGTATATAATTTTAGAAATGTGTCTTCCTGCACACATTCTATTTTTTACTGTATATACTAATATCAGATCTGAATAAATAAACATAAAAATATGTGTGTTTTCTGGCACACATAGTGATTTTCATTCACTTCTGCTTTACACCGGAATGTACTTGTTAGCACCAACATCTTTGGAAATATAGGCCTATGTATATAGTTTAAGAAATTTGTGTCGATGTATATGTCCCTTTCATCTCATTTTTACTTAAATTTTCAACCTTTTTTAGTGCCTTCAAAATGTGTCATGAATAAAGTGTTGTGAGCCTTTCCGTAGAAAACTCTAAACAGCGACCGTCGCCCAAAAAATTCAAAACCGGGAACGTCGCCCAAATCTCCCTGGTTTCTAGCTGGTGCAGTACATGGTATATACACGTACACGAGGCCGGGGTCTACTTGCATGTTTACGCTAGCAGGATTTTGAAACTAGGGCAGAAGACGAGTGAGAATTTGGGAATAATTTGATGATTTTATGCATTTGATCCCATTTAAACAAACAAAATACATACTTTTTTATTCATTAAAAAAACAAGTGAAAAAAAAGCTGACCGTAGATTTTCAGATTTTGGGGTCGGTCGCAAAGGGCAATGCAACATCTTTTTTTTTTAGGCCTTAGGGTTAAAATTTAGTTTTATATATAAGTTTTATTGTTAGGATTAGGTTTAGGGTTTGATAAATTGTTTGGTCTAGGGTCGAAATTGGGAATTCAGATAATGTAAAAAGCTGATCGCTCAGCAATTTTTTTTCAGCAGATCATTTGTAATACAACCGAATACAGAATCATAAGAAAAATAGCTACTTGATGATATAATTTCAAAAACTTTGAACAGATCTTTCAGTTGTAAAAAATAGGTACAAATTTCTTATATCTTCAAAAAAGCACAGTATTAATGTATGGCACAATAAAATTATGTATCTCTGTTTAAAGGTAGGTTCAGCTCATGATTGGAATATAATTCCCTATAAATTCTAGGCGACACACAATTACATATTGGGCAAATAACCATTGTACTACATAATAAAATAGCTGAATACTGAACAAAACTCAGAATGCTTCATTTAATTCTTTCTTTTTTTGAAGAGTTCTTGTGAATACTTAGTAAAAAATGATCTCAGGTCATTGTTGCCAAAATGCATCTGTAATAACCTATCCAGGCAAACTGAACTTGTGGAATCAGACCAAAATAGCCCAAAAAATAGTCTCTGTCCTAGCAACGGTACTTACCATCCTGTTGGCCAGTTGGTGAGCCCGTTGACTCCTCCTAGAACTGTAGACTTTTGATCTCTTGAAATGGTGCATGACTGACAACTGGTATACATGCTCCATAGGTTGTTGGTAAAACTGAAAGGTCTGTTACATTACCAAAACAAATTATATTTAAAAACATCATATTTTACAGCCTGAACTACCTAAACACACTTAAAGTAGAATTAAATTATTTGAATTTGCTTGTTTCTTGCAACATTATGACTTTGTCATGAATCAACTTGAATTATAAGAACAAAAACAAAAAGCAGTAAATAGATAATCCTATTTCTACTATGTTAAGTCTGCTGACTATTATTTTGTCTGTGCCATAAAAACAAGGTAAACTAGAAATATCGCAATCTGTATTGCCGCGCAATGCGAATGTATCCCCCGGCAGTGGCAGCGATTTTGTGTGGTCCTAATGTTCGAAGGAGGGACAAAGATCCCCTCTCCCCTCCCTGAAACAAAAGGATGATGTAGAGATCGCCACTAGTGGCTCGGGACTATTGTCAAGACTAGGATAGGAGCAGCATCACCAAACCAATATGTGTGTAGATTAGAGTATAATGCATCTCTGTAGAAAATTTGAAAGAAATCTTTTAAGAAATGTAGCAGTTAGAGCCGCGCACAAAAGATAGCCACCAAAATATGACCTTTGACCCTATAACAGACGGAACACAGGTGGCAGCATCACCAAACACTAAAGATGTGTACATTGTACTAAGACACACCTCCATACAACATTTGAAAGAAATCCGTCAAGAAATGTGGCAGTTAGAGTGCATAAAAGACATATGACCTTTGACCATATAAAAGACGGAGCAATGAAGGCAGCATCGCCCAAAAGTGTAGATGTGTAGATTGTACCAAGATACATCTCCTTTCAAAATTTGAAAGAAATCGATCCGTCATGAAATATGACCTGCAGAGCGCACACTAGACACCCACCAAAATATGACCTTTGACCCTATAAAACTCGGGACACTCGTGGCAGCATCACCAAAAACTACAGGTGCGTAGATTTTAACAACATACACTTCCATACTCAATTTGAAAGAAATCTGTTAAGAAATGATGTAATTAGACCACACACTAGAGTGCATGCACACAAGATCTATCAAAATATGACCTTTGACCCTATAAAAGACGAAACACTGAAGGCAGCATCAGCAAAATCTATAGGCTTGTAGATCGTACCAAGATACACCTTCGTTCAAAATTTGAACAAAATTCCTTGAGAAATGTGGCCTATAAAGCGCACACAAACCATCCACAAAAATATGGGCTTTTACCCTATAGAAGACGGAGCAATGGGGGCAGCATCACCAAAAGTTATAGGTGTGTAGATTATACCAAGAGACACCTCCATACACATTTTGAAAGAAATCCGTCAAAAAAAATGATGCAGTTAGACCACACACTAGAGTGCACATAAGACATCTATCAAATTATGACCTTTGACCCTATAAAAGACGGAACACTGGAGGCAGCGTCACCAAAATCTATAGGCTTCTAGATTATACCAAGATACACCTTCGCTCAAAATTTGAACAAAATCCCTTGAGAAATGTGGCCTATAGAGTGCACACAAACCATCCACAAAAATATGGCCTTTTACCCTATAGAAGACGGAACACTGAGGGCAGCATCACCAAAAGTTATTGGTGTGTAGATAATACCAAGATACACCTCCATACAAAATTTGAAAAAAATCCGTCAAGGAATGTGGCAGTTAGAGCGCACACAAGAATATGACGCGGCGCTGGCAGCGGCGGCGGCGGCGTAACGCTGCTGAATCCACCCCACCGGCATACTGCCGGGGGATACAATAACACAACAATTGTAGGGGAAGTGTTGACTGAATCTTCTACCCCAATGAATAATCCAGACCACTTCCATTTATGTTATTCATCATAAACGGTTTCCACAAAAATGAAAAGATCTGCATAATTTCTATTCAAAAATATTGTACCAATAACCTCAATAATTCTATTCCCTAATTATCTGATGTATCCATGTTCACTCAATTGTAAAAAGAGACTATTGACTAAACTAGCAAATAAGAAGTGCAAATATAATCCACATTGCACATTGATTCATAGAATGAATTTCCCCATGCTAATCCAATCTATGTACTTGACTTATATATAAAACTTACTCCAAGATGGCCGGTAAGTGGTAATTTTCTGCAGGTGTACCAGGGCCGGTAAACATGGTCAGAAGTCAGTCCTCCACATATCCAACAGAAAGAGCATTGGCAGGGACACTTGATTACATTGCAGCTGTTTGGAATGTTCTCAAATGGATTGTTACACTTTGGACACTTCTTGTATATGATCTGGTCAATGAGGCTTTCATTTTCTCTATTCACATACTTTACTGAAAGAAATACAACATGTAGAACATTGTAGTACCTTCTGAAATTTTTTGCAATAGCAAATTATTTACCTTATAAAAATAGACACTTTTTGGCCAGCCCATGTGACTTACATACACTATGCTAAAATTCTTTAACAATTAACATTACTATATTATCTATTTGCTGTATATCTTCTCACACATGCTGATAGTAAACATTATATTAATAAGTAACAGGTGAAATATTTTGAGATATTTTGATTAAAAAACTGAGCTAACTAATATTTACACCTTCCATTAAATAATAATTCAGTAATTTTTACTGAAAGATATTTACTGCTTCTGTTGTTGTCTTTCTGTACTGTTGGCCTTGATTAAATGAGCCCCAACATCAAATGACTACCAACATTCATTACATCTTCTTCTCAATAATGCAGGTCATGATATAACTAAGAACAAACATGAAGAGGGTTAGGGGTGGGATCCACCCCCTAAATTTGGAATGTGTAATAATACCAAGAAGGTTTTTTTCCTGATCAACTGATTCTTACACAATGTTTTGCCAAAGCAAGAGTCTTACAGCAAATAATATTGCATGGTTATATATAGCAGCAATATCTCCACCAGTGCCCGACTGAACTTATGTCATAGCTCATGGATGCAGCTATATATGTGAGCCTCAGACACCCTTCAGAGTTGCTCAGACATAAAACACATTTTTACAAATGAATGTCATCTACATGTAACAAAGCAGAAAATAGTGTGGTTGATCAGACATTTGCTCTGGCGACAATTTCTCCATGCTTTATTTCATCAATGATATAGGGTTAGGGTTGAAATTGGGTTTTAGATTAGGTGTAGGGTTAGGGTTTAGATCCAGAGTTAAAGTTAGAAATTTGGTGTAGGATATGGAATTTGGAGTATTGGTCACAGGAGCATGTGTCTTGCAACCAAAGGTGCGATGTATACACTTACAGACAATAGCCTGATCTGCTCTGTATGTAGCAGCTTGGACACAGGTAGCCGGCCAGTGGTTTTCTTGCATGCATTTGGAACACCAGACAAGGCCACATTCACAAGTGATGGTCACTCCGCTTGATGATAGATCGGTGAATCTAGCCACACGTCCACATCCGGTGTTGGGACACCAATGTAGATGCTTGTCAGAAGCTACCGTAGCATTGATCTTCTGCTGCCGATGGAGAAATGCGAGCTTGTATGGCACCAGAGACATCACGGTCACTGGGTCAACTGGCACCTTACAGTTGAATTCCTTCAAAAAAGTAAATAAGAGAAGGCTTACATCAGGCAATGTAAGATTTACTTCACATTGCAGACAAGAATATAACAAATAAAGAATACTAATCTATTCCAGTGACTGAAGTTTTGAAATATATAATTTTAGTATGAAACATGCAAGAAAAAAGAAGAAGATTATATTGTAAGAAATCACATTCATTTATGTTTTCCAGTAAGTTATTACACATTAAAAATATATTTATCAAGATACATTAAAAAGCAAGAATCACACCCCATAGAAGAGAATGGAACCATGTATCATATAACTAAATAACACTGCGTCTCTTGTTCTACTGGAGAAGATGAAAATTAATGAGTCAGAATTAATTAGGACTTAATACCGGTAACTGTTTCACCTTCATTGTGTCTGTAGATGCCATGGACCTACTATAGCCTGCAGGTTTAGCCACTCCATGGACAGCATTACATGTTGCTTGTTAAAAAAAGCCAATCTCAAATAGTGGGAGTTAAGCAAATTTCTTACTTAAATCATGATTGCCTCTGGGAACCGGGCGGCTCCTGTGTTAAAGCCTAATGGCAATAAAAGAAAACAAAATATCTACTTGACTTACTGGACAGATGATATGTGGATCTCCCTGCGACACTTTGGCAATTAGGTATCCCTTCCAGCATTCATCACAGCACAAGTGGTTGCATGGTTGTAGACAAGTACCAGGAAACGTCTCTGAGACATCCGTATAGCAGATCCTACAAGTGTCCTCGTGGTCCTCACAGAGCACAGGGACCTGTTGTTCACTGGTCTTCTCCTCCTCACGTTTCTCATCCTCAGATGTAATAATCTACAAGGAATCATGAAGTTAGAAAAATATTTTAAAAACTCTGCAAGCTAAGATTTTGTTTAACTTTGTTCTAAATTGAGTGGAATATGGCCTCGTGGCATCTCAGGGAGTGGTTTGTGAAGTCAAGACTAAAGAAATTTTGCACATTGAAATATGCATTGACAGACTCATTAAACCTGTCAGTACCCTTGTCAGGAAGACTCTGCCCTTGGTTTTTTTGTGTGAGTCCCCCGCACTTAGTAATTGCACGAAGAGTGGTTTGCACTGTTGAGAGCCCTTATAATTTCACTACTGATATCTCTGCAGGGACTGACTGCTGACCTCTGATTCCAACAGAGGAGGAAGATCAATAGAAGAAGAATAAATCACAAAGAAAAGATTGTACACAAGGTGTAAACCAGAGTCATTTTCCGATGAAACAGTACAGCTAGACATGCTGCAGCTTATAGTGATGTATGGAGATAATAAGAACAACTGAAGTCTTAAACGCAAAGCGGAGCATCCTTGCAGGGTGCAAATGGCCTATATACGTCAGAACAAGTTACCTCCATTAGACTATACTAGATATTACTAGGCAAGGAAGTTAACTACATTTTCGCATATTTAATGAGCTATGACCTTGACCTTTGACCAACATACTCCGAAATCGAACTTAGGCTGTATTTTGATACCATATGTACCTTCATATCAAATTGATTACCGGTAAAATCCGTCAAACATTACTATTAAAATTTATCGAATGAAAACCAGATTCGCATATTTTCTGAGCTATTACCTTTGACCTACATACTCCAAAATCGAAATTAGGCTACGTTTTGATACCATGTACCTTCATATCAAATTTCATTAAAATTCGTCACACATTACTAAAGTTATCGAACGGAAACCAGATTTGTTACGGACGGAAGGACGGACGGCAGGGTTACTATATATCCCCTACGACAATAATGATTCCATTTTTACTTCAAAACCGCAAAAATGATGAATTAATTCAGCTTGAGCTATAGTGTTTACCTGTTTCCACATCTGTTGTTGTGACTGTGTCTCACTTTCCCAATTCATGGAACCTACCATAGTAGTCAGGGAAACGCCTCACCTTATTATTTTGATGAGAAGTGTTGAGCTCATACTGACACCTGCAAGGAGAAATAAAAATAAACAATCTCAGCAATCAATGTAATCATGTATATCTAATGCCCAAAAATGTTGGATACCTCTCCCAATATCTTAAAGTCATCTAATATTGCCCGTATGCTGCAATTTTTATATTTTGTCCAGATAATTTCAGTTTTAAGTGGAGATCGAACAACTCAGAACACCCTTTTTCTTCAAATTACAGTTCACTTGCCCAAACAGATGAGTCACATTGGTTTTATGCTCAAAGCACTATCAATCCAATGTCATAAACTCCTATCTACATTCCTATTAATTCGAAAAGCATGGTTTGTAATCGATCAATGTTCATATTGGTAAATACTTAGCATTTGTGGATGTATCATTAACTTGTTGTGTGAGTGAATCCTTTTGAAAAGAAAATATGACTGAATTAAGAACAAGACCTTCTGTGGAAATTGTCTCTAGATGAGTAGTAATGTAATTACCAGGATGAGCTATCTTCTTAAAAGGTACTTTCATAATTGCATTATATACTTATCAAAGCCCAGTCAAAATCCTGTATATGCTATATTAACTTTATAATATTTATCTGAATACAACATACAATTCATAAAATACCCTTATCACCTGTCTTCTACTTTGTATGCAACAACTTCTGCAATCCTATCCACTGCATCTGACAAACATTTGATCTCATCTCGATATCCGTAGAGGACTTTTCCAGCATCCATCTGATTAAATCGCTCTCCAACGATTGTTGCCGAAATGTCCACTTGTTGACAGGCTTCTTGCGTTGGGAGGGAGAAGAATGTGAAAACCTGGTATCCTGTTGAACACAGAGTATCTGACACATAGCTCCCATATTTTGAGATTTCCTGTATTTTGCTCATAACTCTATCTGTGATGTCGACAGAAAATCGTTGAGGAGAGCAATAGGCTTCTTGATAATCTTCAGCAAATTCGCCTCTGAGGAATTCAGGCAGGAGGTTGTCTGCTGAGATTAAAAGCTTTACAATAGCATTGTCTTCTACCTCCAAGGCAGTCTCTCCTCCAGATTCCTGAGGTTCTTCAATCTGGAATATGTGCTCCTTGGTCCATGCACCCTGAGTAGAACGATTATTCCTTTTGGACACAGGAACTGCTGCCTGCTGATCAGCAGCCACTGCAAACATTCCAAAGACAGCTATGACCTCTGACCTTGGAATACATCTGGGTTCATCTGTCACCTCTTGGTCATCATCTTCTTCACTGCAGTAGCTAACTTCTTCTGCTTCAAAGTCGCTCAGAGAGTCGAGGTCATCTAACATGTCGCGTGATATTTTTTTATTCCTTTTCTTTGTTCCTTGCCTGGTTGTCTGGAGGACTTTAAACAACAATATGAACAATGCATACACAAAATCAAATTTTTCCAAAGTGACATTCAAATATGTATACTGGTATATCACTTTGTTTTTTGTAAGAATTCATGGCATTGCAATTTCTTAAAGATAAAGACCAGTTCTGGTCATGCGATTGCATTGTGATAGAAACGTTGTGGGATCGATCAGAAAAGGTTGATCATCTAGCATATAAGTATTGGTGTGTATTGCAAGGTTATGGAATCATCAAAATGATACGAAATTTGGCCCAGTCTTGGTTAAGTTACAAGCACTGTACACAGGAAGACGATATGGGACTACGCGACCACGTGCGCAATATCTATTTGGTCCCAATAGATATAATAATTTACTTAATATATCAATTAGTAGGCGGTTTCCCGACTTTCCCGGCAAAATTTGTATCATCACGTATTAGTCAAAACATATTCTTTCACATGATTGGTAATGAGAGCTTCCATTTCATTTTTTTGAGAGAGGGGTGTTTCCAAAACTGGTCTTTACCTTTAAGTTCCTTATACAATACATTTGTATGTACATGTTCATCACCCCCTAAAATTGTATATACATCAAGGGCACTATACTCTTCAATCAATATGGGTACCGGACAGGTGTGTATGCAGGGAGGGGGGGGTTAACCCCTCAAATTTTTTTATGTGCATGTTTCGAGAAAACCCCTCACTTTTTTTCAAGTGTAAAAAAAAAAAAATTGGGGCTAAAGGGTGAGAAAAAAAAGAAGACCTTACCCCCCCCCACTGAACAAAATATCGGTATAATTCTGCAATTTCCGGACAGAAAAAAATGTGCTCTTACCCCCGCTTATTCAGCGGCTGACTGAGTCGTTGCAAAATTTTTCCTCAAAAACTGGACCAAAAAGAAAAGAAAAAGTACTCTTACCCCCATGAGTCGCTATGAAATTTTCGCGCGATTTTCAAATGTTAAAACCCCTGTTGAAAAAATCCTGTGTACGCCACTGGTACCGGTATCTAATAAAGCTTTCTCATTTCATTTATACTTTAATTCAGGATAAAAATATTTTCACATGACAGGACAATATATAAATGATCAAAAATGTAAATGACTTACCAATATTTTCATCACTGCCATCCTCCATTGCATGTGATCTGCCTCTCTTTGGGAATGTGTACAAAGTGTGCTTAGGTGCAGCCACATTAATAGCATAGCTAACATTGACTGCGTACACCTCATCTTGGATGCCAGTTCTCTTATCCACCTTTACCTTCTTTTTTTGTCGCCTTCTCCGGTTCTTGGTTCCAAATTCCTTGTCATCTGATGCCACTTGGTCAGTGGATGGCTCTGTCTCCTTTAAGACTAGATCTGCTGCCCTCGCATACGTCTTATTGGGAGAGCATTTTGACCTTGCTGACATGGAGTTGTAAACAGCTGTGCAGTCATTTTCCTCTGGGTTGCCAACACCAATATGATGTTCACTCACAGTGATGCGGTTGCCATGACAACAGACACTTCCAATGTCACTTTTTAGAGCGTCAATGACCTCCCATCGCTTGTTTTTGTTGAGGGAAAATGGAATAACTGCTTCATTACTGAAACCTGTACAAAAACAAGAGAAAAACAGCACAACATAATTCATGGTCAAATTAAGTATGCTTGTAAGCAGCTCAACCAAAGAGATATTTTCATCAATAGTAAGAAACACAACAGTTTCTATTTGAAAAAGTGTAAAATTATAAACATCTTCATTTATCTAATGACTTGCTCGCTTTTTATTATGAATAAAATTCTCCTTGAAGCTTAGAAAATATAATGACCTAACCCAAACTACAGTTTACCTAAACTTAGACATACGCTGAAAAATGTCATACGAATAAGTAAAACAAGATAAATCCTAGTTCTGAGAAAAAGAAGTTAATCAACAACAAACAATGAGTATTTATCTTTCATAACTTACCTTTCAGGTTGAATGTTCTATTCTGCAGATGATTTTCAACCACAGCCGATGCCTGTTTCTGTGCCCTTTTGAGCATCACATCTGCGGTTGCCTTCACAACAATGTTCTGACTAGAATGGACAGCCTTCTGAGACTGGACCGATCTCCTCACACTGTGACCAGTGCTAACACCAAAGCGAGTTCCTTCTCGTCGCACCATGTTCTTGCTTGTTTAGTTCTTCTTTTGAGAGAAAAGAGTACCAGCCCTGTAATTAAGTCCTATGAAAACATAAATTATTCAAAAGCTATTTACCTGAAGTCCTGAACACCTTAAAGGTACGTACCGGTAGTATATTGTCCCATTTGCAGCCAACATCGAATTCTGTAGAACTTCGCAGGAATTATGAATATGTCACGTACATGTCCTATAAATGAGATTTAAACGTTAGCAGTGTCCTAGGCTCCAAGCATTCAAATTATAGGAAACCCGTTTACTTTCTAGACTTTACTGTCAGACACTATTGAGTGTCTGATCGACTGACTTCATTTTTTCTTTGGTAATAACATACATAAAATGAGCTGTAAAGGGTACATGCATGAACATTTGTTTACATCAATAACCCACTTCTTGTTATGGCCAAAGTTAAACTGATTGAATCTTTGCGCAGCACAAAACGTACACCATTCGGTACAAGGGTCTGAAAATCAGACTATTTACTAAAAGGATTGCAATCTCTTAAGTCTATTCGACAACTAACGGTCGTTATTTTCCCACGAAAAGCCTTTTTCAAGCCCTTTTGTTTTGAGGGAAGTTCTAAATTAGTATTATCTTTCAAATGCCGGTGGAATTTATAACCTTTTCATTTTTTTAGCCTGCAAATGGGACATAGTAACCTAGCTACTACTCATCAAGTAGATATAGTTTATAGCTATACTTAATTGTTAGTGTCTTGATAAAGCAAAATTCTTAATTTCTTCATTAAAAGATTCTTCAAATATACACATTTCATACAGTGAAATCCAATTACTTCACTATCATAATAGCCAGACTATGATTCACTTATTTGCAGATGTTAATTAGTTACTTAAATTATTTTTCAGTTTCAACAGGGAGATATCATCTCCCTGGTTTCAAGCTTACCTTTCTTTGTGTACACTGTAGTAACTATATAGTAAACATATAAACATAGTCTTAAATCCACAGGTCTCCATTGAAATTCATTCAAGTGATTTTGGCAACTCTCCTCGAATCTTTCCCATTATAATGACTTCCCTTTTTGACATAGAGCTAATTCGGATTATCATTATATCTTTATTTTTTAAATATTTTCTTTTTATAAACTGCAGTTATTTTATTGTCTGAATGTGTCTCGTACTGTATAAGTCCCCCAATATAGAATTGTTGATGATTTGATCAATGGATACAGGAGTCAAATTTAAGTAGGTCTTAGTATAGATTTACATGAACACCAACAATTAATACACTAGGGTATACGTCTCTCTACTCTAAGCCCAATTAGGTAGCTATATAATTAGCGAAAAGTAGCGTGGCATGAAAAGGATCCAGAAGGCAAAATACATAATAGTTATAGTGATGTTTGCATGTTGATTAAAAGTTCTTTTTAGACAAATACAAAGAAGCTAATTCAGATAACATTAAGCTTCATCCAGATGGAAAATGCATTTACAAGCTTCATATCTTTATAACGATCGATGTGCTTTTACCTCGATCTGGCCCAGTCTGGGTGATAAAATTATGATTTTCCACAATTATGCGGTTTCCGTTCCAGACACAACCTTTCTCTGCCACTGCATTTTGCTCTTAAAGCTACCTATATAAATAACCAAACATATATATATGAGACAACTATTCATACCAATCTACTCCGCATTTACACTTTCATTACATTTATCGGGAATATCGAGCAGAGCTAGTGATCATGGGAATATTTAAAATGTGTCATATAGTCTACTGCTTAATTCATGCAAATTTGCAAAGAAAACCACTTTCCAACCAGACATTAAAAAAAAAAGATCATTTAAAAGCAAACTGATAAACCAATTGCACACTTGGCAATTACTCAGACCATGCACCTATCAACTCACTTAATTTCTTTCAGTTATGCTGTTTCTGCTTGAGGCCCCTGCTCTTTAATTGATGCCCTAGCTCACACCTTTCCTTGCTTCAAACAGTTGCAGTTGCCAGCTCCAGTTGGTGAGAAATCTTCCTTCTTCTCCGACACCACCCCGATCGCGTTTGCTTGTAGTTATTGTAAAATGACATTGCAACTAGGCTCTTCATATTTATAGAGTTTCATTCCATATCAAGCTGCATTATTGGTATTGTTTTATTATTATTAATAGCACAAGTTGTCTGTTTCAGACGATTGTGCAATTCCACACTTCAGCCTCTCGTGATCGCGACAGCAGGAAGGAAGTTGAGTATGTTCAAGAGGGCACGTTCAAGATCGAGTCAGATCAGGGAAATACCCATCCGCTCGCTATATCCACTTCAAATATTACTTACTTTCAGATCAATAGAAGCAGACAAATCAGACAATTAAACCGATCAAAAAAATTTGAGCAAAATCGGAAAACTAATAAGAAAGTTATGAATTTTTAATGACATGAAAAAATTTTGAAAATCACAAGACAAATTGGCAGCTCACTCATGAGTCTGTGACGTCATTGCCTCTTGATATTGATAATATAATTTCCAATTTCCCCCTAAAAATCTTATTTCCTCACACCAGCATCCAAGTTATATTGATGGTAATATGTTTTTGTGTGGATGCACTAATATAGAGTATATAATTATTTTTTCAGTTAAATAATGAAAAATGTGAATTTTGAAAAAAACTGTTTATATAAAAATCAATGATTATGAATATACAATATCCAGAAAATAGTATCAATTCTTCAAAGTTCATAAAAGATTTTGTGAAATTTCAATTACAAAATCATGTAAAAAAACGTCTAATTGAAGTTGTTGTAAAAATGCAATTAGATGGGACCTAGTAATACACTTTGATTCTTCGTAATTCATAAGCAAAATCACTGGAATACAATTTTGTACCATTAAACTCACAATGAAATCTGTTCATTCCTTATGATTTTGTTTCTGTCAAATGAAATGCAAACATGGAGAAGGAAAAATTTGAAAAAAAATCATGTAGAGGTCCCACCAAAGTATCTATCTTCTCCAGGAAATTGTAATCATAAACCTTTTAAACATTGTCTCTACAATACATAAGAGCCAAAGTTCACTAGTAAGCATGATGCATATACATATATTTGCAAGGAATAAAATCAACGAATCTGTTGGCATAACGCTATTAATGGATTTGGGGATATGAGGGGATTCAATGCAAACAAAATATTGTTAGGTTTACAAAATGGAAGTAGAGAAAAATATATGATTTTCAAGGCATCCCTTCATCAAAATTTTATCATGAAATAATCATAATCAAAAGAGACTATATTTTTTTTCTCACTTGACCAATGCTCATCACACAAATAAAAAATGTTTTATGTTTTTGCAAAGCTTAAAAATTGTTAATTGCCAACATTTAATTGTTACTTTCACATAAAGCAGTATTTAGGAAGTATTAATCTTGAGACTGGTGTTTCTATCAAAGTTAGATGCACACTTCTAAAGCAAAATCTGTGATTTCCATTACATTTATTTACTCAAGAATGGAAGACACTGGGAATAATGAATATACTATTTAAATCCAATTCTAAACAAATTTAACACATCAGAAATTCTTCACTGAACCAAACTATTTTATGTCTGTTATACTAGAGTTTTGAGGATATTTAGCAAGATAATAAAGCTCTAACAGATGGCCAATAGGCCTACATATGTTTAAGATCTGGCTTTTTCATGCGAATAGTAACATAACTATCATCCAATATGATATGCTTCGATAATACCTTTCCTCTTTGTATTCTACTTAGGATTAATTACATTACATAATGCGATCACAAAAACTTCCATATAATTAACAATTATTGTGAGATATATTCACCAGGCAGAATGAACTCTGTGAACCTTAGAATGACCAATTATCCAAAACAGTATTATAATGAGGTACTGAAATTGAAATACAGCTGATTACCTCAAAGTGTTCACATATATATGTGTGAAATTCAAAATTAACTGATAGTATCCAGTAATTATTTGAGTGACATACCACACTTTTAATACATCACATCATATGTATGGGGGGATCTTGAATTCAGTGTTAGATATTTCAGTGATTTACCTCGTTTTACTGTACCCCAGAACATTATGATTAAATTATATCAGGGCATGGCTAAGGTTTCTATAATCAGAATAGGCCTACCGTATATCTTTTGCTGCAGCCATTAGACAATGAATTCTGTATCTTTTTCTTTCACCAACTGACAGTTGGGTCTTAATTCCCAAAGGAGGTCTTAATTGAAATTTATTATCAAACCACTGTCTAAATCTCCAATGGACATAAAGCAAAGACTGCCCATTGCACATAAGCTAGGCCACACACATACAATCTTGAGGAAATTTAAACCACACCTACTCAGTAAATTCCAGCAGCATTGCTTCTTCATACATGTTGCTGTATTAAAACAAAAATACATGGTCAATAATTCACAAAAACTGAAGAGCCATATTAAATAATTATATTAAAAAATGTCTTTATGCACAGTCTGATTGCACCATCACCATCAAATACCACTACAATGAAAATATTTTAATAGTTGATGGCTTAGTTAAGCACACACTTTGATTCAATTGTATCATTTGGATCAATTGGTTTGATTGCACCATTCAGTATAGCGGCAATGAAAATGTACTCTTAGATGGCGATGACGTGCATTGCAGTGCAGTGCATATTCTGATTCACTAGAATCTCCTTTCATGTGGCTAATACTCCTCTGAAGGAAGCTTGATTGGAACTTCTTTCATGTTGCTCAGATCAGAAGCTACTTTGGCTATAGAAGACAGACAGCTCTTGCCATTGTCAAAGAGCGTCCTGACCCTCTCCACACACCCTCTAACATCCAACATCCTCTGGTTCAAGATCTGTTGGGACAAAAGTTATTTCAAATGGTAATCCTCTGATAAAATGAAAATCCCACGATTTACGGATCAGTAGTAATATACAAGAAATACTTTAAATCTATTGCTATTGCTTTTGCCCCTGTGGTGCATAAGAAAAGTAAATTCTTTTACATTAAAAAAAAAATCAATAATTAAAAAAATTCATAACATGTCATCATGCATAGTCCATAAAGGCTTTGTAGTATTATACTTCTAAAAAACGAACTACATGTATTATCATCATGATTACATAATTAATCATTATTTTCAAAATTTACAATTGTTTTACAAGAAGGTAAAACTTACATCATCCACTTGTTGAGAAATGAAAGCCAGCCTTGTTTTATGCTGGTAGAGCTGCCTCTTCAGATCACATGGAGGAGAAGACTCTAGAAGGATCTCTAAGAACTCCAGGACAGAGTATGCCTGCAATTCAAAATAGATGTAGTTGACATTACAAAAATTGTGTTTGTGCTGAGCTATATCAGTTAGAACTACATCATTATGCAATCCTGCATAATATGTTGCATATAATAATACTAGTAATATTATAATATCAATACAATAACATGTTGCTTACCCCGGGAAACCTCATCAGCATTAACGCTGTTCTTTCTGATGGCACTGCAATTATTATTACATCAGCAATTGCCAGGTACCCATTTACACTTGGGTAGACAGTGGAAAATGTGGACTAATGTCTTGCCAAAGGACTTTAGTGTCAGGCTGGGATTTGGACCCTCAAACCTTGGATTGAGAATCAAGTAAATGAACCACTATACCATGACACAACCACAAATGATGTCTTTCACCCACTGCAATATGTTTGTAAACAATAATTTGTAATCTACATGTGACATCAGAGTCTTGATTACTGTAAATCCAGAATCTTTTGCAACATGAACATTTAGGAAAAGGTTAAATTTGGCCTTTTTCACAGCAAGAAGCTTTTACATACTTGTTGTGATTAACTTATTTCATAAACTTTTGCAAAATTAGACCACTCGCAAAATTTACGAGTCTGTTTTACTTGAA
Organism: Mesocentrotus franciscanus; assembly: GCA_037976565.1. NCBI lineage: Eukaryota > Metazoa > Echinodermata > Echinoidea > Camarodonta > Strongylocentrotidae > Mesocentrotus > Mesocentrotus franciscanus. The sequence goes on along the minus strand of CP137666.1, from coordinate 22,239,504 downwards.
AGTTCTTGGTGTTACGGGAAAGAAACATACATGACTTCTACAATAATGTCAACACTTGTAACTTATGCATAAATATTGACTTGATAAACCCCTAACATCTCTAAAATGTGAAAGATCCGGAGTGCCTGAAATTGTTGCTGCTTTTATATTGTGACAACAGAGGCATTTTACATGTTTGTAAAAAAACAAAAAAAAACAATTGACAACAACACCAACAACAAAAACAAAACTTTTTAAATGGATAATGATATATGAGTTTTGAAGAGACAAATTCTGGACTCCTTCCTGCAAGAACATGTCATCATCCTAATGAAAAATTTATGGTTTACATGTATAATATATATCTTTTTTTAAAGCTGGGGCTTACTTTCAGAAAGGGGGGCCTGTCTTTACTTAAAACATGTACATAGCATACCTCCAGCAGAAAATCTGAAGAACTTTTGAATAAGTTGTTTATTTCTTCCAAGAGTTTCATCCCAGATTTAGCGCCTCTCAGCAGGGAAAACGTTGCAGCCTTTGTAGATGTAAGGTCAGGTGCTTGTCTGTCGCACTCCTCTGAACTCTTATCAAGGGTTAGTGCAAGAGCCTGAATAAAAAAAAAAATGGGGGGAAATATTTGCAAAAGGTGTAGACAGTTTATAGAAAGCAAATCACATTAACAAGGTTCATTTAACTGTCTATACGCCATAGCGTTATGCTTCCCTTTGCAAAGCACTGTTTCAAGTTTAATATGTTTGAGAGTTGTATGACCTTTGCCCTTAATGACTAGTGTCTTGTTAGTGTCAGTTTTCCTTATTAGATGGTTTGGAAACCGCTAATATATTATAACTAGGAGTTGTTCCTTAATTATATGGTGGCAGCGGTGGGATATGAACCCATGCCACTGAAATGCTTTGTGACTCAAAGGAGAGGAGAAAAGAAGTCATCACATCATAGTATTTATGCTGCCATCTGTGAGGCATTGTTTTACTTTTAATGACATGTTCAAGAGTTGTATAACGTCAGTTTCAGTTATCAAATGCCTTATTAAATAGATCTTAAACTGCTAATTTACTGTGACAGGTAGTTGTTATTTTAATGTCATTCTGTTTTCACAACAGTAAGGAGTGACCTAACATTTGTACCAGCAAAATTTGTGCCAGGATTTATTTCGTCAAAGATATAGAGTCAGGGTTAAAATTAGGTTTTATGTTTTAGTTTTATTGTTGGGATTAGGTTTAGCGTTAGATAAAGTGTTTGGTCTAGGGTTGAAATTGGGAATTCAGATAATGTTAGAAGCTGATCGCTCAGCAATTTTTTTTCAGCAGATCATTCGTAATACAACTGAATACAGAATCATAAGAAAAATAACTACTTGATGATATAATTTCAAAAACTTTGAACAGATCTTTTAGTTGTAAAAAATAGGTACATATCTCTTATATCTTCAAAAATGCATAGTATTAATGTATGGCACAATAACATTATGTATCTCTGTTTAAAGGTAGGTTAAGCTCATGACTGAAATATGACTCCCTATAGAATCTAGGTGATACAGAGTTACATATTGGGCAAATAAGCATTGTACTACATAATAAAATAGCTGAATACTGAACAAAACTCTGAATAATTACACAGACCCTTCAATACAGAAAAATGTCAATGCATATGATGCTTCATTTAATCTTTTCTTTCCTTGAAGAGTTCTTGTGAATACTTAGTGAAAAGGATCTCAGGTCATTGTTGCCAAAATGCATCTGTAATAACCTATCCAGGCAAGCTAAACTTGTGGAATCAGACCCAAATAGCCCAAATATAGTCTCTGTCCAAGCAACAGTACTTACCACCCTGTTGGCCAGTTGATGAGCCCGTTGACTCCTCCTAGAACTGTAGACTCTTGATCTCTTGAAATGGTGCATGACTGACAACTGGTATACATGCTCCATAGTTTGTTGGTCAAACTCAAAGGTCTGTAACATTACCCCAAAAAAATTATATTAAAAAAATATCATATTTTACAGCCTTAACTACCTAAACACACAAGAAGAATCAAATTATTTGAATTTGCTTTTGTTTTTTGCAAAATATGGGAATTTTTTTTTTGCCCTCTTTTCAAAACATACATGTACATATACATTACGACTTTTTCATGAATCAACAAGAATCAACAAGAAGAAAATAAAGAAGTAAATAGATAATCTTATTTCTACTATGTTAAGTCTGCTGACAATTATTTTGTCTGTGCCATAAAAACAAGGTAAATAACACGAAAATTGTAGGAAAAATGTTGACTGAAGCTTCTATCCCAATGAATAATCCAGACCACTTCCATTTATGTTATTCATCATAAACCATTTCTACAAAAATGAAAAGATCTGCACAATTTCTATGAACAAAATATTATATCAATAACTTCAATAATTCTATTCCCTAATAACCTGATGTGTCCATGTTCAGCAAATAAGAAGTGCAAAGATATTTGCACATTGTACATTGATTCATAGAATGAATTTCCCCATGCTAATCCAATCTATGTACTTGGCTTATATATAAAACTTACTTCATGATTAAGTGGTGCTTGTGTGCAGGTGTAAACATTATGGTCAGAACTCAGTCCTCCACATCTCCAACAGAAAGTGCATAGGCAGGAACATGTTATTACATTGCAGCCTGAAATCTTCTCAATTGGATTGTTACACTTTGGACAGTTCTTGTGTTTGATCTGGTCAATGATCCTTTCATTTTCTCTATTCACATACTTTACTGAAAGAAATACAACATGTAGAACATTGTAGTACCTTCTGAAAATTTTTGCAATAGCAAATTATTTACCTTATAAAAATAGACACTTTTTAGCCAGCCCATGTGACTTACATATACACAGTGCTAAAATTCTTTAACAATTAACATTACTATATTATCTATTTGCTGTATATCTCTTCACACATTCTGATAGTAAACATTACATTAATTAGGAGCATGTGAAATATTTTCACCTTCCATTACATAATAAATCAGAATTCATCTAAGTGATTTTGACTCAAAGATATTTACTGCTTCTGTTGAAAGTCTTTCTGTACTGTTGGCCTTGTATAAATGAGCCCCAACATCAAATGACTACCCATATTCATTACATCTTTTTCTCAATAATGCAGGTGATGATATAACTAAGAACATAATGAAGAGGGGGGAGGAGGCGGGTTGGAATCCACCCCCTAAATTTGGAATGTGTAATAATACCAAGAAGGTTTTTTTTTCCTGATCAACTGATTATTACACAATATTTTGCCAAAGCAAGAGTCTTACAACAATCAATATTGCATGATTATATATGGCAGCAATATCTCCACCAATGTCTGACTGAACATATGTCATAGGTCATGGATGCATCTATATAATTATGTGAGCCTCAGACACCCTTCAGAGGTGCTCAGACATACGTTAAAACATATTTTAGGCATGAATGTCATCTACATGTAACAAAGCAGAAAATAGTATGGTTGATCAGACATTTGCTCTGGCGACAATTGCTCCATGCTTTATTTCATCAAAGATATAGAGTTAGGGTTAAAATTGGGTTTTAGATTAGGTGTAGGGTTAGGGTTTAGATCCAGAGTTGAAGTTAGGAATTTGGTGTAGGATATGGAATTTGGAGCAATTGTCACAGGAGTATGTGTCGTGCAACCAAAGGTGCAATGTGTACACTTACAGACAATGGCATTATCTGCTCTGTAAGTAGCAGCTTGGACACAGGTCACCGGCCAGTGGGTTTCTTGCTTGCATTTGGAACACCAGACAAAGCCACATTCACAAGTGATGGTCACTCCCTTTGATGTTAGATCGGTGAATCTAGCCACACGTCCACATCCGGTGTTGGGACACCAATGTAGATGCTTGTCAGAAGCTACCGTAGCATTGATCTTCTGCTGCCGATGGAAAGATGCGAGCTTGTATGGCACCATAGACATCACGGTCACTCGGTCAACTGGCATCTTACAGTTGAATTCCTTCAAAAAAGTGAATAAGAGAAGGCTTACATCAGTGTATCATGTTAAAATCAGGCAATGTAAGATTTACTTCACATTGCAGACAAGAAGATAACAAATGACAAATACTAATCTTTTCCAGCGAGTTAGTTTTTATAATTTTAGTATGAAACGTGAAGAAAAAAACCCAGATTATGTTTTCCCGTGAGTTATTACACATTAAAAATATATTTATCAAGATACATGAAAAAGCAAAAATCACACTCCATAGATGATAAATGGAACCATGTATCATATAACTTAATAGCACCGCGGCTCTTGTTCTACTGGAGAAGGTGAATATTAATGAGTCAGAATTAATGATGACCTAGAACCAGTAACTGTTTCACCTTCATTGTGTCTGTAGATGCCATGAACCTACTATAGCCTGCAGGTTTAGCCACTCCCTGGACAGCATTACATGTTGCTTGTTACAAAAGCCAATCTCAAATACTGGGAGTTAAGTAAATTTCTTTCTTAAATAATTGCCTCTGGGAACCGGGTGGCTCTTGTGTTAAAGCCTATGGCCATAAAGGTCTTCAGTAGTAAACAAAATTTTTTAAAAACCCATCCACTTGACTTACTGGACAGGTGATATGTGGATCTCCCTGCGACACTTTGGTAATTAGGTATCCCTTCCAGCATTCATCACAGCACAAGTGGTTGCATGGTTGTAGACATGTACCAGGAAACGTCTCTGAGACATCCGAATAGCAGATCCTACAAGTGTCCTCACAGAGCGCAGGGACCTGTTGTTCACTGGTCTTCTCCTCCTCACGCATCTCAACCTCAGATGTTATAATCTACAAAGAGTCATGAAGTTAGAAAATGATTTTCAAAATTCTGCACATTTCTAGGAAAAATTTTGTTTGACTTTGTTCTAAATTGAGTGGAATATGGCCTTGTGGCATCTCAGGGGGTGGTTTGTGAAGTCAAGACTAAAGAAATTTTGCACATTGAAATATGCATTGACAGACTTATTAAACTTGTCAGTACCCTTGTCAGGAAGACTCTTCCCTTGGTCTTCCCCCACACTTGGTGATTGCACCAAGAGTGATATGCACTGTTGAGAACCCTTATAACTTCACTACTGATTTCTCTGCAGGGACTGACTGCTGACCTCTGACTCCCACAGAGGAGGAAGAAGAAGAAGAAGAAGAATGATAAATCACAAAGAAAAGATTTTACACAAGGTTTAACAAGAGTCATTTTCTGATGAAACAGTACAGCTTCCTTCTGTAGTATGACATGCTGCAGCTTATAGTGATGTATAAGAGATAATAAGAATAAACACATGGGATAGGAAATATTAAAATTAACTGATAAGAAATACATCATATGCAAGTCTTTGTTGTAATTAGTGTATTTCTGTATTATCCCATTTCCACATTTGTCAAATTTATCCACAAGAGTGTATAAATTCAGAGTGTACAATAATGATCCCTGTTTTACTTTTTAAAAAAAGAAAAAAAGATGAATTAATTCAGTTTGAGCTATAGTGTTTACCTGTTTCCACATCTGTTGTTGTGACTGCGTCACACTCTCCCAATTCAAGGAAGCTCCAATAGTAGTCAGGGAAACACCTCTTGCCTTTTTGGTTTGATGAGAAGTGCTTAGCTCATGACTGACACTGCAAGGAGAAATAAAAATAATCAATCCCAGCAATCAATGTAATCATGTATATCTAATGCAAAAAACTGTTGGATACCTCTTCCAATATCGTAAAGTCATCTAATATCGCCAGTGGATGCTGCAATTATTATATTTTGTCCAGATAATTTCAGTTATAAGTGGAGAACAACTCAGAACACCGGAACACCTGATCCTTCAAATTACAGTTCACTTGGCCAAACAGATGAGTCACATTGGTTTTATGCTCAAAGCACTATCAATCCAATGTCATAAACTCCTATCTATATTTCTATTAATTTGAAAAGCATGGTTTGTAATCGATCAATGTTCATATTGGTAAATACTTAGCATTTGTGGATGTATCATTAACTTGTTGTGTGAGTGAATCCTTTTGAAAAGAAAATATGACTGAATTAAGAACAAGACCTTCTGTGGAAATTGTCTCTAGATGAGTAGTAATGTAATTACCAGGATGAGCTATCTTCTTAAAAGGTACTTTCATAATTGCATTATATACTTATCAAAGCCCAGTCAAAATCCTGTATATGCTATATTAACTTTATAATATTTATCTTAATCCAACATACAATTCATAAAATACTCTACTCACCTGTATTCTACTTTGTATGCAACAACTTCTGCAATCCTGTCTACTGCATCTGACAAACATTTGATCTCATCTCGAAATCCGTAGAGGACTTTTCAGCATCCATCTGATTAAATCGCTCTCCAACGACTGTTGCCGAAATGTCCACTTGTTGACAGGCTTCTTGCGTTGGGAGGGAGAAGAACGTGAAAACCTGGTAACCTCTTGAACACAGAGTATCTGACACATAGCTCCCATATTTTGAGACTTCCCGTACTTTGCTCATAACTCTATCTGTGATGTCGACAGAAAATCGTTGAGGAGAGCAATAGGCTTCTTGATAATCTTCAGCAAATTCGCCTCTGAGGAATTCAGGCAGGAGGTTGTCTGCTGAGATCAAAAGCTTTACAATAGCATTGTCTTCTACCTCAAAGGCAGTCTCTCCTCCAGATTCCTGAGGTTCTTCAACCGCAATCTGGAATATGCGCTCCTTGGTCCATGCACCCTGAGTAGGACGATTATTCCTTTTGGACACAGGACCTGCTGCCTGCTGATCAGCAGCCATTGCAAACATTCCAAAGGCAGCTGTTACCTCTGACCTTGGAATACATCTGGGTTCATCTGTCACCTCTTGCTCGTCATCTTCTTCACTGCAGTAGCTGACTTCTTCTGCATCAAAGTCTCTCAGAGAGTCGAGGTCATCTAACATGTCGCGTGATATTTTTTTATTCCTTTTCTTTGTTCCTTGCCTGGTTGTCTGGAGGACTGTAAACAACAATATGAACAATGCATGTTATACACAAAGTCAAATTTGTCCGAAGTGACATTCAAATACCGGTATATATATATCATTTTGTTTTTTGGTAAGAATTCATGGCATCGCAATATCTAAAGTTCCTTATAAAATACATACATTATGTACATGTTTATTACCCCCAAAAATTGTATATACATCAAGGGCACTACTCTTCAATCAATATGGGTACCGGTATCTGATAAAGCTGTTTCATTTCATTTATACTTTAATTCAGGATTAAAAAATATTTTCACATGAGAGGACAATATATAAATGATCGAAAATGTAAACGACTTACCAATATTTTCATCACTGCCATCATCCATTCCATGTGATCTGCCTCTCTTTGGGAATGTGTACAAAGTGTGCTTCGGTGCAGCCACATTAATAGCATAGCTAACATTGACTGTGTATACCTCATCTTGGATGCCAGTTCTCTTATCCACCTTCACCTTCTTTTTTTGTCGCCTTCTCCGGTTCTTGGTTCCAAATTCCTTGTCTTCTGCTGCCACTTGGTCAGTGGATGGCTCTGTCTCCTTCAAGACTAGATCTGCTGCCCTCGCATACGCCTTATTGGGAGAGCATTTTGACCTTGCTGACATGGAATCGTAAACAGCTGTGCAGTCATTATCCTCTGGGTTGCCAACACCAATATGATGTTCACTCACAGTGATGTGGTTGCCATGACAACAGACACTTCCAATGTCACTTTTTAGAGCATCAATGACCTCCCATCGCTTGTTTTTGTTGAGGGAAAATGGAATAACTGCTTCATTACTGAAACCTGTACAAAAACAAAAGAAAAATAGCACAACATAATTCATGGTCAAATTAAGTATGCTTGTAAACAACTTACACGTAACAAAAGAGATATTTTCATGAACAGTAAGTAACCACCTGTTTTTATTTGAAAAAGTACAATAATTACAAACATCTTCATTTATATCTATTGATTCGCTTCCTTTGTATGATGAATAAAATCCTCCTTAAAACTCAGAAAAATATAATGACCTAACCCAAACTACAGTTTACCTACATTTAGACATATGCTGAAAAATGTCATACGAATAAGTAAAAAAAAATAAAGCCTAGTTCTGAGAAAAAGAAAAAGAAGTTAATCAACAACAAACAATGAGTATTTATCTTTCATAACTTACCTTTCAGGTTTAATGTTCTATTCTGCAGATGATTTTCAACCACAGCCGATGCCTGTTTCTGTGCCCTTTTGAGCATCACATCTGCGGTTGCCTTCACAACAATGTTCTGACTAGAATGGACAGCCTTCTGAGACTGGACCGATCTCCTCACACTGTGACCAGTGCTAACACCAAAGCGAGTTCCTTCTCGTCGCACCATGTTCTTGCTTGTTTAGTTCTTCTTTTTGAGAGAAAAGAGTACCAGCCCTGTAAGTCCTATGAAAACATAAATTATTCAAAAGCTATTTACTTGAACACCTTAACAAGTGATAAACAACCTACTACTCATCAAGTGGATATAGCTTGGCTACTTGGTAAATATTTCACCTTCTTAATATTTTAGTGTCTTGCAATGATAAAGCAAAATTTTTGCTTTTTGTTGGTTAAAAGTTCTTTTTAGACTAATACAAAGAGACTTCAGATAACATTAAGCCTCATCCAGATGGAAAATGCATTTACAAGCTCCATATCTTTAACGATGTGATTTTACCTCAGCGTGATAAAGTTATGATTTTCAACAATTATGCAGTTTGCGTTCCAGAGAAGGGCAACAAAAATGGTCCCAAGCATAAAAGATCTCCCATACATGAACCGGCTGAAGAGGCTTGACCTGCCCACATTAGCCTACAGATGTCTTCAAGGTGACATGATCCAGGTATTCAAGATAAGGTATGGTCTCAACGACGTGGACAGAGATAGCCTATTTTCTATGAAGGAAGTAAACTTAAACCGAAGAGGCCATAGTATGAAAATTCAGAAGCAGCATGCCCACTTGAACATCAGGAAGAACAGTTTTACACACAGAGTAGTTGACCACTGGAACAGGCCCCAAGACGGCAGTAGAAGCAGCATCGATCAATGCCTTCAAAGGTCAAATTGATGCATTTTTCTCAGCAAAGTACAACAAGTATGACTATTAGGAACATGTATGAAACCATTAATTACATGTATAAATTAAGTCTTAAGCAGACAGCAAAGCTATATTGATCTGCATTCCATGTTAAGGTTGATATAATATACACACTTGGCGATTACTCAGATCACCTACTGTATCAAGTATCAACTCACTTAATTTCTTTCAGTTATGTTGTTTCTGCTTGTTAAGGCCCCTGCTTTTTAATTTGATGCCCTCACACCACTCACCAGCTTCAGCTTCTTGCCTTTCCTGGATCCTTGCTTCGATCAGCTGGTGGTTGTAATTTATGCCCTTGTAATGGAGACGAGAATTGAGAAATCTTCCTTCTTCTCCGACACCACCCTGATCGCGTTTGCTTCTTGTAAAATGACACTGCAACTAGACTCTTCATATTTATAGTGTTTTATTCTAGATCTTAGCTATATCAAGCTGCATTATTGGTATTGTTTTATTAATAGCACAAGTTGTCTGTTTCACAGCGATTGTGCAATTCCAGACTTCAGACTCTCGTCGTGATTGCGACAGCAGTTCATTGCTTGGTTGGGCATGGGCGCGCACGGAGTTCAACAGTCAGATCAGGGAAATACCCATCCGCGCGTATTATAGCTATCTACATCAAAGGTTTACATAGCTTGTGTAGGGAAACATAGCGCAGCTTGTTCCGTACGTACTTCCACGGGGCTCCAGCGCTAAAGCAGTGGAGTCCCCTAGCTAGCCTAGGTTCGCCCACTGACGTGACAAGTGGGTTCGCCTTGCCAAGTGTTCGAGTGCGAAGCGCGCGGTAAGCAAAAACGCGCTAGAATATCTCTCAATTATGTGTGTGTGTGTTATGTTTCGAGCCGCACGTTAAACTTAATGTTAAGTTTGAGAGCAAACAGATTTGAAGTCGAAGACTAGATTCTAGAAGACCCTTCAACAAATTGAAGGTACGAGTACAGTCAGTATTGTAAATATGTATATGATTCACATGTCGTCTCAATCGTTCTGCAACTTAAATTGCTTTCGTTCAATCAAGTTGGAACTTGGAAGTTGGAGTCGGATTTGTCGACTGTAGAGTGTAGATCTAGTAGGCCTAGTGTTGTTATTGTTAATTCTTTCTAGACCCTAGACCTAATTGTTATTTATTATTATTAAATTGTTATCATATTTATACTACAATTACTAGATTCTAGATCTATATCTAGCTAGTAATTAGTTGTTGTTGTTTTGGTTTGTATAGGCGTTTATCATTCAGGAGTGAATATTTACGACTAGGTCTAGATATAGATATCTAGACTAGTATAGTATAGATCTAGAGTGGTGAAGTGTGACGTCATCAAAAATCTATTTTTGGAATTTCTCAATTTTTTCTTCATTTTCCGAAAGACCACCAAAAATAATGTCCAAATGTCGAAAACCAATTGAATAGGTTAAAGATAAAGACCAGTTCTGGTCATGCGATTACATTGTGAAAGAAACGTGAAATCGATCAGAAAAGGTTGATCATCTAGCATATAAGTATTGGTGTGTACTGCAAGGTTCTGGAATCATCAAAATGATAAGATATTTGGCCCAGTCTTGGTAAAGTTACAAGCACTGTACACAGAAAGATGTATATGGGACTATGCGACCACGTGCGATATCTATTTGGTCCCAATAGATATAATAATTTACCAAATATATCAATTAATAGGCTGTTTCCCGACTTTCCCGGCAAAATTTGTATCATCACGTATTAGTCAAAACATATTCTTTCAGTAGTTTCACATGATTGGTAATGAGAGCTTCCATTCCATTTTTGTCTCGCCTGCGTAGCAAAAAGCGAGACATAGGCGCCGCTTTTCCGGCGGCGGCGGCGTCAACATCAAAACTTAACCTAAGGTTAAGTTTTTGAATTTGTAATATAATTTTGAAAGTATAAGGTCCTATTAAATGAAACTTGGACTAAAGGGTTATCAAGTATCCCCAATCATGTGAGTAAAATTTCAGCCTACTAGGTCAAGGTCAAAGGTCATTTCAGGTCAACAAACTTAACTATGTTGTGGCATCAGGCTAAGATTTTTTTAATTGTTATCATAATTTTGAAAATATACATTCCTATTCCATGAAACTTGAACATAAGGGTTATCAAGTATCACCAATCATGTTATTAGTCTTTTAGGTGACAAAGTAAAGGTCAAATGTCATTTCAGGTCTGGAAACTTAGACTTTGTTGTGGCATCAACATCAAGATTTTGAAATTTTAGCATAATTTCAAAAGTGTTTGTTCAAATTCCATGAAACTTGTACCCAAGGGCTATCAAGTATCACAAATCATGTGACACAAATTCCAGGTCACAAAGTCAAGGTCAAAGGTCATTTTAGGTCAGTAGACTTGGATTATGTTCTCAAAATTTAATATGAGAATTAATAAATAAATTGTTGTTATTTGTTCATATTTCATGAAAGTAAATATTCGAATCATTCGAGTACTTTCCCATGAATATTCTAATAGTAATTTTAGTATTCGATCCCAGGCCTAGTATGTACATGATCAGTTACAGCTAGGTGACAATATTGATGTTTGGATAATATATATTGGAGTATATCTCATAATAATGTTCTCATTATGCTAATGAGACGTGATGTGATGTAGATGGGCTCTATACCTTCCAATTGTTTTTACACAAAGTGCTGAAAAATCCTCTTTTCTTAAAAAGTTTATTAGTTAACTTTATTTGTAAATTACTGACAAGCATTGAAACATTAGTCTTACCCATACACTAAATCTCATTATATTGTATTCTTATGATACAGTAAATAATTATTCTGATGATTCATAATCAATATTCACTTCAAAATGCTTATTATATTCAGAGGATTTCATTTTCGGGGGTCTGCAAATGGGCCACCCTGCCTATAAAGATAATGTCCCAACCTCAATTTTTCATCATATCGAATTGCGTAATGCCGAATTGCGTAATGCAGGCGAGACCGCCGAGAGCGTTTCACTTGTTTTGAGGGAGGGGCGTTTCCAAAACTGGTCTTACCTTTAAGTATTGGCTGAGATATGACCATCTGAATAAAAAGATTGCCTATGGGAACTCGAGTGTTATATTGCTCTGGCTCCTAATGTTATGAGCCAGAGCAATATAAGTTATAACACTGAGTTCCCATAGGCAATCTTTTTATTCAGATGGTCATATCTCAGCCAATACTTAACCTATTCAATTGGTTATCGACATTTGGACATTATTTTTGGTGGTCTTTCGGAAAATGAAGAAAAAATTGAAAAATTCCAAAAATTGATTTCTATGACGTCACAGCTTCGGTACTCTATATTTACGACTATAGTATAGACTATAGAGTCTAGCCTCTACTCTAGGCCTATGGACATTGAATAGGGGACTGATTGTAAAAACTGTTGAAAGTTGGGCGTGGTCACTGGTGTGTGTTGTGAATATTGAAAGCCTTTTCAAGTTTTAGTGTGCATTGTCATGATTGTTAATGTCGGTTATTGGCATACTGCACGGAATACATTTCAAATGAAAGCAGGAAAATCAGAGAAAATAAATAACTTAGGGGCCTATTTAGACTGAGCTGAGATGAGCTAGCTAGCCTATATTATTTATAGTACTGTAGGGTCTACTTAGTAGTAGTAGACGTACTAGTCTACTACTACGGTACTAGACCTAAAATTTCTGTCTCTTTCGTTCATTAGCCTCTTAGATCTAGATCTATAATTATTTGGGTAGGATCGGCTCCTCTCTTTAGTTTAGACTTCAGTTTTTAGAGACAGAAGCCGGCCATAGGGTTTCCTGTCATGCCACCAAACTTTGGACTAACATGTCATTTTAGCTGATGCATATCCAATGCATTTATACTCAATAATATAATAATAATAGGCCTAGATCTAGATCTAGGCTAATATACATCGCAGGAAAAAAATACATGGGGCTCGGGCAAATTTGCCCCGAAATTCAAAAGAGCCCCGAAAGTCATAAAAGAGCCCCGAAAATTTGCATAGAGTTCAATGCAAAACAAATTAAAGAGTGCTATTTTCATGCAAGCAAGCTTGAAAAGTAGCCCCCAATTTTTTTTTTTCCCCCTGGTACATCGGTTCCACTTACTAGTCCAAAGTAATTACTTTGGTGGCATGATCGAGCCACCAAACTTCGCACAGGAGACCCTATGGCTGGCTACTGTCTCTAAAACTAAAAGAGCCGACCCTACCCAATAAGAGGCTAATGAACGAAAGAGACAAAACTTTTCGGTCTAGCCTAGTACTATAGTAGAAGTAGGTACATTGTAGTTCAACTCTGTGTCGTAGACTATATATATATATATATATATATGTCTAGATTATATATATATATATGAATTATGATGAATCTCAAATTGGCTAATTCTGGGATTGGTCTATGGTGTAAGACTGTATAACTGTAAGTGTAACTGTGTGTTAGCTAGACCTAATTGTGGATCGACAACTTTTCTACTTCTAGACTATATTAAGGTCCGTTTCTTGTAACTAGTAGATGCTAACTTTGGGGGCATTGCTACTAGATTATTTTGGAGAGGGTGTGTTGGACCAAATTTGCCAACATGATAAATCAGATTTTCAAGTTTGCCAAAATTCAAAAAGCAAAAATGTTCATATTTGAAATTTGCTGATAGCCTGAAAAAAATGTCAAATTTTCCAACTGCAAATCTTAGTTTTTACCCCAAACCAGGATCCATGCCTTCGAGGAATGAATTCTGGAGCCTGGAAACCATTTCATTTTTAGTTTTAATTTTAATTTTGGAATCAACCAAATAGAGTTACAAACACTGAATGGAACAAAGTATTCATCTTTGTATTTCTTTTTCCTTTATATTTTGCCACAGAAACTGGCAGATCAACATAAATCATCTCACCAAAGTGGACTGTTTTATATGTTTTCAAGCCACAGGAACAAAGTATGATTTTCATCAAGCGACTTGCAGTGCTGGATGTGGGATCCAAAGTCCTGTCTATCATTCTTTTGATTTTGCAAGCAGCCTTCCTTGACGATTTTTTCATTAGATTTGATGAAGGAAATCCTGCAAGATGGGTGTGGATAGGTGCAGATGTTGTGATTGTTGCAATCTGGATAGCCGGTCTGGTGCTATCCAGTATAAATGTTCATTCAAAGGAGCCAGTCGAGGCCCCAGAGCAAAGTGGTATGAAAAAATGGTTAACCATCTTTGCCGGTGAGGTGCGGTATGCCTATTTTTCGTGGATATTTTACAGCATCATCCTTGTGGCTAAAGTTTGGTATATGTTTGGTGACTTTGCAGAGGATTTCACTAGCAATGGCTACTATAACCTGACAGACCTTGTCACTAATGTCAGAGGGACTGTCAAACTTCATGAAAGCGACATCTATTCATCCACTTCAATCAAGGTGATCCTCTCCCTTACTGGACCATTGTTCCTCCTTCTAGCATATGCACACCATGATGAAATTCACAATTCTAAGTACAAGCTACTGATGGAGAAGCTTGGCACCATTGCTAGCATTGATGTTCTTGACAGTCTCATGCTTCTTGGACTACTCTTTATCGAGGATACCCATATCCTGTTGCCATACAATATCGACCATGCCATCAAATTCTTCACCTGCTGCTGTTTTGTGCTTCCCACACTTCCCTCTTTATCCTACGCATTGTTGGCCAGCGGAAAGCAGGAGAAAACAACTTCAAAATTATCCTTGTAGTCAACTCGGCTCTGTATCTTTTCCTTGTTAATTTTCCATTTTGTGTATTCGTTGCTACCTGTGGTTCAAGAATGATATTGATATATCTACATTTATTACCAAGAATGTAATGTTTTTGTTCAGAGGTGCGTTAGATGTATACAATGAGACCAGACAGTGGCTGAAATCCAAGCAAGGTGGTGGAGACGCTACTGAAGGAACTGAAACTGAAGAGCCTGGTATTGAATTATCAGATAAACCAACCCATGTCTAGATGTAAATCACTAGAATACAGGGCATCCTGTAGATTATGTCAGAATTACATGTCGTTATGTCTACAAACTGTAGGTCCTACATTAAGAGTGTTTAAATGACATGTCAGGATTGAAATTATAACATGAGGTTAGCCAATTAACCTTGTAATTGTAATTAATGCCTGTCATTTCATATCCAATACATTTGTAGTGTCAATATACATGTAGTACTATCTCACACAGTTGTATGTAGCTTTTCAGCTTCTTATCTTAACTTTTTCATTTGTTTCTCTTTCACAATGCCCACCTGTAATTGGAGTACCGTGTATCACATGTGAGACATTGATTTCTCATTGAATAGCAATATCAACTTACAACTGTACTGTCTTTCTTTGATTATTGATGCTTTGATTTTCATTACCTCATGTAATGTAAGTATGCAAGTACATGGAACATACCTTTTTTGTTTATTTTATAAGTAGATATAAGAAAACTGCATTTTCTGCTGTTTAGGTTTGTATTTTGTGATTTTACTGATCTGACTGTAATCAATAGTAGAAATTTACTTGTACAGGTACATAGATTTTTTTCTACTTCTGCATTATGAGAATGATAAATTTTAAATCGATTCATCTCTTTTCATCAATTTAAATAAAAGATATTAATTCTTTATTCACCAAGGATCAAAACCCTGGACAGTCATATAGTTTGGAGTACCGGTATATTATACAAGTGCAGTGGATGTGTGATAAAAGTCTACTGCGGCAGTCCTGTTTGTTCCATTGGATGACCAAAGCTGGTATAGAGTTAAAACAAATTGCATGAAGGAGGGATAATCCTCTCAAGTCCCAAACATTAAAGATCTATTTTATGAGGCTGACTCTGAACTCCTGAAGTAACTATTTATTAACTATGTTTCACTAGGAATTTAAGGCCAAGAAATTCCTAGTTAACATTTTATAAGGTTTATATGTCTATGGGTGCGTTTATCTCACCTTTTTTTGCCTAGAATCAGCGTTTTCAAACGTGTTTCATGCAAATTTTCATGTTGATAAACGCAAGCCTGTTTTCAAACGTCTTTAGATATGGGTATATTGAAACGCCAAAAAAAAGTGCGTTTTGAATGTAACGTAGAGCCAGAATCATGTTTCTGAGAGATGATAAACGCAAAGCTGTTTTGAAACACACATACATATTGGACCTTCCCAGGCTAATTTTCGGTTCGGAGAAATAGCGCGTGCCATGTGCTGTATCATGTTATTGTACAAGCATGCCTGCATACTCGTCCATCGCCATCGTTCATTGTTCATTGTATTGTTCATTGTTTACGTATTATGCGATTACGTGCTTTAACTATTATTTTTTCATTGCGCGCACATGCTAACGTACTACTCCAAGAAGAAGCGTGCGCCCTAGTTGACCTCCGAGCAACTCTCTGCTTCCCGGGTCAAACGGCGCAAAGCAGCTGTGCAGAGACATGGCCTTTATTTCGAATAATAAACGTTGATAAACGCGACATCCTGCAAATCATGTTCGTATAGTGGGGTTTGATATGTACATATGGAAACGCTGATTCTGAGTGGCAAAACATGATAAATGCACCCTATATGTCTCCATACAAGAATTTACCCTTTCATTTTCAATGTTCCTGATCACTGGAATATACGATGTAGGGTAAACTTTCTTTATTCCTGTATTACATTGACTATGAAGATCTCTCTCAATTGGAATCTCATACTGCAAACTCAATTTACAAGAGGTTCTTGCCAGTGTTATCCCAGTTGAGATAGGTTTCATAGTATAATCACGTTACAAGTGTATTCTTTTAAGTCTATGAGTAATTGGAACTGGCCATCAAAATTCTACCTGTATTCACTCTTGAACTTGAAATTGATATATATAAATACAATTATAAATACTTCACAAAAGGTTTGAAAAGTTGAAATGACAATTTGTGTGTATGTCATACATACATGAAATTACATAGCACTACATGCATGTTCTTATAAAATTAATCTTAATATCTGATGAGTATACATGATAAAATGACTGTGCCAGTGAATCTTATTCCTTGTTATCAATTAAGTGGATTTATTTTGAAGTTTTTGAAGTGAATCTTACATTTCTGTTATTTATTTGAAAGTGTGTGGATTTGATATAAGATGAGAACAATATATGCACGTGTTGTATTTTGTATTATTCATATTCATTGAAATTTACATCATGAACAGACTGCATGGCTATTATAGCAGCCTACATACTACATTGTACATTTTACCTGAACATTTTTTCTTCTTCAATTTATGGAGAATAATTTTATGAAATGGCTGTACAGATACTCATATGATTGCACGTTTCAATGTCTAGAAATAAATGTCAGCTGCCTTTTCTTCACATAATTTCAGTCATGCATCTCTCCAAAATCTGTGTAATACGCTACTTGTGCTTTGACATGAAGCAAGTACCAAGTAGCTCTTCTTGATCGGATGGTTGCATGTGCACCTGTCCAGAAGGAATTCTTGGAATGCTGTGAGCTCTGCCTCATGGTAGCCCATCCACAATCTACTGACAGTATTCAAGAGTTATGAGCTCCACTGCATGGTGCCTTGAAAGGAAGCAACATTAAGCTATTATTGTTTCTCTTTTGGATCAGCAAAATCTATGATAATGACAAACAACTTAGCTCTGGAAACTTGAAAGCTCAGAAAAGGTTCTGAAATTTTTTGAAAGACCCATGGGACATAGGCGGAAACAAGAATTGGACTTTTCATATCTAATCTTACAGCATTTTGAAATGAAAACAAATATTTTCTACACTCCTTGAAGATATTTGGCATGTAAATAAAACAACCATTTAGCCTGCTTGACCCGATGTAGCTTAAATTACATGCATTTGTACACATGAGGCTATAATTCACACACTCTGTGATTTCGGTACACAAAATTACAAATTATTCAGGATCAAATTGCGATTAAAAAATTCCTTCATGGCCATCTACATGTAGGTTATTTTTATGATGTTGTCAATAGTACTTAACCTTTTAGACTCTGTATATTTGTAGATATTGACCGTTGTGCATTTAAAGTGTGTCATTTTGATTGTGCTCTCTGGTGCAATCTGAGCCATGTTTTGAAGCATTTTCATTTTTCAAGCAATTTTATATGACTAGTATTTCATAAATAAATTTAGTTGAGACTGATTGTGAACTCTATGTAATACTTGTTGCCTGGAATTTGCTGGTCTTCAAACCTGTCATTTTAAAATTCAAATCTGTCGCTTTTACAAGTTAACACCCATTGTGGATCAACCTAGAATCTACAAATGGGTGAATGCATTATGTTATCACTGTGTATTTAAGGAAGAATATATAAATTCGGAAACTTGTGTCTTGCAGCCAAGCTAATGAAATCACATTTATTATCCCCTCGCCGACGAAGTCGGAGGGGATATAGAAACGCCGCTGTCCGTCCTTCCTTCCTTCCTTCCTTCCTTCCTTCCTTCCGTGCGTGCGTCTGTAACAAATTTGGTTTCCGATCAATAACTTCAGTAATGTTTGACGGATTTTAATGAAGTTTCATATGAAGGTACAGGTATCAAAATACAGGCTAAGTTCGATTTCGGAGTATGTAGGTCAAAGGTCATAGCTCATTAAATATGCGAAAAAATACACATCTGGTTTCCGATCGATAACTTCAGTAATGTTTGAAGGATTAATGAAGTTTGATATGAAGGTTCATGGTATCAAGATACAGGCCAAGTTCGATTTCGGAGTATGTAGGTCAAAGGTCAAAGGTCATAGCTCATTAAATATGCGAATCTGGTTTCCGATCGATAACTTTAATAATGTTTGACGGATTTTAATGAAATTTTATATGAAGGTACATGGAATCAAAACACAGCCTAAGTTTGATTTTGGAGTATGTAGGTCAAAGGTCATAGCTCATTAAAATATTAAATATGCAAATCTGGTTTCCGATTGATACCGGTAATTTCAGTAATATTTGACAGATTTTAATGAAATTTGATATGAACGTACATGGTATCAAAACACAGCCTAAGTTCAATTTCCGAGTATGTAGGTCAAAGGTCATAGCTCATTAAATATGCGAATCTGGTTTCCGATCGATAATTTCAGTAATGTTTGACAGATTTTAATGAAATTTGATATGAAGGTACATGGTATCAAAACACAGCCTAAGTTCAATTTCCGAGTATGTAGGTCAAAGGTCATAGCTCATTAAATATGCGAATCTGGTTTCCGATCGATAACTTTAGTAATGTTTGACAGATTTTAATGAAATTTGATATGAAGGTACATGGTATCAAAACACAGCCTAAGTTCAATTTCAGTATGTAGGTCAAAGGTCATAGCTCATTAAATATGCGAATCTGGTTTCCGATCGATAACTTTAGTAATGTTTGACGGATTTTAATTAAATTTGATATGAAGGTACATGGTATCAAAACACAGCCTAAGTTCAATTTCGGAAGAATGTAGGTCAAAGGTCATAGCTCATTAAATATGCGAATCTGGTTTCCGATCGATAACTTTAGTAATGTTTGACAGATTTTAATGAAATTTGATATGAAGGTACATAGTATCAAAACACAGCCTAAGTTCGATTTCGGAGTATGTAGGTCAAAGGTGAAAGGTCATAGCTCATTAAATATGCAAAAACACCTAATTATACATGTGAAAATGTGGTTAACTTCCTTGCCTAGTAACATAATAGTATAGTCTAATGGAGGTAACTTGGTCTGACGTATATAGGCCATTTGTACCCTGCGAGGGGATGCGACGCTTTGCGTTGACTTTTCTAGTTTTATTTGAATTTCGATGCAAAGGAGGGAGCAAGTGAGTCGTAACATAAAGTTGCTTAAATTTTATGATAGTTGCATTTGGCCTTGTTTATTCTTTGTGTCTATAATTTATGGTTCATTTTGAAAAACCAATATTAGCAACAAACACAATTATGGTGATGTCTTTCTGTAATTGTTTATTTTCCTTACTGCCTCATTTTGTATCTGAAAATTTTCTATTTATGTAACTGTTCATTTTTTTTCTTGAACCAGTGCAAATTGATTCTGCAGGGATTTTGGTTAAAATGTGTAGGTGTGATATCTTCTTCATATTTCACAAAGGTCTAATATTGTACACATTAAAGGTACTATTTTACATTTATAATCTAATAATTGAAAATGACACAAATTGTACAGTCAATCAAATATGACTGCGCATAGCACAGTTATAAATAGCAGAATTTACTAAGATACATTGTAAAATACTTTAAGGAAATTTTCGTTTTTTGTAGGTCATGGTAGCAAGTTCAGGTTGTGCTGCATGTTACAAAAAGCAAATAGGTGTTACTTAAAGCCCCACTGCACTACTTGTAGCTACTTGCTCCCTCTATATAGAAAACAATGCTTAAGCGGTGCCCGTTGGTCCCTCATGATCCTCTTTTTCTTATGTTAATTGAGAGCTGAGTTGATCACCTGTCAGTGACCATGCTGGGAGGTCTAATCCCTCCTGGCCCAACTAGTGCAGACAGGCTTTAAGGAAACTTACCATTTTTGCATATAGAAGACAGTTCCTTTGCTTGCTTCTTTACAGTGTATCAGGTCAACCAAAGAGAAATGCTTAAAAATGTAAGATGGTACCTTTAATTTAATTTCAATTACTTATGGTATGTCATTTTAACATGTAAATATCTTTCTATTTTACATATCATTATTCAGAGTAGACGTAATATAAAAATTACAATGACTGTAGTGGTTTTTTTATCCTTTTGAAATACATTGAGATTTCCAACATTATCTTTGTTGTTTATTTAATTTTTGTCTCTGTGAGTTTTTATGTTAGAAGAGCTAAGTTTTATATTTTACAGGATCCATTCTCAGAGGTCGTATGTGGTATTTGATGTGGCATGGAGGTACAACATCATCATACATGTAACAAATTACAGATTTACACAAAATGAAAACTCAGTAAGGGAGAGTTTGAAATGGACTAATATTATGACTCTTTAATCAAATATGAATTAATTAGATAATCACTTTCAAACAATTTGTATGGAGGTCTACTCTTATTTACAAACTACATCTGGAAGACTGCAGTGGGTCAACTCAATGTGTTAGGGTCATCAAGGGATGAGAAGAGATGAGACTTAGTGAATAAAAGAGAGGGGGATATAAAATGAGTGGGAAAGGGACCGAATGAGAGAGAAATAAAAAGTGGATGAGAGAGAGAGAGAGAGGGGGGACCATGAGAGATGGAGGGAGACAACGTGAGAGACGGAAAGGATAAGAAAGAGGATTAGAAAGAGAAATGGAGAGAGTGCATGAAGAAAGAGAGACTAGTACAGGAAATAACTGGATTGTGAAACTTCGTACAGATATATAAGCTCTATTCCAGAAAATAACAATATTCCCCATTCCCATCAAGAACTAGTGATTATGATGCACACCCTTATTAATATTTACCCAATATTATTTAGATAGTAACAAGTGATCATAATAGATATGATATATGAATAAATTTATAATAATATAATAATGACAGATTCATAAGTTCACCCTCTAACCCGTTCTTGACATTTATTTTCAAACGTAATGTTAATACGAAATGCAAGTCCATATTTCTATCCTCACTAGCAATTAAAATGACATCATCCTAACATAAAACAACTACCCACATACACCCACACATTTATTAAGATCATTCTGCATTATCTTTATTTGCTTGGAGAAGTAATGTGATTATAATCGAAGCATACTAAACTGGCAAGGTTAAAATTTACCATTAACATTTATCATTGCCATCACATCAAGTATTTTGTATTGTGTACTTATGATATTTTGTTAAAGCTACAAATTCCCTTTTGCAGCCAACATCAAATGCTGTAGAAATTTGCAGGAATTATGAATATGTCATGTATGTCCTATCTGTGAATTTTAAACATTAGCAGTGTCCTAGTATTCAAATTATGCAAGGAAACCCGTTTACCTTCTAGACTTCACTGTCAGACACTATTGAGTGACTGACTGGCATCTTTATCTTTGGTGATAACATACATAAATGAGCTGTAACAGGTACATGAGCATTTGTCTACATCAATAACCCTACTTGTAATGGCCAAAATTAAACTGATTGAATCTTTGTGCAGCACAAAACGTACGACCATTCGGTAAAAGGGTTCGAAAATCAGACTATTACTTAGGTGATTGCAATCACTTAAGTCGATTCGACAACTAATGGTCGTTATTTTACCACAAAAAGCCATTTTCAAGCCCTGTAGTTTTAAGGGAAGTTCTAAATTAGTATTGTCTTTCAAATCCCGTTGGAATTTAACCTTTTCTTTTTGTTTGGCCTGCAAGTGGGACATAGTACCTTTAAGTTGCTTTGAGAATTCTGAATAAATTTAATTTGAAGAAAAAAAAGGTTAAAATTCAGCCTCATATGCCCATATATGGTATATGTCAATAGCACTATATAAAACAGTAAGAGACAATGCGATTATTCATCAAAAGTAGTGCACTGACTTGGTTGCCCTTTTATGCATTGTGCGCAGAGAATCGAAAGTTGAACATTGTATTTGCTTTGCTTATTGACTTCGAACTTTCAATCTATGCCCCTTTACATATTTATATTTCTCTCTCTTTATAACTTTTTTTTCCATGAGAGAAAACCACACCTTGGTTGTGCACCTGTTATAAATTAATGTTACACCTTTCTTTTGTAAATGAATATAAACTGTCATAATAAACATTATAATATAAATGATAATATATATCCTCTGAATTTTTGGGTGTCAATTTATCAAATTAAGACTCTTCTGTCAGTATGCGCTATAAGCTGATTTTGCTTAACGTTATACACCAAATTTGGTCCAAAGGCCACTAATTGTGATCAAGTTTTTTTTTCTATGAGTATACATAAACTACACGAACATTTGGCAATTAGAATACCAGTGAAATGTTCCTAACCATAATGAAATATCATTAAGAACAATAAAGGCCTCATATTGGAACCAATCTCACGAAAGCATAACGCCCCAATGTTAATATTTGAATAATCATTGTTTACAATGGCGTAGATAATTATACAGGGGGCATGATCCCTCTTGAATAATAATGATAATAAAGTGGGAAGACCGAAAGAGAGAGAGAGAGAGAGAGAGAGAGACATAGAGAGACAGAGAGAGAGAGAGAGAGAGAGACAGAGGAGAAATGCTAATTGTGAAAAGAAGATGTTACAATTCTTTCCGAAATCTCCCCTGCCTTTTTTCCTCTCTCTCTTTCGGTCTTCACACTTTTGAAGTGTTATTCAAGAAGAGAGATAGGGGGGTCGTGCCCCCCTGTAGGGTCCATTCAACATGTTCAACTTTGCGCCCCATCCCCCATGACACCGGTGCCCTCTCAGTCGCGGGGTGGATCTTCGCTACGCCACTGAATTAATGTCTAGATATTAAAGAGTTTCAAATATTTTGGCAAGTCTAAGGAATTTTTTTCCATATGTTATCGACATCATAATTATGCAAACTACTAAGTTGACGGCCCTCCTCTAGCTTGGCTCGACCAAATATAGAAAAAAAAAATTGTATATCTTTTTGTCTATTATTTTTTGTTTATTTGTCTTCATTCTTTGTAACGTATGCATAAGAGAGATAATTACCAAATACATATGACTTGCCTATTTATTCACTCGACTGTCTATCGTACTGATTCACGTATTTATAATTCCTGGTGATGAAGTAGAGGTATACCATGTTGAGGATGATGACGCCAGCCAAGAGGAGAAAGTAGTACTCAAGATGGCCCTTGTTGATATCATTAGGTATCCATTCATGACCTAACAGTAAAACAAGATTATGATTTCAAAAGGAAATGGTACATGTATAGCATACAGAACGTCTGTTGAGAGGCAGAAGGAGGTAAGCTGATAGCACGACACACCCTACTAGATAAGATATAAAACTTGCAAAGAAACCACTGCGCTGCCTAAAATAATATTGGTAGTTCCAAACTTCTCGGACGGCTGCAGCTTCCCATGACCTTGTGCAAGTATTCTAAATCACAGAGTGACAGCGTTCAATATGTTGCCTCAGTTGTCTCTATATTGTTGGATTACAATTTGAATCTACACTGCTGTCACTCATCGGCCCTGTCATTTGGTGATTTATCCCCACCTTTTTTTTTTATAGAGTTCACATAGGCGGATCGAGGGGGGCACAGGGGACACGTGCCCCCGGCCCCAAAAAATTAGTGCTCACTAACCCCCACTGAGCGAATTATTTTCGACCGGCGCGATTTTCAAATTTTCGGGTGCAAACAAACAAAAATATGCTCACTACCCCCACTGAGCGAATTTTCGGCCGGCGCGATTTTCAAATTTGCGGGAGAAAAAAATTGTGCCCCTTGTGCCCCCCTGTCTAAGATATCCTGGATCCGCGCCTGGTTCATGTATATTATATGAACAGAAATTATTTGTTTTACGTACCTGCGGAAGCAGCGTTGACAATGATAACCAGTAAAGATCCAACATAGCTGCCGATTCCATTATAAAAGAGATATATCCCGGTGATAAATGTTTGAAGGGACTTAGGGGACTGAGAAAAAGCGAATTCTAGACCTGGAAAAGAGAAATATAATGAGTTGGCAGGAAAACAGAATCATCAACTTTGCCATTTCTCAGTGTATTTTTATATAAATTCCAAAGGTTCATTTATTGTCAGTTCTCCGTCATGTACTCCCCCTTTCCCCCAAAATGGGGGCCAGGCTTACGCCCGTTTTTTTATTTTTCTTTTGGTATAGGGTCAGGCTAGCTTTAGATCTGGTTTAGTACATTTTTGTCAAATTATGCAATATCGCCCTTTTCCGATTAAGTGTACACTTGCACATTTTTACATTGTATGCCCCACTTTTGTTTTACTATAGATTGGTGATAGATAACATAATCTGAGCAGCGGCGAGTCAATTTGATTGGACTTTCTAGGACTCTTCATATACAGAGACTGCATGCTACATGTATGACCGACTGTTAACTGTTGACACCTGGGCCCCGTATTACAAAGAGTTGATATCAATCGCAACTTATTTGCGATTGATATCAATCGTAACTATGTACATAAGAGATAGGAGACTGCAAACTTGCGATTGATTGGAGGACTTACGATTGATTTGGATCAATCGTAACTCTTTGTAAGACGGGGCCCTGAAGTGGTTATTAGGGGCCTATTGTTCGCAATTGCACAAGATTCATGGTGCAGAATGGCATTCTGAGGTAATCCTGCATGATCAATTAAAGCTTAATATGTTTAGGCTGATATTTAATTCATTTCTGAAAACTAGTTCACCATGAGTCATATAGGGTCATTGCATTTCACTGTGCATGGTGATTCCCCCTTTTTATTCTTTAGTTTAAACATGCAGATTTAAATAAATCTTTTATCGCTTTTCCATAACATGTTCAGTATGTTTAATATGGGGATTTCTTTTTTCTTTTTTTTCTTCTTTTTGGATGAGAAAAGGTATGGGGAGTCTCCCCGAAATCAGCAGAAATTTGTCAGTATGAAAAGAAAAGAAGCTTGACATTCACCGAAAGTGGTTAAACAGAAGTTATATATTTTCCTTTAACAAATACACACCCCAAAACCTCTCTCAACATCTTTCTAAAATAATTTCTTTTCCTTCTTTTCTCAGTAGTGATCAAAATACATTAATATATTACCTGAGATGAGAACAAAAGAATCCGCAATGCCAATGAAAATATATTGCGGAATTTGAACGAGGATTGAGAGCGATGAAGCATGGAAAATGACTCCTGAAATTGTCTGGTCAAAACTCCTGCCATTTCTGATTACGTCTTTACGAATGATCTCGACCATGGCAGCATATAAGACAGACAGAAGCCCAGATACGAGACCAAATGCTATCATAAGTAAAACGACAAGCAGTCATCAGAATAAACGTTTTAAAATGTGTCATTAAAATGTCATATGAAGGCAGGTTCGATGATACTGGAATGACAAATTTCCTATCCATGATAACTGACTGCATCAGTAACTTTTAGCACCGAGTTGCTCATTTCACACAAATCCATCATCGATTTATTTTTGTATGAACTCTATATTTTTCGTCTTTACGTCAAGAGAACTTTAAGTATTGGTTTATATTCAAATCTTGATAATGCAGGGACTGAATATCAACAAATTGAAGAGATATTTAACTGATATATATGTGATATCTCCCCAATACTTTTGCACGCAAGTATGGTGTTTTGTATAATTCTGCATAACGTTCAAAATCAAGTGCCTTAAAAGGACGTCACATTGCCTTAAAAGGATGTCCACGACCGTATAAGTCTACGTTCTCGTCGTACAAATCTAAAAGTCCCTATTATTACCAAATACCACCGGGACAAAATGTACTTTCCCTAGAGTATAGAAATAGTAAATGGGTCTTTCTAGGAGCAATCGTAGTAAAAATCATGCATGTTGTATAATCCCCAGGGAGGTCGACAAAGAATTTTGCTATGAAATAGTCTTTACATTACCCATTCGTTTGACCAGTGTGACTCTTGTTCCTCGACGCTCAAGGAGAGGATAGACGACGCGATCGACGATGGGTACGGTGATGATGACGGACAGAGGTACAAAGAGAGCTAAGAAAGCTACTGGAATACCCTCTAGATTCATTCGCTCTCCTTGGAGCAGATAGGTCGTTGAGTACTGAAGTCAAGCATGATGGAAGAATGGGAGAAGAATAATGATAATAATATACAATACTTATAAAGCATTATTACGTATATGTCCCTATGCGCTGTAATAGAGAGAAGGATGACAAAAAAGGGGAAAATAGAGAAGAGTGAGATACACTCGGCATACTCCCTTGAGTCATTAGTTAACATTAGACATTGTTTCTATAAAAAGAAACAGTTTAGGATGTGTTTTAAATTTGTCACACTATCATAATTTTTGATATATTCTGGCAAGTTATTCCAAAGCTCTGCTGATGCCACCTGAAGAGAGCGTTACCCATAGAACTTTGGATTTATTTGATGGATAGTAAGCAGAGACTTTTGGGAAGACCCGAGGTTTCTGTTAGGTACGTAGTAAACAGTTGAGTCAAATACGTAGGAGCTAATCCTTTCAGGTGAAGACAATGACTTTGAACTCGATGCTAGCATGAACATGACACTATGAACATGACGGACAAAGAAAGAGGACAAAATATACAATTCCTCATTCTTCCCTCAACAATTGCTGTGGTAGACAAAGGAACATCCCTTCACTGCTATTATGTAAAATAAGTAGAACAGGGTAATGATATGCATGTGACACCCGTTCTACACATTTTTACATAATAGCAGTGAAGGGATGTTCCTTTGTCTACCACAGCAATTGTCGAGGGTAGAATGACGAATTGTATATTTTGTCCTCTTTCTTTGTCCGTCATGTTCATAGTGTGAACAGGTATAAGAAGATACACTAGTATTACCAGTGTATTTTCTTCAATATAAGAAAGATATAGATTCATTTGAACGGGACCCCGTGAGAAGCCTGCAGAAGTATTGTAAAGAAGGGGTCGCTTTCATAACATTCATGAAATAAGTCTGATGATTTGAACGTCAAGTTGGGCGTGACCAGTTACGTACTTATAGTATCATATAATAACGTTCTATTTGAAAGGCAACGTCTGAGTCACAATCACCTGAAACCGAATAGTGTTATAGAGAATGACAACTGATAAAACGAGGAGGGTGTTCAGGAGCCATTTTAATTCCTCCACGGCTTCCGTTGCGTAAGGTCCGCCATTTTCACTCTTTAGCCGCTCCAAACATCCACGTTGATCAACTACGTTTCGTTCAACGATCATCATATCATCATCAGACAATCTTGACGACGTTCCCTCGCCACCGTCGATTCGACGAAGTTGGGTGCGATTTCCGTTTACCTCTGCTAAGAGCGGATTAGTTTCGGCAGAACGACCACAACAACTTCCCTGAGCACAGCAAAAACAACAGCAATAGATGGAACAACATGTGCCATCTCTCTCCGAATGCATTGTTGTCGCGGTCTTCAGCATCCGAAGGACTCGCAGCAACGTCTGATTACCTATTATAATGATAGCCAAACCCATTATCATTGAGGGAGAGAGAGAGATAGAGAAACTAGGAGGAAGACAAATTAGATGCCGTCCAAGATGATGCGCGACCATAGAAAATCATGAAACAACTAACGTTACTGTTACATAACGTCACACAATTTTTTAATACTTTATTTTTCCCCAATTCTTTTCATTCTCATTCAAGTACATCTTTTAAGAACAATTTCATACTGATTAAAAACAAACAATTTTCTGTGAAAAATTGAATATCCTTCAACCCTACATGTCGGACTAAGTAACATAATACGCACATGATATTTATTCGAAATATACAATTTATCCGGAAGAGATTTTGTACACAAATTGATGAATAAAATGACGAAAACCAATTCAGGCACAAAATGGTGTAATATCAAACTAAATATAACATGTTGGAAAGTTACATGAGAATATAACAAGATAGATTTTAGTTGACTGAATCTGATTTGAGTTATTGGTTTCTGTACCATAATTCTGATTGATATTTCTACATATAAATGATACGATAAAATTGCATTAATAGTGCATGGTGTGGAATAGTCAAATGTGGAAGGAGAGAAAAGACGAGAGGGATGGATGGAGGGAGGGAGGGAGGAGGAGGAGGAAGAGGAGGAGGAGGAGGAATATAAACTGATCATTCTGATGCGTAGAGATACATTTCAATGAGTAGATGTATCAGTAATGGTTACCATTATAGTTAATTCATTGGAAGCGAGTTCTCAACTACTGGCGTATGATGTTTATATAATAATTTTATAACAACAAATGCTGACAATCTGGGATACCTTTATTAAAATCTAAGTTCTATTTCTCTAAGTCTCTATTGCCTTGTAAAATCATATCATATATTTCTTTAAAATTTCCTCTCATGAAAATAAGCATAAAGATGAAAAAAAGATAGATACATTGCTGGATGTTTTTACTGCGATTGCTGTACTATACAGCAGAATGTAATAATCAGGGTAAAGGGATTTCCATCATCACTGATTAATATTCACAATAGTATAAATATATAGGTGAGGTTCTATGATACTAAGAATGCCAAAGATGTATCTTTATCAAAACCATTTTCTTACAATAATGTTGAGACGTCAGTCTTACCTCTCGGTGGTCTCATTTTGTAGAAATCTCGACCTACAGCAAAGACGACAATACCGACGATGTTGAAACAGAGAACGACGATGAAGCCCAAGAAGAAAGAAATATCTTGCTCGACGTATGAAAGTACAGAGTACGTAAACAAAGGAGCAATCTCGGAGATGAAGTACATCCTATTCTCAAAATGAAAATAAAATACATTTTATTTAGTCATGATATCACTTTCATCAAAATTAGAAATATTCATAATATTTGTCACATTTTCATGTTTACTATAGGATTTAGACATAATCCAAGATAAAGAAGCGTAAAATACTTTAATAATATATAAGCATTACCAGGTTTATAACTTGTTTCAATCTACCTATTAATATAATAACATTTATCCTGTTGCACAATATTATGCGTTTATTTAAGGGGAGAATATTTTAATCGATGATGTTTAACATGGTATGCTTGAAGGCTTCAAATTTAACGGAATAATGTATAAACAATAATTTTCCACAAAAAAATATTGAGAAAAAAAGAAGTTTCTAGACTACTTCTTTCATACATCGGACGTGTTTTAGAACTCAATGACGAGAAAAGAATAGCAAAACTGTATTATTAAAGTCTATAATGTTTTAAAATTGAGATTATCTTCACCTTGAATCTAAATGATTTTAAACCTATAATTGCATACTGAAGGAGGGGCAATGGCTCAGCGGTAGAGCAGTGGTCTCGTAACCGAGAGGTCCCGGGTTCGAAACCAATTCAATGCGCTCGTGCCCTTTGGTAAGGCATTAATCCTCATTATACCAAGTCACTGGAAAGGACTGAAAGGCGTGTTGCGGTTGCTTACTTATAAGAATATACATGCTTTCTTAGCAGTCAGGTTAAACAATAATCAATCATCATCAATCATCATATCAATAAAATGACCTGGGCCCCGTCTTACAAAGAGTTACGATTGATCCAAATCAATCGCAAGTTTGCAGTCTCCTATCTCTTATGTACATAGTTGCGATTGATATCAACTCTTTGTAATACGGGGCCCTGATATACAAGACAAGACCTACCAATGATAGATGCTTCGTATCGCTCTATTTCCATACTCTTCAACTTGAATGCCGGAGAAGGGGGCACAGCATGCCTTCATGGGGGCGGTACCAATGTTAACGATAAAGAGGGTAATGACGAAAACGACTCGTTTGGTTTCTAGATCAAACCCAAAGGATGGACCATAGTTGTTTGTCCATTCATAAGCTATCAAAGGCAGCACAGCGGTGCCTGAAATATTGTTGAAGTTAGAGGAATGTCATTCATTGTGCCTATCACAGATTGGAGAGGGCTCTGATTCTTGACATTTTCAATCAACAGCCAGTGCTCTGATGAAAAGACGTACAATCACACTATTAGTTGCCCATAAAGTTGGAACAATTTTTTCTTACCTCTTTTCATAAAGTGGTCGTGAAAAAATTGTTTATTCTTGTTAGATAGAGTTAGAGATAGAGTTATTTTATCAGAGTTATCTTATCAGAACTTATTGAGCGATCTAAAGATTCATATAGATTTTTAAAAAAAATGTTCTGAGAAGAAATAAACTTTATCCATCATGAATAAACAATATTATCACAATCATTGCATTAAAGGAGGTAAGAACAAAAAGTATTCCAGGTTTATGGGCAAGAATGTATTCATTCCTTGAAGAGGTTCATCTGATTAGTAGTTATTCCATAAATTGAATTTCCATTGTATCACAATCAAAAAGTGTATTCATTGATATTAAAATGTCGAAAATGGGTCATGTTTCTCATTTAAAGATTTTTTTTATAGGAATGTAATGCTTCCTTTGTTCACGTTTTTTTGTCTCCTCTCTCACATGAAATAAAAATATCATACATTTATCATATTTATAGGAAAAAACAGATATTTGCATGTATTTTTTGTATAAGAAACTTAGGAACATGCCTAACGAGCTTAACAACAATCCGTATTTATGTTTTATGTAAAGCATTCATCGCGTCATGTCATACCAATCAATTCGATAGTTTTGAAATATATTCCAGCAATAATTGTATCTGAGTCTCTATTTACATCTATATGTTTCTCTATCTACTCACCTACTAAGCATATTAGTGAGCCCAGGTAGACGGCATTATAGTTCCCCAGCCAGGAATCGGATAGCCATCCTCCGAAAAACGTAAAGACGTAATTCGTGCCGGTAAAGACAAAGCTAAAAACAGCAGCATCGGCGCTCGAATAACCCAGATCGTTCGTGCAGAAAAGAACGAGGTTCGTCAGGATACCGTAAAAGATGATTTTTTCGACGAAATTGATGAAAGCAATGCATAATACCAAGACGATATCACGGGTCGTGGGTTTGTTAACAAGAGCCTCTGATTCTGATGGACTGTTTTGCCTTGAAGAGGCTTGAACATTGGACAAATCTCCAGTATTGGACATTTTACAGCACTACGATCGCAAGTACAAGACCGTGCTATTTTCCATAACTGCATTCCAATACTGCAATGTCATTATGGATTTTTGTTTGTTAAAAAAAGTAATAAAACTGTATAACATATCCTGGTAGGCATAATCTACTGTATTCCTGCATATCACCCGCATATCTGGTGCCAAAGGAGGTCATAATCTGTCTCCCAATTAAGACTTGGAAACGCTATCAAAACGAATAGAGAATGACCAATCTCAAGAACTTTTACAAAAGCGTGAATATTGTAACTTAAGTTGCATGTAGTAGAAACTCACCAAAATAAATGCACTTGATCTTGACTGGACTTCGTGTCCACTACGGTGCGCTTGAGTATGTTTTGAACTAAAACTTTTTTATTGATTTTAGGTGAAGATGACAAAAATTGTCAGGACTCATTAAGAAAATAAAAACTTTTGCACATGAGAAAGAAAAAAAATCGCAATAACCTGCATACTGTTATGGACATTGCAAATCACATTCTCTTAAACACGAATGCGGGTAAAGTCAGTGATGCAATATATATATATATATTGATTATTGGTACTAAAAAAAGGGTTTTGATACGGGACACCACTTTGTACTTGTTGATTTGTATCTTGGTTTGTAAGTATTTCTGTATATTTTGTTTTGAAAATTGAATTTCAAACCCTTGGGCTGCATGTTCAATGTTTGTTATAATAATAAACGATTCAATCAATCAATCAATCAATAAAAAACACCGAAATAATCTACAATTAACAACTAAATTATGGATACCCTTATCAAGTGTTTTGTAATTTTGTTCAAGTATGTGAAAAATTGATTTGTCCCGATATGACATATTAAAGCTTACATCTAAAAGTATTCAACAAAGGCCATAATTCAACCAGTCCACCTTTCATTCTTGAAATATGAATAATGAATAATAAAAAACATCAAATTTACAAGGGGCATATGAATAATTCAGTTGTTAACTATAATTATGTTCAGAATAAAGACTCAGTATAGCCATGCTCAGACGTGGCTTTCTATAGTCGGCGTAAGTTTTTCCCCGAAACAATAAATATTCCATAAATATTTGATTCACACCATTAGTTGTCCATACTCTCTTACTCGGACCAACTTGCAACGATTAAGTTAACACGACCTTCCACCGACCCATGCAGTCTTACTCGCGTAACTTCCGGAAGTGATGGCGCCCGCACTAGTCGACCTCAACCCAGCTTCCGCATCTAAACCCCGCGAAATCGAAGTTTGGCCCCGGAAGTTTTATATGTTAGGTCATCCAACCCTTGTGAAAGGTCACAGATACTCCGAGTGCCAAGTGAGAGCATCCACGCGGTCTACTTAAGCTAGCCTCTAGTCGTGTTAGTACGTTACTCCTGGAAAAATCCAGGTGTAAATCAGTCGGCGTAAAGGTCGGCGTAGCTAACACGACTATCGTTTAGACGGTCACTACGCCGACCTTTACGCCGACCAAAATTTCCAGCGTGTGAACACGACTAGTATTGAAGAGTTATGAGTTCCACTGCATGGTGCCATGAAAGGATCAAGCAACATTAAGCTATTATTGTTGCTCTTTTGGATCAGCAAAATCTATGATAATGACAAACAACTTAGCTCTGAAAACTTGAACGCTTAGAAAAGGTTCTAAAATGTCTATAACAATATGCATTGTTCTGAAAAAGAATAAATGGAATAACAGAATAAACCTCAATGGCAAATCATGCATTTTAATTGCATTATTTTAAAACTGTAAACGTGTGTTGCATTTCTTCCCCGTAACATTCCTAACTTGAATACATATTTCGAATACGAATGACAGTTGTTAATTTAAATGATAAAAATGACGCCTCGTCAAGTGACGACTAATTTGAATGCTAGTTGAGCAGTTTCTAAATTAAATGACAGATCTATGAAACCCTTCCACCAAAATCCTAAAGTACATACAAAAACGGGAAAATTGAATGATAATTGGCATGGCAAAGCCGATCTGCGCTTACTTAAATGCAAAGTAAATGAATTCGAGTGACAAACTCGCGAATTTCGCCCGGAAATCCTATATTAAATTTCATATCATATCAGAGCATTAGATATTTTTACTCATGGGGTTTGGGAAACTCAAACAAATTTTAATAATTATCTACCGTCAAATAACTTACTCATAACGTTTGAATATTTGAATTTGCAAAAAGCTTTTCAGATGCTTGGTTGGAAAAAAATGAGACACTATCATGATAATCCTAATTAGTACAATTAGGCAAATAGTACCGCAAAATAATGATGATAATTTGTTTGAAATATCAACAGGAAATTCGATAAATTTACATTCTATGAAAGCAAGACTTGTTTTATTTTGGTCTTATAAAAATGAAACGAACGAAGCCACTATTTCTCATTTATTGGCAAGCCTATTTTGCATTACCAGAGGACTTTATATGGAATGATGTTTTATTATTTAGATTGAAACAAATATCGATTAATAAAATTAAGCAATTTAATTTTAGACTCTAACATAGAATATTACCTTCGGAAGAAAATTTAGTTGAGTGGAAAATATTGAATGAAAATAAATGTGATGTTTGTAATTGTGTTAGTACAACATTACACATGTTACTACGTACACTGTAAAGCAGTTAAAATTCTTTGGAAGATAATAGAAAATATGATTTTTCATATGTATAGAATGATAGTCTGTATTGATGAAAAGGTTATTATAATTGGTGTGCACAATTTTGAAAATGCAGTTTTTTAGTCTACATTGGAGACGTTTACGAGAACACATATTAATCATTTATGACTTTCATTTTGTTGCATGGCTGTACCTTATGATATAGTTACCTACATGTGAGCAAGCTTAGGAGGGGAGAGGTGCCTTAGTTGTATCTATGCTATTAAGAATATCATATAGGCCCTATATGTTTGAACGAGGCTGACGTGGGACATGGGTCCCGGACCTCGAAGTGACAGTAGTTTGAACTTTCCAATTCATTGAAAAAATAAATAAATGCCTGATTGTGAAAAGCATGCCTATTTCAACAGTTTTATTAAGGCGCGAAACGATTCGCATTAAATTGCACTTTGTTTTTACCAAAATAGACCAGAACGTATTTCTGAATTTCACAATTATTTGCGCTTAGGCAGAAAACAATTAAGTCTTTCAACAAATTTTGCAACAAACTTGCCTGAAAAAGAAAGAAAAACTATGCAAAATAGGGTGTTTTGGGGTCTTAAAAAGCATGAAACCCCTGGACCCCTAGCCATTTAAAAACGAACCCCCTAATTGAAAACTCTGGTTACGGGCCTGTATAGTGTGACAGTTCAACCAAAGAGAAATGCTTCAACAATGTAAGATGGTACATGTACCTTTAATTTCATTTCAATTACTTATGGTATGTCATTTTAACATGTAAATATCCTTTTTTTTTTACATCATTATTCAGACGGAATATAAAAATTACAATGACTGTAGTGTTTTTTAAATCCTTTTGAAATACATTGAGATTTTGGACATTATCTTTGTAGTTTATTTAATTTTTGTCCCTATGAGTTTTTATGTTGGAAGAGCTATGTTTCCTATTTTAGAGGATCCATTCTCAGAGGTCGTATGGGGTATACGATGTGGAATGGAGGTACACCATCGTGCGTGTAACAAATTACAGATTTACACAAAATGAAAACTCAGCAAGGGAGAGTTTGAAATGGACTAATATTATGACTCTTTGATCAAATATGAATTAATTAGATAATCACTATCAAACAATTTGTATGGAGGTCTACTCTTATTTACAAACTACATCTGGAAGACTGCAGTGGGTCAACTCAATGTGTTAGGGTCATCAAGGGATGAGAAGAGATGAGACTCCGTGAATAAAAGAGAGGGGGATATATAGTGAATGGGAAAAGAGACCGAATGAGAGAGAGAGAGAGAGAGAAAGTGGATGAGAAAGAGAGAGAGGGGGGACCATGAGAGATGGAGGGAGACAACGTGAGAGACGGAAAGGTGAAGAAAGAGGATTAGAAAGAGAAATGGAGAGAGTGCATGAAGGAAATAACTGGATTGTGAAACTTCGTACAGAAATATAAACTCTATTCTAGAAAATAACAATATTCCCCATTCCCATCAAGAACTGGTGACTATGATGCACCCCCTTATTAATATTTACCCAATATTATTTAGATAGTAACAAGTGATTATAATAAATATGATATATATATAAATATATAATAATATAATAATGACGGATTCATAAGTTCACCCTCTAACCCGTTCTTGACATTTATTTTCAAACGTAACGTAAATACGAAATGAAAGTCCATATTTCTATCCTCTGTACCGAGTGAATTTGATTATTCTGGACTAGCAGTTTCTCATAAGCAATTCAAATGACATCATCCTAACATAAAACAACTACCCACACACACCCACACATTTATTAAGATCATTCTGCATTATCTTGATAGGCTTGGAGAAGTAATGTGATTATAATCGAAGCAAACTAAACTGGCAAGGTTAAAATTTACCATTAACATTTATCATTGCCATCACATCAAGTATTTTGTATTGTGTACTTATGATATTTTGTTAATTTGCTTTGAGACTTCTGAATAAATTTTATTTGAAGAAAAAAAAGGTTAACATTCAGCCTCATATGCCCAGTATGGTATATGTCAATAGCACTATATACAACAGTAAGAGACAATGCGATTATTCATCTAAATTAGTGGCACTGACTTGGTTGCCCTTTTATGCATTGTTTGTGCGCAGAGAATTGAAAGTTGAACATTGTATTTGCTTTGTTTATTGACTTCGAACTTTCAACCTATGCCCCTTTTACACACAGGCGCACTAGCAAGGATTTTTCAATAAGGGGAGGGGAGACGTGAAGGATCGACTAAGCAGAAGAGAAAAATCCGCATCACCACCATTCTTACATGCAGGCCCCGCTGAACGTTTTTCAAAGTGGGTTAGGGGAGGCTAAAGTATTTACGATCAGATATAGAGCGTAGCATAAATTGGCGTGGGGTCTAGGGGCGGAGCCCCCGGAAGCTCAGGGGGTATGGGGATTTAATTACGACCAGATGAGCATATTTTGATACCTTACTCATGATTCTGGCAGGTCACTAATGGTGGTGGGGTCCAGGTGCATGGCTGAGACCCATGAAACTCAGGGATTTGAGGCATTTTATAACGGTCAATTAAGCATTCAGGGGCCCGCCTTAGGGCCCCTGGTGGGGTCGAGGGGGCGGACCCCCTGGAGCTCAGGGGTTTTAGGAATTTTATTACGGTCAGATGAGCATATTTTGATACCTTATTTGTGACACTGGCAGGACACTAATTGGCGTGGGGTCCAGGGGGCGGAGTTCCCAGAAGCATGTAGGCCTCTAAATAAGCACATTTCTTGCCTGACTGTAAATTTGCCTTGCCTGTACTAAACAGTGAGGTAAAATCCCGGAAAATTATGTCATTTCAGCAACATTCGTAAATCACTGGTATCGAATAAGAAACAAACACGGTTTGAATTTATTTGGGGGTGAAATGCCCCCCCCCCCAAGCAATACTCCAGTGAGTTTGGGTGCGCGCATGAGGTACTGCATGTTTTGGGTTGTTTTTTGGAGGCTGGATAGGGGGGGGGGGTGCAAGGCCCCCTTGTGCCCCCCTGGTTACGCCTATGCCTTTACATATTTATATTTCTCTCTCTTTATAATTTTTTTTTTCCATGAGAGAAAACCACACCTTGGCTGGGCACCTGTTAAAAATTGTCATAATGAACATTATAATATAAATGATAATATATATCCTCTGAATTTTGGTGTGTCAATTTATCAAATTAAGACTCTTCTGTCAGTATGCGCTATAAGCTGATTTTGCTTAACGTTATACACCAAATTTGGTCCAAAGGCCACTAATTGTGATCAATTTTTTTTTTCTATGAGTATACATAAACTACACGAACATTTGGCAATTAGAATACCAGTGAAATGTTCCTAACCATAATGAAATATCATTAAGAACAATAAAGGCCTCATATTGGAACCAATCTCACGAAAGCATAACGCCCCAATGTTAATATTTGAATAATCATTGTTTACAATTGCGTAGATAATTATACAGAGGGCATGATCCCCTTGAATAATAATGATAATAAAGTGGGAAGACCGAAAGAGAGAGAGAGAGAGAGAGAGGAGAGGAGAGGAGAGGAGAGAGAGAGAGAGACAGAGGGGAAATGCTTTTTGTGAAAAGAAGATGTTACAACTCTTTACGAAATCTCCCCTGCCTTTTTTCCTCTCTCTTTCGGTCTTCATACTTTTGTATTTTTATTCAAGAGGAGGGGGGTCGTGCCCCCTTGTAGAGTCCATTCAACATGTTCAACTTTGCGCCCCATTCCCTATGACACCGGTGCACGCTCAGTCGCGGGGTGGATCTTCGCTACGCCACTGAATTAATGTCTAGATATTAAAGAGTTTCAAATATTTTGGCAAGTGTAAGGACTTTTGTTCCATATGTTATCGACATCATAATTATGCAAACTACCAAGTGGACGGCCCTCCTCTAGCTTGGCTCGACCAAATAACGAAAAAAAATTGTATATCTTTTTGTCTATTATATTTTGTTTATTATTTTGTCTTCATTCTTTTCTCGAGCCGGACTTTGTCACGCGAAAAGTACCCATTTACCGGAGATTTGGGGAACACGAATGCGGTCCCTTCGACCCTGGAGTGGAGGGAGGGAGGGGGGCCGGGCGTATGCATAAGAGAGATAATTACCAAATACATATGACTTGCCCATTTATACACTCGATTGTCTATCGTACTGATTCACGTATTTATAATTCCTGGTGATGAAGTAGAGGTATACCATGTTGAAGATGATGACGCCAGCCAAGAGGAGAAAGTAGTACTCAAGATGGCCCTTGTTGATATCATTAGGTATCCATTCATGACCTAACAGTAAAACAAGATTATGATTTCAAAAGGAAATGGTACATGTATGCATACAGAACGTCTGTTGAGAGCCATCAGGACGTTATCTGATAGCACGACACATCCTACTAGATAAGATATAAAACTTGCAAAGAAACCACTGGCACTGCGCTGCCTAAAATAATATTCGTAGTTCCAAACTTCTCGGACGGCTGCAGCTTCCCATGACCTTGTGAAAATATTCTAAATCACAGAGTGACAGCGTTCAAAACGTTGCCTCAGTTGTCTCTATATTGTTGGATTACAATTTGAATCTACACTGCTGGGCTTAGTGCTGTCACTCATCGGCCCTTTCATTTGGTGATTTATCCCCCCTTTTTTTTATAGAGTTCATGTATATTATATGAACAGAAATTATTTGTTTTACGTACCTGCGGAAGCAGCGTTGACAATGATAACCAGTAAAGATCCAACATAGCTGCCGATTCCATAATAAAAGAGATATATCCCGGTGATAAATGTTTGAAGGGACTTGGGGGACTGAGAAAAAGCGAATTCTAGACCTGGAAATGACAAGGTGGAAAAGAGAAATATAATGAGTTGGCAGGAAAACAGAATCATCAACTTTGCCATTTCTCAGTGTATTTTTTTATATAAGTTCCAAAGGTTCATTTTATTGTCAGTTCTCCGTCATGTACTCCCCTTTCCCCCAAATTGGGGCCAGGCTTACGCCTTTTGGTATAGGGTCGAGGTCAGGCTAGATTTTAGATATGGTTACATTTTTGTCAAATTATGCAATATCGCCTTTTTCCGATTAAGTGTACACTTGCACATTTTTACATTGCACGCCCCACGAATATCTTCTGCTTCAATTAGTGAAACAAACGTTTAATCACTTTTGTTTTACTATATAGATTGGTGATAGATAACATAATCTGAGCAGCGGCGAGTCAATTTGATTGGACTTTCTAGGACTCTTCTTATACAGGGACTGTTGCATGTATGACCAACTGTTAACACCTGAAGTGGCTATATAGGGGCCTATTGTTCGCAAGTGCACAACAATCATGGTACATAAAGGCATTCTGAGGTAATCCTGCATGATCAATTAAAGCTTAATATGTTTAGGCTGATATTTAATTCATTTCTGAAAACTAGTTCACCATGAGTCATATAGGGTCATTGCATTTCACTGTGCATGGCGATTTCCCTTTTTATATTCTTTAGTTTAAACATGCAGATTTAAACAAATCCTTTATCGCTTTTCCATAACATGATCAGTATGTTTAATATGGGGATTTCTTTTTTCTTTTTTCTTTTTTCTTTTTGGATGAGAAAAGGTATGGGGAGTCTTCCCGAAATCAGCAGAAATTGTTCAATATGAAAAGAAAAGAAGCTTAACATTCACCAAAAGTGGTTAAACATAAGTTATATATTTTCCTTTAACAAAATTAATACACACCCAAAAACCTCTCTCAACATCTTTCTAAAATAATTACTTTTCCTTCTTTTCTCAGTAGTGATCAAAATACATTATTATATTACCTGAGATGAGAACAAAAGAATCAGCAATGCCAATGAAAATATATTGCGGAATTTGAACGAGGATTGAGAGCGATGAAGCATGGAAAATGACTCCTGAAATTGTCTGGTCAAAACTCCCGCCATTTCTGATTACGTCTTTACGAATGATCTCGACCATGGCAGCATACAAGACAGACAGAAGCCCAGATACGAGACCAAATGCTTTTATAAGTAAAACGACAAGAAACATCAAAATAAACGTTTTAAAATGTGTCATTAAAATGTCATATGGCAGGTTCGATGATACTGGAATGACAAATTTCCTATCCATGATAACTGCACCAGCACTGAGTTGCTCATTTCACACAAATCCATTGTCGATTTATTTTGGTATGAACTCTATATTTTTCGTCTGTACATCAAGAGAACTTTAAATATTGGTTTATATTCAAATCTTGATAATGCAGGGACTGAATATCAAAAAATTTCAGAGATATATAGCTGTCACTGATAACAAATATGTGACATCTCCCCAATACTCTTGCACGCAAGAATGGTGTTTTGTATAATTCTGCATAACGTTCAAAATCAATACATTATCAAAACAAAAATATGGTTTAGAAGATTACTCAACTCTACCTGAATTTTTTCACATGGAATCACTGAGATAAAAGTGAATGAATGTAAGTGATTTTGCGTTGATCATAATAATAGAAGCATTCATGCAAACTCCCCCCAAAAGTGAGATTCTAATCCCGATCAGAATCTCACTATTTAGTGAGATTTTTCGGATTCACACGCATATAAAAACAAGGAGATAATGACGGCGATTCAAAAATCCAGACTCAGCCTAGACGACTACTCATGGACTACCAACCTATAGTAAATGGGTCTTTCTAGGAGCAACCGTAGTTGTAAAATGAAGCTATTCACCATTAAAAAAAAAATCATGCATGAAGTATAATCCCCAGGGAGGTCGACAAAGAATTTTGCAATGAAATAGTCTTAACATTACCCATTCGTTTGACCAGTGTGACTCTTGTTCCTCGACGCTCAAGGAGAGGATAGACGACGCGATCGACGATGGGTACGGTGATGATGACGGACAGAGGTACAAAGAGAGCTAAGAAAGCTACTGGAATACCCTCTAGATTCATTCGCTCTCCTTGGAGCAGATAGGTCGTTGAGTACTGAAGTCAAGCATGATGGAAGAATGGGAGATGAATAATGATAATAATATACAATACTTATAAAGCATTATTACGTATATGTCCCTATGCGCTGTAATAGAGAGAAGGATGACAAAAAAGGGGAAAATAGAGAAGAGTGAGATACACTCGGCATACTCCCTTGAGTCATTAGTTAACATTATATATTGTTTCTATAAAAAGAAACATTTTAGGATATGTTTTAAATTTGTCACACTATCATAATTTTGGATATATTCTGGCAAGTTATTCCAAAGCTCTACTGATGCCACCTGAAGAGACCGTTACCCATAGAACTTTGGATTTATTTGATGGATATTAAGGAGAGACTTTTGGGAAGACCCGAGGTTTCTGTTAGGTACGTAGTAAGCAGTTGAGTCAAATACGTAGGAGTCAATCCTTTCTGATGGAGACAATGACTTTGAATTCGCTTCTAGCATGAACAGGTATACCAGTGTATCTTCTTCAATAATTTTTATAAGAGAGATAGATTCATTTGAACGGGACCTCGTGACAAGCCAGGAGAAGTACATGTATTGTAAAGAAGGAGCCGCTTTCATAACATATTTCATGAAATAAGTCTGATGATTTGAACGTCAATTTGGGCGTCACCAGTCAAGTGCTACATGTATAATATAGTAACATATTCTATTTGAATGACAACGTCTGAGTCACAATCACCTGAAACCGAATAGTTGTATAGAGAATGACAACTGATAAAACGAGGAGGGTGTTTAGGAGCCTTTTTAATTCCTCCACGGCTTCCGTTGCATAAGGTCCGCCATTTTCACTCTTTAGCCGCTCCAAACACCCATGTTGATCAACTACGTTTCGTTCAACGATCACCATATCGTTATCAGACAATCTCGACGACGTTGCCTCGCCAGCATCGAGTCGACGAAGCTGGGCTCGATTCCCGTTTACCTCTGCTAAGAGCGGATTAGTTTCGGCAGAACGACCACAACCACTTCCCTGAGCACAGCAGCAACAACAGCAATACATGGAACAATATGTACCATCTCTCTCCGAATGCATTGTTGTAGCGGTCTTCAGCATCCGAAGGACTTGTAGCAACGCCTGATTACCTATAATATGGCCAAACCCAATAGAATTGAGAGAAAGAGAGAGAGAGGATGAGGAGAAAGACAAATTAGATGCCGTTCAAGATGATGCGTGACCATAGAAAATTATGAAACAACTAACGTTACTGTTACATAACGTCACATAATTTTGTAAAACTTTTTTTTTTCCCAATTCAAGTACATTTTTAAGAACAATTTCATACTGATTAAAAACAAACAATTTCATGTGAAAAACATCCCTATACAAAAATATCCCTATACATGTCGGACTAAGTGACATAATTATACGCACATATATTTATTAGAAACATAAAATTTATCCGGATTTTGAGATTTTGTACACAAAATTAATTGATGAATAAAATGACGAAAACCAATGCCGGTACAAATGGTGTAATATCAAACAAAATATAACATGTTTGAAAGTAGCATGAGAATATAACAAGAGAGATTTTAGTTGACTAAATCTGATTTTAGTTATTGGTTTCTGTACCATAATTCTAATCAAGATATTTCTAAATATAAATGATATTATAACATTGCATTAACAGTGCATAGTGTGGAATAGTCAAAGGTAGAAGGAGAGAAAAGACGAGAGGGATGGAGGGAGGGAGGGAGGGCGAGGGAGGAGGAGGAGGAGCAGGAGCAGGAGGAGGAGCAGGAGGAGGAGGAAGAGGAAGAGGAATATAAACAGCTGAATATAAACTGATAATTCTGATGCATAGAGATACATTCAATGAGTAGATGTATGGTTATTATATCCCTCATGTATAATATTTTGCATTGCGATTCAGGCGCGGATCCAGGATTTCTTAGACGGGGGGCACAATTTTTTTCTCCCGCAAATTTGAAAATCGCGCCGGCCGAAAATTCGCTCAGTGGGGGTAGTGTGAGCACTAATTTTTTTTTCTCCCGAAAATTTAAAAATCGCGCCGGGGAGGGGGTAGTGAGCACTAATTTTTTTTTGGTTGGGGAGCACGTGCCCCCTGTGCCCCCTCCCCCTGGATCCGCCAATGC
The DNA here is from genome assembly GCA_037976565.1 of Mesocentrotus franciscanus. Lineage (NCBI taxonomy): Eukaryota > Metazoa > Echinodermata > Echinoidea > Camarodonta > Strongylocentrotidae > Mesocentrotus > Mesocentrotus franciscanus. Next base: position 22,195,999 of record CP137666.1, on the reverse strand, counting down.
GATTATACAGAGCACGAACAAGGGATAGTTTCACTATTAAATTTGAGAGCGTGAGAAAATTTAGTACATTCCGGAATCCACTTCTTCCACCGATCACCGATATTTCTGCGATCGATATCGAAATTGATGTTCGATCTTGATCTTGAGAAGTTGAGTACGAGTTCGATTAGTGTCGAGAATTAGTCGTTGTATATTTGTTTTATATCCCTTTCACCTCTATCATTCCTTGGACACCTGTAATAACATGTACCTTACTCACATTCACATCACATTAAAATAAGAAATACAAGAAATGTGCACGGCTCAAATAAAACATTGAAGGATGCAATATTTAGCTGGCGCTGTACGGTACTGCAGTAGTGTTGTGATAGTGCAGTTACACTGCGTAAATTGCACGGCCGGAGAGCCGTGAGTGCACCGCGGGAGTTGGCCGCTATGAGGCATTTTAAATCCCGTACGCTGATTAAATTTTGCGAGTTTTAGGGGGGGGGGGCGGGAAACTAATTAAGGAGAAGGAATTTTAATCTGGTAAGTCATTTACCTTTTCTTCCCTCTTTATTTAATTTTGACCTATACTGCTGAATGCTCACAGTTCATATTTCGCTTTGTAATAGTAAGATGCTCGTGTCTCGAGGGAAATAAAACAGATTTATATACCTCACTTTAGAAATCTAGCCATCTGATTGGTCGAAATTGGAGTCGTGATTTCAAGCCATGCCCAACTCACAGGGCATATAGCAATAGCCTACAGGGCCTAGTTAAAAGTTTCTACCCTCATCCTCGACCATTATCATGCGAGTACTGCGATCCCCATTGGTTTGCGTGTTAAAATTGTCTACGTGCGAGCACGGACGCCATACAGTGCTCTTTGTCTGCGATTCCCGAATGATTGAAACTTTCACTCATTTTTTAAGCGAAGATTAACAGACAGTGTTTCAGATTTTCTGTGATGTTTTAACAAATTTTTACTCACTAAAAGGCTAAGGTAAGAATTCTTGGTAGATTTTTGTTTTAATTCGGCATATAAAAGTCATATCGACTGCTTTAATACTCGAGGACTAGCTGTTTCTATACTGGCTCGCGGGATAGTTGAATCCCTTGAGCGTATAGAAACAGCTAGTCCTCTCGTAGCAGTCGATATAACTATAATACAATATATTTATGTCAGTCATTCTTGGCTCACGGCTAGCAAACTATGAACATTCAGAGGCATAACACGTACGTAACTTTCCCTCGAGGCAAATTAATATCAAATTTACTATACCCTCGGCAAGCCTAGCTCGGATATAGGAAATTTGATATAAATTTGCACTCGGGAAAGTTACTATTTATGCCTCTTCATTAACTCATAGTTTTAATTGCTAGACCCTCGAAAGGTATTATATTACCGGTATAGTTAATTCAATAGAAGCGAGTTCTAAATTACTGGCGTGTGATGCCTTTACATAATTATAACCAAAAATTATGACAATCTGGGATATCTTTATAAAAATCTAATTTCTATTTTAATCTGTCTCTATAACCTTGCAATATCATATTATGTATTTCTTTAAAATTTCCTCTCATGAAAATAAACATAAATATGAAAAGAGATAGAAACATTTTAAAATGCGATTGCTGTACTACTAGTACTATACAGTGGAATTAAATAATCAGGGTAAAGGGATTTATACAAAAATAGTATAAATATATAGGTGAGGTCCTATGAAACTAAGAATGCCAAAGATGTATCTTCATCAAAACCATTTTCTTTCAATAATGTTGAGACGTCAGTCTTACCTCTCGGTGGTCTCATTTTGTAGAAATCTCGACCCACAGCAAAGACGACAATACCGACGATGTTGAAACAGAGAACGACGATGAAGCCCAAGAAGAAAGAAATATCTTGCTCGACGTATGAAAGTACAGAGTACGTAAACAAAGGAGCAATCTCGGAGATTAAGTACATCCTATTCTCAAAATGAAAATAAAAAACATTTTATTTAGTCATGATATCACTTTCATCAAAATTAGAAATATTCATAATATTTGTCACATTTTCATGTTTACTATAAGATTTAGATATAATCCGAGATAAAGAAGCGTAAAATACTCAATAATATATAAGCATTACCAGGTTTATAACTTGTTTCAATCTATACCTATTAACATAATAACATTTATCCTGTTGCACAATATTTTAGGGGGAGAATATTTTAATCGATGATGTTTAAAGGGAGTGTAGCATGACGATACTATGTGTCTTTCCCGTGGCCCTACTCGGGGCCAATCGGCCGACTACGGACGACGCGACCGCAGCATTCACGTGCGTGCAACATACGTGAAACCGAAGCGTGAGGAGAACTTCGGTCTGTTTCGCGAACGTTATAGAGCGCGCTGACCAAGTAGAGATTAAGTCGCTGACTACCGTTAAAGTGACTCGGTAACATTGTTGAAGGTTGATGAAAAAAGTTGCATAATTTTTGTATAAAATGTTACCTATTATATTCCTTCTACTGTACTAACTCTCTGACATGCAAAAAATCCTGAAAAAATTCCCAAACCACAAAGATATCTATGGTTTTCTTTGAAGGCGTTACTGGTCAACACCCTCTAACAGTGATTAACAGTAAATTCTCCCAACCATTTTTGAATTTTTTCCATGAAAAAAGACATAGAACAGGCTATTAAAAATCTGTCAACACTTAAATGTCTGGAATGGTATATAGAGCCAATTTATTACTTTGTGACGATTTACATTCACCTACAATGTAATTAAATTGTAATAATATATAGTTGCCTTAGTTGGGAGAATATAGGAATCGATCAGATCAGTTTTTCCCAATTTGTATCATTAATAATGGTCCGTTTTCACTCAAATTTTCAGATTATCTTTAATTGTACATGTAGCATTGAAGTCACTACCTTAGTACCACTTTCTCTCATCTGAACAATGTTACCAAGTCCCTTTAATCAAGTCCATGCGTTTACGTGCAGTTGTCCAAAAGAAGACGTATATGGCGTTAATTAGTATTTACCATGCTACACTCCCTTTAACAGATACATGGTATGCTTGTAGGCTTCAGATTTAACGGAATAATGTATAATCAAAACATTTCCACAAAAAAAAATTTAGAAAAAAGACGTTTCTAGACTACTTCTTTCATACATCGGACGTGCTTCAGAACTGAATGACGAGAAAAGAACAGCAAAACTGTATGATTAAAGTCTATATAATGTTTTAAAATTGAGATCATCTTCATCTTGAATCTAAATGATTTCATTCAAAATGTCATACCGCAAGAGGCGCGATTGCTCAGCGGTAGAGCAGTGGTCTCGTAACCGAGAGGTCCCGGGTTTGAAACCTTTTGTAAGGCATTAATCCTCATTACCAAGTCACTCGGAGAGGACTCAAAGCCGTGTTGTGGTTACTTACTTATAAGCATATACATGCTTTCTTAGCGGTCAGGTTAAACAATAATCAATCATCATCAATCATTATCAATAAAATGTCCTGATATACAAGACAAGAGAGGTGGGGGTGGGGTGGCTTTATACATTCCATCTGTGATGGATTACCAAATATGTCACGAGCTTACCATTATGAATGATGTGTTAAAAACTATATTATGTTGATGTTTTCATACCAGGAAAACGTAATGTTGTTTTAGGTGTCGTTTATAGGCCGCCATAAAGTCATCTAAATCTCTTTATAGATGAACTACACAATATTTTGTCAAATCCACTGCTAAATAACAAGACAATATTTCTTACGAGTGATTATAATCTGAACTTGCTCACTTGCGATGGAAAAAGCTGTATTGATGACCTTTTGAACCTGTTGGTGTCTTGTCCTTGATGCCTTTAATCACTATAATCTACTCTCATTGACAATATCTTCACTAATTTGCAACCCTTTCCAGATGCTGGCATCATAATTTCTGATCTATCTGACCATTTTCCTAAATATGCCAAGATGCCATTGAGAAAACCCTCCTTCATTATACTACAGGCAAAATAAACATGTCCATAGGAGCAATCCCGAAAGGATTGCAAAGCATAAGGAAGCCCTAATTGCAACTGACTGGAATGATGTACGTTTTACTTGATCAAAATGTTGATAGCTCTTTTGATAACTTCTTCAAAATATTTCTATTGCTTTATAAATTATGATGAGAATATACCTCTATTTAAAAGGGATAGCGGAAATCACAGGAAAATCCCCCGAATGCCATGGATTATAAGATCGCTATTGAAATCGTTCAATAAGAAAAATAAGTTATATTACAAATACAAGACAACCAAATCAGAACAGTCACGCTTGAATTACACTAGATATTGGAACACCTTAACTACAACATTACGTGTTTCAAAGAAAAATAACTATTCCATTCAGTTACAGGCAACCTTGAATGATATAAAAGGAACATGGAAGGTAATCAAAAATATTTTTAAAACAACAGTAAAGCATCCAGCATAAGATCTCTGCAAATTGATGGAGAATTAATAAATGATACAAAGCCTATTGTTGAAAAATTCAATAATTATTGTTGTAGTTTTGGTCCGAATTTGTCGGAGGGTATTTGTGATAATTGTGATAAATCATTCCATGGCTTCTTAAAAGAACCTAACCAGCAAAGTTTGTTTTTAGTGCCAACAAATGAAGGAGAAGTACTCAGTATAATAAATTTTGTGAAGATTGGAAAATGCCCTGGTTGTGATAATATCTTCAACAGTCTAGTTAAAAACGTAGCAGCAGGAATTGTGCAGCCATTAGTGCATATTTTAAATCTGTCAATGACAAATGGCATTGTACCCATGAATATGAAAGATGCAAAGGTTGTCCCAATTTTTAAGAAGGGTGACCCAAAACTATTGACGAACTACCGACCCATTTCTCTATTAACATCTTTCTCTAAAATTCTTGAAAAACTTATTTACGTGAGAACTGTAAAGTTTCTCAATACAAGTAAATTTGTTTTTAACTTTCAATTTGGCTTCCGTGAAAACATACTACCACCCATGCTATACTGCACTTTATTAATAAAGTTTCTAATGCTATGGACAACCACATGCACACACTTGGAATATTCTTGGATTACTCTAAGGCATTTGATACAGTAGATCATAAAATGTTGTTATGTAAATTATCCAATTACGGGGTCAGGGGTGCTGCCCTGGATTGGTTCAGGAGCTATTTAGCTGACAGACAGCAGTTCGTATCCATTAATAGTTTTGTTTCAGAGTTACAAAATGTCAGCTGTGGAGTCCCGCACGGATCACTTGTTGGCCGTCGTTTATTTATCCTTTATATAAATGATTTTCAATATTCTTCTGATGTATTATCCTTTATTTTGTTTGCAGATTATTCCAGCATATTTTTTCACACAAAATGCACAAGTCCTTTTGCAAACAGTTAACTCAGAGTTGCGCAATATTACTGCATGGATTCATACGAATAAACTGTCTCTAAATCTTACAAAAAACAATTATATGATATATAGCAATTCGCTCAAGACGTTGCCCAGTGACATTATTTTCAACGGTGTCCTGATAGACAGGGTAGCATCAACTAAATTTCCAGGTCTCCATATTGATGAACAATTGAAGTGGAAAACTCATATAAATAATTTATGCAAAATATTGTCAAGGAATACTGGTGTAATTCGTAGGTTGAAGTCTGCTCTTCCTCAAAGCATATTACTTATTTTGTATTCAACTTTAATTCTACCTTATATTAATTATGGTGTGCTTGCTTGGGGCAAATCTCTAATAACACAATTAGATAAACTATTCTTGGCTCAAAAGAGGGTAATAAGAACAATCTGGAATGCTGACTTTCGTGCTATAGCTCATACAAATCCTCTTTTTTTATCATCATAGAATTTTAAAGGTAGAAGATATTTATTATATGCAATTGGGTTCCGTAATGTATGATCTTAACTCAGGTGTACTGCCACTAGCATTTGCCAAGATTTTAAAGAAAAAACAATCAAATTCACAATTATTATGCCACAAGAGGTGCTTCTGCATTCCACTTACCCCATGCAAGGACAAAGTTTACTCCCAACACTTTAGTTAGTCCAGAATCTGGCCTATTTAATTTTGCGGATCTCCACCACCAACGCTACCTCTCCCTACTAATCTTACTTGCTACCAGCCGTGATTAAATTAGGACGCTCGGCGAAAAATAATTATGAGTTTGTTGATATTAAACGCCATCTTCGGCGTTATCAACCGGGCAGATTCTGGACTACCCTTTAGTTTGCACTGGACTAAGGTTTTGGAACTCACTTGACTCAAACATTAGCCATTCTGTTAGTATATCTGTCTTCAAACGTAAACTAAAGTTATACTTATTGAATAATTATTTAGTTGATTCTTAATCTATGCTCCAAATTTTATGCTGCCGTGATTTATATTTCATCATAATCCATTCCTCAATTTACTACTGTATAGCAACTGCCGACTTACCTTTTCCTTTTTCTTGCCCTTTTTCACCTGCATGTAGCTAGCTTTCAGCTTACAGTGAAAGTCTGTCCTTGTTTCTTTCTCCCCCCCTCTTTCTCTCCCTCTCCCTCTCCCGCCCCTCTCTCCATTTCTATATCCCACGTTATTATTACTCTTATCGCCTCCTGTTCTCCCCACCCTTTTTTACAATTCAGTTAAACCATGTTTATAATCATATGTTTATAGTTTATAGTACTGAAGCGCCTTTGACGAACATTTCTTGTATTAATCTACTATAATTATAACCAGGCTGGGTTTTTGTTGTTGTTGTCTATATCATATGATATTGTTTTAAGGGACCTGAACTCTACTGTTAGGTTCTACGAGCTAAGCTTTTCTTAAGGTCTCCTCGTCTTTCTTTTTCACTTAAATGCATATGAACTTGTTCCTTATAATTATTCCTTTTATATACAAAATATACAATTATATATAAATTTGTTAAATTGTATTAAATTCATGTTGGAAGAAAGACAAACAAACTTGAACTTGAACCTACCAATGATAGCTGCTTCGTATCGCTCTACTTCCATACTCTTCAACTTGAATGGCGGAGAAGGGGGCACAACATGCCTTGATGGGGGCGGTACCAATGTTGACGATGAAGAGGGTAATGACGAAAATGACTCGTTTGGTTTCTAGTTCAAACCCAAAGGATGGACCATAGTTGTATGTCCATTCATAAGCTATCAAAGGCAGCACAGCGGTACCTGAAATATTGTTGAAGTTAGAGCAATGTCATTCCTTGTGCCTATCAAAGTCATATTGAAAAGGGCTCTGATTCTTGACATTTTCAATCAACAGCCAGTGCTCTGATGAAAAGACGTACAATGACACTATACACAGTTGCCTAGAAAGTTGGAATAATTTTTTCTCACCTCTTTTCATGAAGTGATCGTGACAATATAGTTTATTCTTGTTAGAGTTTATATCTTATCAGAACTTATCGAACAATCTAAAGATTCATATAGATTTTTAAAAAATGTTCTAAGAAGAAAAAAACTGTATCTATTATACGAATAAACAATTATCACAATCATTACATTAAAAGAGGTAAGAAGAAAAAGTATTCCAACTTTATGGGCAACAGAGTATTCATTCCTTGAAGAGGTTCATCTGATTAGTAGTTATTTCATAAATTGAATTTCCATTGTATCACAATCAAAAAGTGTATTCATTGATATTAAAATATCGAAGATGGGTCATGTTTCTCATTTAAAGATTTTTTTATAGGGATGTTATACTTCCTTTTTCACGTTTGCTTGTCTCCTCTCTCACATGAAATAAAATATCATACATTTATCATAATTAAAGGAAAAAACAGATATTTGCATGTGATTTTTTTAATAAGAAACTTAGGAACATGCCTAACGAGCTTCACAACAATCCGTATTTATGTTTTATGTAATGCATTTATATAGCGTCATGTCTTATCAATGAATTCGATAGTTTTGAAATATAAGACCAAAGATTTCCAGCAATAATTGTATCTGAGTCTCTATTTACATCTTTATGTTTCTCTATCTACTCACCTACTAAGGATATTAGTGAGCCCATGTAGACGGAATTATAGTTCCCCAGCCAGGAATCGGATAGCCATCCTCCGAAAAACGTAAAGACGTAATTCGTGCCGGTAAAGACAAAGCTAAAAACAGCAGCATCGGCGCTCGAATAACCCAGATCGTTCGTGCAGAAAAGAACGAGGTTCGTCAGGATACCGTAAAAGATGATTTTTTCGACGAAATAAATAAAAGCAATGCATAATACCAAAACGATATCACGGGTCGTAGGTTCGCTAACAAGAGCCTCTGATTCTGATGGACTGTTTTGCCTTGAAAGGGCTTTAACATTGGACAAATCTCCAGTATTGGACATTTTACAGCACTACGATCGCAAGTACAAGACCGAGTTATTCCCCATAACTGCATTCCAATACTGCAATGTCATTATGGATTTTTTTTTTATTACAAAAAAGTAATAAAACTGTATAACATATCCTGGTAGGCATAATCTAATGTATTCCTGCATCTATATATAAAAGGTATCGACCCGCATGTCTGGTGCCAAATGGAGTAATAATCTGTCTGGAAACGCTATCAAAACGAATAGAGAATGACCAATGTCAAGAACTTTTACAAAAGCGTGAATATTGTAACTTAAGTTGCATGTAGTAGAAACACACCAAAATAAATGCACTTTATTGACTAGCTGGACTTCGTGTTCACTACGATGCGCTTGAGAATGTTTTGAACTAAAACTATTTTATTGATTTTAGGTGAAGACCACTTTGTACTTGTTGATTTGTATCTTGGTTTGTAAGTATTTCTGTATATTTTGTTTTGAAAAATGAATATTTCAAATCCTTGGGCTGCATGTTCAATGTTTGTTATCATAATACACCGATTCAATCAATCAATCAATAAAAACACCGAAATAATCTACAATTAATTAAACTACATTTAGTGGATACCCTTATCAAGTGTTTTGTAATTTTGTTCAAGTATGTGAAAAATTGATTTGTCCCGATATGACATATCAAAGCTTACATCTAACAGTATTCAACAAAGGCCATAATTCAACCAGTCCACCTTTCATTTCTGAGTTATGAATAACAAAAAACATCAAATTACAAGGGGTATGACTAATTCAGTTGTATGAATATGTTCAGAATAAAGACTCAGTAGCCATGCTCAGACGTGGCTTCCTAGTCGGCGTAAGTTTTTCCCCGCAGCAATAAATATTCCATAAATATTTGATTTACACCATTAGTTGCATGTCCATACTCTCTTACTCGGACCAACTTGCAACGATTAAGTTAACACGACCTTCCACCGACCAGTCGTAATACTCAGCATAACTTCCGGTAGTGGTGACGCCCGCACTTGTCGACCTCAACCCAGCTTCCGCATCTAAACCCCGCAGTTTGACCCCGGAAGTTTTATATGTTAGGTCAACCGTCATCTAACCCTTGTGAAAGGTCACAGATACTCCGAGTGCCGAGTGAGAGCATCCACGCGGTCTACTTACGCTACCCTCTAGTCGTGTTAGCACGTTACTCCTGGAAAATCCAGGTGTAAATCAGTCGGCGTAATGGTCGGCGTAGCTAATACGACTATCGTTCAGACGGTCACTACGCCGATCTTTACGCCGACTTTACCATACTTACGCCGACTAGCTCTAAACACGACCTTTACGTCGACCAAAATTGCCAGCGTGTGAACACGACTAGTATTGAAGAGTTATGAGTTCCACTGCATGGTGCCATGAAAGGGTCAAGCAACATTAAGCTATTATTGTTTCTCTTTTGGATCAGCAAAATCTATGATAATGACAAACAACTTAGCTTTGAAAACTTGAACGCTTAGAAAAGGTTCTGAAATGTTTTGAAAGACCCATGGCCCATAGGCGAAAAACAAGAATTTGGCGGATGATATTTACTTTTCACATCTAGGCCTACTCATACAGTATTTTGAAATGAAAACAAGTATCTTCTAAGCTCCTTGAAGATATTTGGCATGTAAAAACAACAACCACATATCCTACATGACCTGAAATTATATACATGCATTTGTACACATGAGGCTACAATATTCACACACTGTGATTTCGGTACAAAAAATTAAAAATTACTCTGGATCAAATTGCAATTAAAAGATTCCTTCATGGCCATCTAGGTTATTTTTATGATGTTGTCAATAGTACTTAACCTTTTAGACTATTTATGTTTGTAGATATTGATGCCATTTTAATTGTCCTAAACAAACCGATAGAAAGAAAATAGGAGCATAAAAAAAAAGTTTACATGAATCTTTCATGATAATAATTAGTCTAGTTGCACTGGTAGAGTTTGAGGCTTCTTTTTAGTTTTTTTTTAATGAGAAGCATTTTATAAAGTATGCATGTGTATTATGAAAGTATTATGTTTTCATGACCAGTGTTGGTGTCTAAATTTCAGAGAATTCAAGCCTTTATTTGTGATATTGTTTCAGAATGTTATTGTAATCTGTATATTTCTGTCGTACTGTTAAGCCAAACCTGAGAAAAAATAATATATTCTAAAGAGTATAATGAACAAAATTAATATTCACTATTGTATTAACATTTGATGCACAACTTTTCCTAAAATGGTTACTCGTAATGTCTTAAGGAGCTTTCTAACTTGACTGACATATACATGTATATCTACAATATACAGTAACTACACAATGACTGACATACAAAAGTAAAACATGTTAATTGCAACTTCAAAAGAAAATGAAATGTGCTTGAAGCTAACATCTCATCAGCGCAAAGTCTCTTGAAGCTATATAGGGTCTTAAATGCTCTCTTTTGCAATCTCAGCCATAATTTTTAAGCATTTTCAAATAATTTTATGACTAGTATTTAATAAATTGTTAGGGTGAGAATGATAATGATTTTTAATTAATAATTGTTTCTTTGAACTTCTGGATTTTCAAACCTGTCATTTCAAAATTCTAATCTGTCGCTATTTCATGTTTCATTTCATTTCATTTCATTTCTTATATTTAATCACGGTAACTCGCTCTAGCCTTAACAGCTGTTTTTCAGAAAGTCCGTGAATGTTTAGAAAGTCTGTGTTAAAACCCACTGTGGGTCACCCTGGACTCTATAGACAGGTGAATGCATTATGTTATCACTGTGTATTTAAGGAACAAGCATTCATACATTTTGTAAGCTTGTGTCTTGCAGACAAGCTAACGAAGTCACATTTATTTCATTTGAATTATTATTCAAAGAAGAAGGGAGCAAGTACATTTTGTAAGTGTGTAATTGGGTTTTTACAGACGTGTATCACTCAGATATGATTAGTTACGTCTGGGGACCGACTTTTAACGTCACCATCCGAAAGACGTTCACCATCCGAAAGACGTAGGATAAAGTTTCTTAAATTGTGTAAAAGTTGCATTTTGTTTTGTTTATTCTTTGTTTTTATAATTTATGGTTCATTTTGAGAAGTCAGTATTGGCAGCAATAAAATTATGGTGATGTCTGTTTATAGTATTTTTTTTCCCTCACTGCCTTATTTTTTATCTGATATTTTTCTGAACCAGTGGCAATTGATTCTGCAGGGATTTTGGTTCAAATGTGTAAATATGAAATCTTCTTCATTTCTCACGAAGGTCTAATATTGTACAAAGTCTATACGGGCAGGGAGACCAACGAAAATACAAAGAATATACCCTTCCGTTCACCACTGCATTAAAACTAGGGCAATACGGTTTAGTAAATGACAAGCTCAGATGTCTGATACGGGTGATAATACAATTTAGTATAAACAATTTTAAAAGTGATTTGGGAAGGATTTGTAAATAGCACTGGAATATAAATATTGCACATTGATAATTATACATATCAGTAAAATTCAATATTTTCATTTCTTTAAAAAGTGGATGTGTATGGGCAAGATAAGAAGTACGACCAATATTACGAATTGCACGTTTTTGCAATAAAATTACTTTCCTTATATGGGTTTCATGTGCATTCCCCCATGCAAGTATTCCATAATACAAAAATGGTAATATTAAACTGTTATTATATCATCTTCAATATACATTTAGGAAACGATTTTAATTTATACATAACACCAATATTTTTCGATAATATATTACAAACAGCATTTACATGATCAGTCCATTTCAATTTATTATCAATGGTTATGCCAAGAAATTTGAGTGAAGAGACCTGTTTAATTTCTGTATTACACAAACGAATAATAATAGAATCAGTGTCACATTTTTTATTAGTAAAACTCATATAATGCGTCTTTCTTATATTAATTGATAATTTATTTACAGAAAACCATGTTTATTAACTTAATTTCTCGATTAAAAATATCTTGAAGTGATTGAATATTTCGATGGGATAACAAAATACCTGTATCGTTGAAAGAATTGTTTACAACAGATTATATAAATTTTTAACTCAAAATGATATGCTGAACCCAGATCAGTTTGGTTTCAGGAAGTTTCATTCAACTGACTTAGCACTACTCCAACTATTTGATAGAGTATCAAATGCCTTGGCTGATCAAAAACATTTCATTGGCATATTCATGGATCTCAGCAAGGCATTTGATACTCTTGATCATACTATATTATTGTATAAATTAAGGCATTATGGTGTACGAGGTAAAGCACTTATCATCAATAAAACAATATACTCTATTCAATCCAGTCTACTAACGTATGGTCTATTGAATGTGGATTTCTGCAAGGTTCAATACTTGGGCCACTATTATTTTTGATACATGTCAATGATATCTCTAATGTTTCACCAATTCTACAGTACATATTGTTTGCCGATGATACGAATGTATTCTATTCACATTCTGATTTAAATTCGCTGATTGCAACCATGAGAATTGAACTACCTAAGTTATCACAATGGTTCAAAAGCAACATATTATCATTGAACATAAAGAAGACCAATTTTATTCACTTTAGAAACTCAAGAAATCATAATATTCATAATTTTGAACTGCTTGTTGATAATGTTCCAATAGAAAAAAGTCATCAACCAAATTTTTAGGTGTTTATATAAATGAAAAATGTAACTGGAATGATCATTGAACTATATCTCTACCCCTATTTCTCGCGATATTGGTATACTATTTAAGCTAAAATATTGTTTGCCAACACATGTGCTTAGTATGCTATATAATACACTGGTTTTACCATATATTTCTTATTGCAATATCATATGGGCTACTCATATGTGCAATACTAATCGTATATTATTGTTACAGAAAAAAGCAATTCGAGTTTGTACCGATGCAGGTTATCGCGACCACACTGACCCTTTATTTGCCACATTAAAAACTCGGAAAATAATTGATATCCAATACATCAAAAACTCTCTGTTCATGTTTCGGCTTAAACCCGGCATTCTTCCCCCATCACTAGTATTTTTATTTCAACATAATGCTAATTTCCATTCCTACCCAACCAGGCACTCCAATGACTATCACCTATTTAACGCCAAAACCGCCTTAGCTCAAAACTCAATTAGACATTCCACTTAAAATTCCATTTAAATCCACCATCAAAATTTTCTTACCTTCAATCTTCATAATTTCTCCTGTTACGCCCGTTGTTACAAAACTCGATCATTTTCAGTACTCCTACTTTTTTTGCTTCCATTTATTGAAACGTTGATTATAAACTTCCATGACCTGGGCCCCGTTGCACAAAACTTACCATTGATGGTAACTTTGCCATCAATGGTAACTGCCATGGAAACCTTGATTTTGATTGGCTGTTGAGCCCTGTTGGTTGCCATTGATGGCAAAGTTACCATCAATGGTAAGTTTTATGCAACAGGACCCTGGTATGAATAAACGTATGTATAAAGAGTGGCCTACTTGGGATACTGACTAAACATTGTTTTGTATACAAACGTTTCAAGGCTCCGACTCGCAGGCCCAGGTTTACAGTCTTTACTAACCAGCTCGCTGATCTCACATTCTTATTCTTATTGTCCAGAAACCTCGCGAGTCTTCTCATTCTATAATATACCCCAAGTTGGCCACCCAATATTCAAATGTGCATCTTCTTTTTATCTTCTTATATCAAATTGAAATATCTACCACATACATCTGTGAATCTTGATGTACACCCCCTCTTTCTTTATTTCCTTTTTTTCTCTCTCTCTCTCTCTCTTTTCCCTTTTACCAATATTTTTTTTCTCCATAATTGTATTAGTATGTATCCATTGAGGGTAGTCATGCTATCAAGCTTTGCTTACTTTGTCAACCCTCTTGTTTGATGTTTTCGATTAGTTACAGCCAACCTTACTATGTTTTACATATACTCTTTTGTCATGTTTAAAATGTTTAATGTTTGTAAAACTGCAAAAGAAAAAGAAAATCAAACAGAAATAAATAAATCAAATTAAATCAAATCAAAGATGTCTTTTAGTTTACTCATAGTTCCTATTGTACTAGACATTTTTGCGTAGAGCTTCATTTATTATATAATACATCCATTTAAAAAAAAAACCTTATACACCAATTTTGGGCCAAAGGCCACTAATTGTGATCAAGGTTTTTTTCTATGAGTATATATCTATACTATACGAACTACGAACTTTTGGCAATTATAATACCAGTGAAATGTTTCTAACCATAATAAAATATCATTAAGAACAGTAAAGGCCTCATTTTGAAACCAATCTCACGAAAGCATAAGCAGCAAACACCCCAATGATAATATTTAAAAAATGATTGTTTACAATGGCGAAGATAATTATACAGGGGGCATGATCCCCCTTGAATAATAATGATAATAAAGTGGGAAGACCGAAAGAGACAGACAGACAGAAGGGAGGGGAAATGCTTATTGTGAAAAGAGGATGTTACAACTCTTTCCAAAACCTCCCCTGCCTCCCCCCTCAATCTTTCGGCCTTCACACTTCTGTAGCCCCGTGCCCCCTGTAGAGTCCATTTAACACGTTCAACTTTGCGCCCCATCCCACATGACACCGGTGCCCAGGGGTGGCGATTTCTTTTCGTGACCGGGGGGACGAAATGCGAGGGATGAGGGAGCATTGGCGTAATGACCAAAAACGGTTTTTTTTTTTTTTGGGGGGGGGCAGAAAAAAAATCTGTATCGCCACCATTCTTACATGTTACATGAAGGCCCCGCGGAACGTTTTTTCAAAGTGGGGAGTCTAATGTATTTTCGATCAGGTAGAGCAAAGCAAGTGGAGCGTAAAGTGGCGTAGGGTCTAGGGGCAGAGCCCCATGAAGCTCAGGGGTTTTAGGCATTTAATTAAGGTCAGATGAGCATATTTTGATACCTTATTTGTGTCACTGGCATGCAGGTCACTAATTGGAGTGGGGTCCTGGGGAGGACCCCCAGAAGCTCAGGGGTTTTAAGCATTAAATTACGATCAGATGAGCATCCAGGGGCCGCCTTAGGGCCCTTGGTAGGGTCTAGGGGGCAGAGCCCCTATGACGCTCAGGGGTTTTAGGCATTTAATAACGGTCAGGTGAGCATCCACGGGCCCGCCTTAGGGCCCTGGTGGGGTCAAGGGGGCGGAGCCCCCGGAAGCTCCGGGAAAATCATGCCATTTTAGCAACATTTGTAAATCACTGGTATCGAAATAGAAATAAACCACATATATGAATTTTATTGGGGGCAACTGCCCCCAAGCCCCCCATCAGTACCCCAGCGCGAGGAAGGATAGTGAACGAGAGGGGTGAATGTGACGGAAGTGACACCCCTCACAGTTTTTGAAGTTTTGTTGTATTAAAAACACTAAAGTATAGAAACAAGCAATATACTTTTTTCATACTTCACTTTCCTACAATATCTACTGGTACATTTTGAAGGATATCATGCGAGGGAGCGTAGCTCTCGAGTGAGAAGATTTGTGCATTTTTATTTGTCTAAACGCTGCATTCTTGGGCCCTCCAGAGCCTAAAAGTGTGTTGCAGTCTTCAGTCAGTATTTGCTATACATTTTTTTTTGCACTTTTTCAAATTTTCCGGGGGGGACGATCCCCCCTAAAAAAATTGAGGGGGACGTGTCCCCCCGTCCACCTGGGATCGCCGCCCCTGCCGGTGCCCCATCAATTGCGGGGTGGATTTTCGCTACGCCACTGAATTAATGTCTAGATGTTAAAGAGTTTCAAATATTTTGGCAAGGCCAAGGAATTTTTTTCCATACGTTATCGACATCATAATTATGCAAACTACCAAGTTGACGGCCCTCCTCTAGCTTGGCTCGACCAAATAACGAAAAAAATTGTATATCTTTTTGTCTATGATTTTTTGTTTATTTGTCTTCATTCTTTGTAACGTATGCATAAGAGAGATAATTACCAAATACATATGACTTGCCCATTTATTCACTCGACTGTCTATCGTACTGATTCACGTATTTATAATTCCTGGTGATGAAGTAGAGGTATACCATGTTGAGGATGATGACGCCAGCCAAGAGGAGAAAGTAGTACTCAAGATGGCCCTTGTTGATATCATTAGGTATCCATTCATGACCTAACAGCAAAACAAGATTATGATTTCAAAAGGAAATGGTACATGTATGCATACAGAACGTCTGTTGAGAGACATGCAGAAGGACGTTAGCTGATAGCATGACACAACCTATTAGATAAGAGTATAAAACTTGCAAAGAAACCACTGCACTGCCTAAATATTGGTAGTTCCAAACTTCTCGGACGGCTGCAGCTTCCCATGACCTTCTGCAAATATTCTAAATCACAGAGTGACAGCGTTCAAAATGTTGCCTCAGTTGTCTCTACATTGTTGGATTACAATTTGAATCTACACTGCTGGCACTCTTCGACCCTTTCATTTGGAGATTTACCCCCTTGTTTTTAGAGTTCATGTATTTTATATGAACAGAAATTATTTGTTTTTACGTACCTTCGGAAGCAACGTTGACAATGATAATAAGTACAGATCCAACATAGCTGCCGATTCCACAATAAAAGAGATATATCCCGGTGATAAATGCTTGAAGGGATTTGGGGGACTGAGAAAAAGCGAATTCTAGACCTGGAAATGACAACGTGGAGAAAAGAAATATAATGAGTTGGCAAGAAAACAGAATCATCAACTTTGCCATTTCTCAGTGTATTGTTTTATATAAGTTCCAAAGATTCATTTTACTGTCAGTTCTCCGTCAAGTGCTCCCCATTTCCATTTTTATTTGGCCAGGCTTACGCCCGTTTTTAATTTTTTTCTTTTGGTATAGGGTCAGGCTAGCTGTAAGATCTGGTTACATTTTTGTCAAAACTTATGCAATATCGCCTTTCTCCGATTAAGTGTACACTATCTTACACAATTTTAGATTGTATGCCCCACGAATTTCTTCTGTTACAAGTGACACAAACTTTGTATCACCTTTGTTTTACTAGATTGGTGATAGATAACATAATCCGATTTGATTGGACTATCTAGGACTCTTCTTACAGGACTGCTGCATGTATGACCAACTGTTAGTTGTTGACACCTGAAGTGACTAGGGGCCTATTGTTCGCAATTGCACAACATTCACGGTACAAAAAGGCATTCTGAGGTAATCCTGCTTGATAAATTAAAGCTTGATATGTTTAGGCTGATATTTGATTCATTTCTGAAAACTAGTTCACCATGAGTCATATAGGGTCATTGCATTTCACTGTGCATGGTGATTTCCCTTTTTATATTCTTTAGTTTAAAAATGCAGATTTAAACAAATCCTTTATCGCTTTTCCATAACATGTTCAGTATGTTTAAAATGGGGATTTCTTTTTTCTTTTTTCGTTTTGGATGAGGTGAAGGGGTGGGGAGTCTCCCCGAAATCAGCAGAATTTTTTTAGTATGAAAAGAAAAAAAAGCTTGACATTCACCGAAAGTGGTTAAACAGGAGTTATATATTTTCCTTTAAAAAATACACACCCAAAACCTCTCTCAACATTTTTCTAAAATAATTACTTTTCCTTCTTTTCTCAGTAGTGATCAAAATACATTATTATATTACCTGTGATGACAACAAAAGCATCCGCAACGCCCATGAAAATATATTGCGGAATTTGAACGAGGATTGAGAGTGATGAAGCATGGAAAATGACTCCTGAAATTGTCTGGTCAAAACTCCCGCCATTTCTGATTACGTCTTTACGAATGATCTCGACCATGGCAGCATATAAGACAGACAGAAGCCCCAAAAAGAGACCAAATGCTATCATAAGTAAAACGACAAGAAACATAAAAATAAACGTTTTAAAATGTGTCATTAAAATGTCATATGAAGGCATGTTCGATGATACTGGAATGACAAATTTCCTATCCATGATAACTGCATCAGTAAATTTTAGCACTGACTTGCTCATTTCACACAAATCCATCATCGATCTATTTTAGTATGATCTCTATATTTTTTGTCTTTACATCAAGAAAACTTTTAATATTGGTTTATATTCAAATCTTGATAATGCGGGGACTGAATATCAAAAAATCTCAGAGATTATAATAGCTGTCACTGATTAAAAAATATGTGACATCTCCCCCAATACTCTTGCACGCAAGAATGGTGTTTTGTATAATTCTGCATAACGTTCAAAATCAATACATTATCAAAACAAAAATATGGTTTAGAAAATTACTCAACTCTACCTGAATTTTTTTCACATGGAATCACTGAGATAAAAGAGAATGAATGTAATTCCGTGAAGTGATTTTGCGTTGATCATATAGGAGCATTCACACACATTTTAAAATTCACTTATTGCTATACGTGTGGTTGCCCCTACAGACTCTATCCAGACAACTACTCATGGACTACCATCCTAGGGCAATATTATTACCAAATACCACCGGGACAAAATATACTTTTCCGTAGAGTATAGAAATAGTAAATGGGTCTTTCTAGGGGCAATCGTAGTTGTGCAATGTAGCTATTCACCATTAAAAAAAAAAAATCATGCATGTGGTATAATCCCCAGGGAGGTCGACAAAGAACTTTGCTATGAAATAGTTTCAACATTACCCATTCGTTTGACCAGTGTGACTCTTGTTCCTCGACGCTCAAGGAGAGGATAGACGACGCGATCGACGATGGGTACGGTGATGATGAGGAACAGAGGTTCGAAGACAGCTAAGAAAGCCACTGGAATACCCTCCAGATTCATTCGCTCTCCTTGGAGCAGATAGGTCGTTGAGTACTGAAGTCAAGCATGAGGGGAAAATGGGAGAAAAATAATGATGGTAATATATACCATACTGTATATTATATAGCGCATATTACGAATAAAATTACCTATATGCGCTGTAATAGAGAGAAGGAAAGAGAAAAAAAAGGAAAAATAGAGAAGAGTGAGATACACTCGGCATACTCAGTTAACATTAGACATTGTTTCTATAAAAAGAAACAGTTTAGGATGTGTTTTAAATTTGTCACACTATCACAATTGTTGATATATTCTGGCAAGTTATTCCAAAGCTCTACTGATGCCACCTAAAGAGAACGTTACCCATAGAACTTTGGATTTATTTGATGGATAGTAAGGAGAGACTTTTGGGAAGACCCGAGGTTTCTGTTAGGTACGTAGTAATTAGCAGTTGAGTCAAATACGTAGGAGTCAATCCTTTCTGATGAAGACAATGATTTTGAACTCGATTCTAGCATGAACAGGTATACCAGTGTATTTTCTTCAATATAAGAGAGATAGATTCATTTGAACGGGACCTCGTGACAAGCCAGGAGAAGATTGTATTGTAAAGAAGGAGCCGCTTTCATAACATTTTTCATGAAATAAGTCTGATGATTTGAACGTCAATTTGGGCGTGACCAGTTAAGTACTACATGTATCATATAATAACATTCTATTTGAAAGACAATGTCTGAGTCACAATCACCTGAAAATGAATAATTGTATAGAGAATGACAACTGATAAAACGAGGAGGGTGTTTAGGAGCCTTTTTAATTCCTCCACGGCTTCCGTTGCATAAGGTCCGCCATTTTCACTCTTTAGCCGCTCCAAACATCCATGTTGATCAACTACGTTTCGTTCAACGATCACCATATCATCATCAGATAATCTTGACGACGTTCCCTCGCCAGCATCGAGTCGACGAAGCTGGGTGCGATTTTCGTTTACCTCTGCTATTAAGAGCGGATTAGTTTCGGCAGAACGACCACAACATCTTTCCTGAGCACAGCAAGAACAATAACAGCGAAAGATGGAACAAAATGTGCCATCTCTCTCCGAATGCATTGTTGTTGCGGTCTTCAGCATCCGAAGGACTTGTAGCAACACCTGATTACCTATATATAGCCAAACCATTAGCAGTGAGAGAGAGGGAGAGAGACAGACAGACAGACAGATAGAGAAAGGAGGAGGAGGAAGACAAATTAGATGCCGTCCAAGATGATGCGCGACCATAGTAAATCATGAAACACATAACGTCACATAATTTTGTAATACTTTATTTTTTACCAATTCTTTTCATTCTCATTCAAGTACATCTTTTAAGAACAATTTCATACTGATTAAAAACAAATAATTTCATGTGAAAAATTGAATAGACTTTAACCCTACATGTCGGACTAAGTAACATAATACGCACATGATATTTATTGGAAATATAAAATTTATCCGGAAGAGATTTTGTACACAAATTAATGAGTAAAATGAAGAAAACAATTCCGGCGCAAAATGGTGTAATATCAAATTAAATATAACATGTTGGAAAGTTACATGAGAATATACATGTAACAAGAGAGATTTTAGTTGACTGAATCTGATTTGAGTTATTGGTTTCTGTACCATAATTCTGATCGATATTTCTAAATATAAATGATACGATAAAATTGCATTAACAGTGCATGGTGTGGAATAGTCAAATGTGGAAGGAGAGAAAAGACGAGAGGGATGGAGGGAGGGAGGGAGGGAGGAGGAGGAGGAGGAGGAGGAGGAGGAATGTAAACTGATCATTCTGATGCGTAGAGATACATTCAATGAGTAGATGTATCAGTAATGGTTACCATTATAGTTAAGTCAATGGAAGTGAGTTTCAAATTACTGGCGTATGATGTTCATATAATTTATAACAAAAAATGATGACATTCTGGGATATCTTTATAAAAATTTCTATTTCTGTAAGTCTCTATAACCTTGTTAGATCTTGAAATGTCCTCTCATGAAAATAAGCATAACAATTAAGAAAGATAGATACATTGCTGGATTTGTAAAATGCAATTGCTGTACTATACAGTGGAGTTAAATAATCAGGGTAAAGGGATTCGCCTCATCATTGATAAATATTCACAATGAATAGGTGAGGTTCTATCATACCAAGAATGCCAAAGATGTATCTTCATCAAAACTATTTTCTTACAATAATGTTGAGACGTCAGTCTTACCTCTCGGTGGTCTAGTTTTGTAGAAATCTCGACCCAAAGCGAAGACGACAATACCGACGATGTTGAAACAGAGAACGATGATGAAGCCCAAGAAGAAAGAAATATCTTGCTCGACGTATGAAAGTGCAGATAACGAAACCAAAGGACCAGTCTCGGTGAGGAAGTACACCCTATTCTCAAAAAAAAAGATACATTTCATTTAATCATGATATCACTTTCATCAAAATTAAAAATATTCATAATATTTGTCACATTTTAATGTTTACTGGGCGAAGTGTAAAATACTTTAATAATATACCAACATTACCAGGTTTATAACTTGTTTCAATCTACCTATTAACATAATAACATTCATCCTGTTGCACCATTTATGTGTTTATTTAAGGGGAGAATATTTTAATCATAATGTTCAATATATATATGGCATATTTGAAGGCTTCAAATTCAACGGAATGAATTGTATAATCAACTTTTTCGAGATTGAAATAAAAAGGAATGTATAATCAATAATTTTCCACAAAAGAATATTGAGAAAAATAATGTTTCTAGACTAATTCATTCATACATCGGACATGCTGTAGAACTGAATGAGGAGAAAAGAATCGCAAAACTGTATAATTAAAGTCTATAATGTTTTAAAATTGAGATCATCTTCATCTTGAATCTATATTGATTTCATACCTAATTTCATACTAAAGGGGGCGCGATGGCTCAGCGGTAGAACAGTGGTTTCGTAACCGAGATGTCCTGGGTTCGAAACCAAGTCAATGCGCTCAGGCCCTTTGGTAAGGCATTCATCCGCATTACCAAGTCCCTCGGAGACGACTTACAGCCGTGTTGTGGTTGCTTACTTATTAGCATATAATGCTTTCTTAGCAGTCAGGTTAAACAATAATCAATCATCATCAATCATCATATCAATAAAATGTCCTGAAATACAAGACAAGACCTACCAATGATAACTGCTTCGTATCGCTCCATCTCCATACTCTTCAAC
This sequence comes from Mesocentrotus franciscanus, assembly GCA_037976565.1. Classification (NCBI taxonomy): domain Eukaryota; kingdom Metazoa; phylum Echinodermata; class Echinoidea; order Camarodonta; family Strongylocentrotidae; genus Mesocentrotus; species Mesocentrotus franciscanus. The sequence goes on along the minus strand of CP137666.1, from coordinate 22,173,621 downwards.
TTGAATGGCGGAGAAGGGAAAACAACATGCATTGAGGGGGGCAGTACCAATGTTAACGATGAAGAGGGTAATGACGAAGAAGACTCGTTTGGTTTCTAGATCAAACCCAAAGGATGGACCATAGTCGTTTGTCCATTCATAAGCTATCAAAGGCAGCATAGCGGTACCTGAAATATTGTTGAAGTTAGAAGAATGTCATTCCTTGTGCCTATCAAAGATTGGAAAGGGCTCTGATTCTTGACATTGACATTTTCAATCAACAGCCAGTGCTCTGATGAATTTATCCGTGGTTGGGGATGATAGGTGCCAAAATATTTTCGGCAATGGATCAAAGCAACCAAGAGGTAGAAGCGTGTGGCAGGTTGCACCCTCCCTTCCAAGTTATTAACTTTTTCAAGTCACCCTCAATAAAGATAACATTTCAGAGAATATAAGAGTGGTAATAAAATGAATAACATGCTAAATGTTAGTCCTGACTCTTGCCTGCAGTGTAGGCCTACCAGACTGATATCATCTATTTTTAAACGAAATTTAGACATTACCCCAAAAAATCCAATGGTGAGGGATATCAACTTGTGAAAGTATTATGTTACCAGTGGGCAAATGCATTAATAAGCAACCAGGAAAGGTTCATGTAGACAGAAAATTCTTTATTTCCTGGTGATAGAAACATACATTTTATGAATATTGATGTCTCCAAACAACATTCATCGTGAAAAACCCATTCCAATATTCTGTGTAAGGAGATCTCAAAAACATAGTTCTCATTAGTAAATGAAAAACATATTGCTTTTGGTTCTTCATTTGACTCCTTCCTTCTTTAATTAAACCACCTGAATCCTCTCAATTCTCAATGAAACAGAATATCACTGATGCAAAATTTGGTTCTCAAAATGACAGAAAATTTCCACTCCTGATCTCATACAAACTGTCTGTTTCTTAAAAACATAATATAAAACTTACGTTCCAACTACCAAACAACAAACTTCCATTATCTCCTTCTTCACCCAGATATACTTATCATACCAGATACGCTCTAAAATATAAGCATAATATTCCCTAAGGCCCTGACCAGAGCACTATTTTTTTCTCAAAAACTATAACCAGTCTTAGAAGGTGCATTATTATTGGAAGGGTGTTATAAACAAAACTTCAAACTTAATAACATTCTAACCTTCAAAAACACCTGAACTATCTTATGCCTGTTACGTTTGAATACAATACATAGGCCTACATCAGCTTTTCAATAAAACAAAAATAAGTTGTGACATAATAATCTTTCTCCAAAATATCGAACTGGAGTATTCTGTTGTATTGCTTGTTTCTGTACATACAAAGAGCTTATTTTCAAGAGGCACTAGATTCATGTGTGTAACGAAAGAACTCTTTGTTTACCCGATTTTGTTCAGGTGTCTATGGAAAATTGTTATTAAAAGATGCATGTGTTCATAATTACCCTCGTAATTTAGGTTAATAAATTTGTTCAAGGTAAATAGAGAAAAATGTATATCATTATCTCCATTTGCTATCAAAAGATTTTGCTCCTTTCGGAAAATAGCTCTTCAAATGTTTTACTTGTAGAGATATAAATAAACAAAAAAATGGATGAAATCAATAAAACAAAATAGATACTGAGTATGAATCAGGGAACAAACTGAAAGTTTCGTCTCCTACATGCTGCCATTTGGACAAAACCGTCTTTCTCTTCAATGATACAATATTTTATAACTTTACTTGCATTATGAAAAAAAACGCATCATCAACCCCACATAGTAATAGCTTTAAAAATCACTTCAGATTGAACTGGCCAAAAGTCATGTGAAATTCTTGCTCAGATGCTTTCCTTTACCTTTAAGAGTTCTTTATATTGAGGAATTGGTTGATAATTTTTTCTTGGCAATAATGCTCAAATTAAAAGAGTTAAACAAATACACGACCGTAACTCCTAGCGCGTTTTGAAAAATATTTTAGGAGATATCAGGAAATAAAATGAGTGAAACAAAAACAAATAAAGATACAATGACGTGAATTTTAAAAAGGGTGAACGGACACAACATAACAACTAGTGAACTATCTTATAACTTTCCCACTCTCTACTTCTTTTTTGCACTTTTGCGCTTCGCGCTTAACATTTAGCTCGTTGCTTTTTAACGCTGCGGCTTTGCATTTGGCGCACTGCATTTCTATGATGCTGTTGACTGAATAAATTGAATAAATTCATAAATTCCTGATGAAGCCGTATGAGCGAGAATTCAATTTATTCTTGTCTCATATACGGTTGTCTCATTTACTTCGTTTTCTATTTATATATGTATGTATTATGAAAATGAGATAGCAAAATGTGTATATTGATGGTCATCTTGCGAGTAAATAACCATTAACTACTCTCATCGGGCTCTCATCATTAATTTTTCTCTTCATTTTTTTTTATGGTGAATTATTGGGGGAGGGGTGATTGTACAGGCCACCCCCACCTGGAATAATTGGGGGGATATATCCCCCATCCCCCCCCCCCCCGTGATCGACACCCCTGCAGTTGCCCATAAAGTTGGAATAATTCTTTCTCACCTCTTTTCATGAAGTGATCGTGACCATATAGTTTATTCTTGTTAGAGTTTATATCTTATCAGAACTTATCGAACAATCTAAACATTCATATAGATTAATAGATAAAAGTTCTGAGAAGAAATACACTTTATCTATTAAGAATACGCAATATTATCACAATCATTACATTAAAAAAGGTAAGAAACGAAAATACAAACAGTTTATGGGCAACAGTGTATTCATTGATTGTAATTATACTTCCAATGTTCACGTTTTCTTGTCTCCTCTCTGACATGAAATAAAAATATCATGCATTTTTCGTAATTATAGGAATAAAAAGATATTTGCATGTAACTATTTTGTATAAGAAACTTAGGAACATGCATAACGAGCTTAACAACCATCACATTTATGTTTTATGCAAAGCATTCATCGCGTCATGTCATACCAATCAATTCGATAGTTTTGAAATATATATTCCAGCAATAATTGTATCTGAGTCTCTATTTACATCTATATGTTTCTCTATCTACTCACCTACTAAGCATATTAGTGAGCCCAGGTAGACGGAATTATAGTTCCCCAGCCAGGAATCGGATAGCCATCCTCCGAAAAACGTAAAGATGAAATTCGTGCCGGTAAAGACAAAACTAAAAACAGCAGCATCGGCGCTCGAATAACCCAGATCGTTCGTGCAGAAAAGAACGAGGTTCGTCAGGATACCGTAAAAGATGATTTTTTCGACGAAATTAAGAAAAGCAATGCATAATACCAAGACGATATCACGGGTCGTGGGTTTGTTAACAAGAGCCTCTGATTCTGATGGACTGTTTTGCCTTGAAGAGACTTGAACATTGGACAAATCTCCAGTATTCGACATTTTACAGCACGTAATTGAATGCAAGTAATAATTGACCGTGTTATTCACCTTCATTGCATTCCGAAAGTGCAATGTCATACTGGAATCCATAAATGAGGCACAGGTTTGAGTGGGTAGTTAGGGATTGTGTGCACAAGGTACCTTTGAATGGTAAGTGGGTTTTTGACCGAATTCAAAGGTAACGCGTGCATCATCTGTTTTATAAAAATGGGGCAATTTTTTTTCTTAAAAAATACAAAAATCTTTTATTTTACAGATTTACCGGCTGCAAGGCAAATTCATGCTTCCGGTAATTACAATCATGACGCATGATTTTGCCATAGCCATGCATCCGATAATTACCGGACGGAATGATTTTTAAATTTGCATGATGTGACTGTTGTGTTTAGTGCAATGGATGAAAACAAATGTAATGACTTATTTATGCTTAGTTTAAATTTGCCCAAGGCGCCGTACATAAATTGGTCTACTATTTTGTTTTCGTGCGATTTTGGGGGCACCGTAGGAGGCTACGGGCCACGATGTTTGTGTTTACATTATCTACGAGCATCGTGCCATTTCTTGTATTGGCCCTCGGGGGAAAGCCGGGGGAAAGCCGGGGCAAATCCGTACAGAGGCTGCTTGGAGATTGTACGGATATCGTGCAATTTCAGTGAAGTAGCCGTGCAGTCTCCGCAGCCTCCTCACGGAAATCGTACGGAGCCCATGCAGCTTCCGTGCAGAGGTTGCGCGGAGAAGGCGCGGTGACCGTGCAGCCGCCGTGCCGTTTTTGAGCGTCCGAGTCTCCAGTATATAAGGAGGAGCTCCGTGTATATATACATCATCACACACAACTTCACATTTTTGCTCGTAGTTGCCGATCGCACATTGATAAACTAGAAGTTCAAGATATATATTTTTGTAAACATTATGTTGCAACAACACAATGCCTAAATCAAGCAAATGTGGAAAGGGAAGGAAGTCCAAGAAGGACCCACGGCCTGTCGAGGCAGAAGTTGAAAGGCCTGATGACGATGACGATCATGACGACGAAGAAGCTGACATCAACGACAAGGTCGTGCAGTTTTTTTAGGACCGGTCCTATTTCTACGACATCGCCCATGACAGTTGGGCCAACAAGAAGCTGAAGTGTGCGGAGCTGAAGGTGTTTGTAGAGACTATCGGCTGGGACCGTAAATATTTTTCGTACAAATGAAAAATGAAAGAAACAAAAATTGCACTCCAAATTTACTTTAAAATATTGTGCAAAAATATTTATTCATTTCCATGAAGAAATAAATATTGGAAAGGTGAAAAAAAATTATTCCATTGAAGAAATAATTATTTTCACCTATAAGAATGAACTTTCTTTACCTTGTAAAAACTGTATTTTTGTCTTGCATTTAATCTTATTTTACCATGAATATTTATGAGCTTTAAAAAAAAAATGTGTGCAGATTCCACGGTTCTTCACAAGTGGAAGAATTGGCGGACAGATTACGGCAAACTCAGGCGCTCTGAGGGCAAGTCTGGCCAGGGGGCGGTCAAGAAGACCCGGCTACAGAAGTTGAAGCTCCAGCGTTTGGCCTTCCTAGCCCCGTTCATAGTGCACAGGTCGGGCCAGGTAGTCGAGATGGGAGGGGTAAGCACCTGCTTAGATAATATATTGATCCTGACAGACATAAGCGCTATACAAGAACCCACTATTATTATTATTATTACTATTATTATTAAAATCATTATCACACAGCTCAGTAGTTATAGTTGAGTGCTGCCTCTTGCCAGGGAACGCTTCCTGCCTCGCTGTTATATTAGTACTTGAGTTGGGTCCTCAGCATCTTTCCAGCACGGGTATCTCTGGGGCCTAGCCGGGCTTCTTCGACCTCGGCCATCATGGCACCATCCCTCCAAGCACCTGGCATGATGCCACCGTCTGCGTCCTCCTGATCGAGGTCTGCGTTCTGCAGCGCCGGGTACCCCATCCTCACAATCTGATGTAGAATGACACAGGCCCTGGTGATGGAGATGGCGTTCTTGGGCATGATGGCCAGGGTTGTCAGGAGGCACCTGAACCGGGCAGCCAGGATGCCAAAAGCGTTCTCCACTACTCTGCGTCCACGGGAGGTCCGGTAATTGGAGATTCTCTCGTTGTGGGTCAGGTACCGATGGGGGTAGGGCTTCATCATGCTTGGCCGCAGCGCGAAGGCATCATCCCCCACTAGTCTGGAGTGTTCTGGTCATCGTGGGGCAGAGGGTCAGGGTCGGACATCCCCAGCATCCCGGCATCTATCTTCCGCTTCAGGCTGCACCCGTTGAACACCCCAGCGCCTGACATGGAACCTCGGGCCCCCACGTTCATCCACAGGAATTTGTAGTCCGCGTCAACCACGCCCAGGAGAATGATTGAGAAGAAGCCTTTGTAGTTGTAATAGGCACTGCCGGACGTCTTCATATGGAAACGTTGTATCATCCGCTCAATCTGACTTGCGTGCATAGAACAAATAAGCATTTTTGCATGAAAAAGTGAAGTTTAAAAAAAAAGTACGTTACTTTTCAGCATTGGGGTGCCGTGGAGTCACTTTGGTAACCTTTCAAAAAGTATGATATTTAAAAAAATGTGGCACTTTCCCTGTACTTTTGTCGGACAAAACATACTAATCCAGCACAATGTCGTCTCTTTTTGCGTTAGAGAAGAGCAAAAAGCGTGTTTCAATTGCATGGATACCACCGATATCCCTTTTTAAAAGTTGTTTTTAATAATTTTTTAAAAGTTATAGTTTCATGTAAAGGTAAGTCATTACATATACTTTCATCCATTTCACTAACAACTTTTTTTTTAGTTGATAAGTTTCATGAAATCATGCGTCCGGTAATTACCGGAAAGCATGATTTTGCCATGCAGCCGGTAAATCTGTAAAATAACAGATTTTTGTAATTTTGACGATTTTTTTTTGTACTGTATCCCTGCGCCATCAAATTCTTCATTTACTCTTTTGTTTTGGCGTTATGATAATCTTAATCATTGAACTGGTCCATTGTGTTGTTCTTTGTTTCTTTTCTTTTGTTCGAAAACGGTGTAAGTAAATTGATATTGTCTCGATTTGCATTGTTTACATCAATATGTTTGTAAATTTTGTATTTATGTTGTAGGGCCTCCACGGAAAACAGTATTTAACTACTGATGGAGCCACCCTACTAAAACAAGACTAATAAATCAATAAATAAATAAATAAAATCCCTGCATACGAAACGTATTTTACCCGCATATCTGGGGGGTGTTTCACAAAGATCCTAAGTTGAACTTATCTCTGAGTTGGACTTAACAGTTATGGAAAGCCGTTAGCATCTATGAAAATATTTTGTAAAAGTTATTTTAAATGGCATAAAATGTTGATTCAAATCATTCATATTTTTTATTATCAAGGAGATGTCACGTTCTTGATGTGGAATTTATAAAATGTCTAAAATACTTGAATTTTCGCTTTTGAATATATTTTATTTTCAGGCTACCAATGGCTCTCCATAATTTTTAATTCCAACTTAGAGTTAAGTTTGACTTAGCATCTTTGTGAAACACCCCCCTTGTGCCAAGTGGATCATAATCTGTCTCCTAATTAAGATTTGGAAACGCTATCAAAACGAATAGAGAAAGACCAATCTCGATGCAATAGATATATTTTGATTACTACAAAAAGTTTTGATACGGGAGACCACTTTGTACTTGTTGATTTGTATCTTGGTTTGTAAGTATTTCTGTATATTTTGTTTTGAAAATTGAATATTTCAAACCCTTGGGCTGCATGTTAAATGTATGTTATCACAATAAACCGATTAAATCAATCAATCAATCAATTAGTCGAAACCAAATTATGGATCCCCTTATCAAGTTTTGTAATTTTTTTTCAAGTATGTGAAAAAATTGATTTGTCCCGATTTATGTTTCTTGAGAAGACATATTAGAGCTTACATCTAAAATTATTCAACAAAGGCCATATTTCAACCAGTCCACCTTTCATTCTTGAGTTACGAACAACAAAAAACATCAAATTTACAAGGGGTATGAATAATTCAGTTGTTAACTTTATCATGTTCAGAGTCAGGGTCATGTGGTATGGAGCATGTCACGATAATTTTATACATTCATAAACGACAATAGGTGCAGAATATATACACACAACGCATCACATAGTAACTAACTGTGAGGCTTTTTCGAGGAAAAAAATCACTAATCTAACATTGATAGTATATACACTTAAAATAACACTAACTGTGCATTACTTGTTTAACAGATTTATGAATAATTATCCCCTTTTTTCTCAAAAACTACCCTTTGCGCAGGAGAGTATCTTTAGTAGCTGCGCTATGTAAATTGATCTAGCTCTTATCTGTTATTATGATTGTTATTATCATTATCAATATAATATTTATACAAAGTCTATTTACACGAATGTACGTAATTGGGCCAACATATTCAACACAATACAAATATGTACAGTATTAATGCTTGATGCTTCTATATTTTAAAAGATAAAAGTGTGTAGTGCATAATACGTGTGCAATAGGCAGATGGTGACATAAACAATTATTGTAAAACATTGTGCGCTCCATCTATAAAGAAGAATCCTTGAACTCGAATGCAAGCCTATATCATGTGCGGTCGTAAAAAGAAAATATTACGGGTTATCTGTTTAATGTCTGTAAGTTCCTTATAATAGTGTATACATTATGGCCCTCTCGAGCTGTAAGTAGTATGCTTTATATCTATTATGTAGTAAAGTGAGAAGAACAAAATAATGCAGATCGATGAGGCGAGTTTGTATACATGTACATGTAAATCATCCAAAATGTCATAAAGATTCTGTTATGAAATAGTAGTTTTCAAAAGGACGCCAAAGAAAGGGGTTCATAATGATTCTTCAATCGAAATAAGTGTGCATTTTCATGTATACTGGTCTGCTAGCCGCAACAAGTCCAAGCCAGAAGATCTCCATTTGTATAATCTAGATTATAGATCAGAGAGAGAGAGAGAGGGGGAGAGATAGAGATAGATAGAGAGAGAGAGAGAGAGGGGGAGTGGAGAGGGAGGAGGAGAGGGGAGGAGGGAAGGGGAGAAGGTGGGGGAGGAGGGAGAGAGAGAAGGTGGGGGAGAAAGAGAAAGAGAGAGAGGGAGAGACAGAGAGGACATAGAGGCAAACAGAGAGGGAGAGGGAGAGAGAGGGTGGGGGCAAGGGGGAGCGAGATATAAAACAAGAGACAAAGATATTATTACAGTATCGTCATTATCATGTATATATAAATATAAATATTATTATAGATATCTTTTGCTTTTGATGTTATCATTGTTATGTTATCATTATAACCAAACGTGAAACGGACATCAAGGAGGCATTACCTGACGATTTGACAAGTTTGTGTAGTGTCAAATCGCCGCGATCACGGGCAGCCATCCAGCGTTCTGTTGAGATGGCTGACCAATCGGTTGTCGACGAGGAACTGACGAACTTCCCTTTAAGGTACGTCTTCGAGTCACGTCCGATGGCATACAGGGTGTCACTCAAGTTATGGTAGGCGACGACATCGCCAATGTACAGCGGGAAAGCTAAAGTTGACAAGAATGCGAGATTAATACAACGGATTTGAATGATTAAAAATAAAACACAGGGACACGTTTACGGTAACTCTGAAAATAATGACCCTCTTTGGTGCCACCGGAATTTTAAAACTTACGCCAAATCCAAGACAAGAAACAGTTATTTTCATCAACAGGGTATCTCATTCCCGAAAAGGGATGATAATATTAGTACCCCTTTTAAAGGGTTAAGCAACAAATATAGGTGGTTCTGTTCGCAATACATGAAGAAAAATCTGCTTCAATCTCAATGTTTCATTATGCAGGCTGCCATATAATCGAAAAATCATTCATTCGTCTACATAGAACTATGAATGCGAACTTATAAAACTAAGTATTTCAAACGAAATGAACTCTTATCTAATAAACAAGAATTGAATTGAAAATTTATTTCTCGTTTATTAGATATGTAAAAGTGCATGCTGCAGCTAGGTTAGCAGCACTCTTTTCCCTGTATGCCTGTTGTCCGTTTAGTGATTACATGTGAAACCCTCGAAAATAAAAACAACATGAACATGTAAGATGAGGATGAAACTTAAATATCATAGGTTAATGAACATATTAAGATGGAAATATAACAGCATAAGATATGAAACAGCAAGCTATAACACGTTGCTTTATTTGTTTATAACTATTTATAGTTTTAAAAACTTCATTATTTTACGGGATCCTTATTTTAGAAGCTTACCTTCCCATGTACTTGATAGTGGGCGTGAAAGCACACAACAGGGTTCAGAAGAACTGAAGTTAAGAAGATGAGATACAAAACTATCATTATTATTGTACTTGCTTTTAGTGCAGTAGATTGAACAGTCATAATTATATCTGCACTTGATATGATTCATTTTTTTTAAATGATCATATGAGCTTATTATTTCTCTTTCCTCTTTGCTCCCCTACCCCTTCCCTTCTCTCTCCCCCCCCCCTCTCTCTCTCTCTCTCTCTCATATTCTGTCTATCTCTATTCTCTTCCCAAACTGTTTTCATTGACTAATTGATGCTGAATGTCAAACCTTAAGCTTACATACACATGATACAAATAAATTGCAAATCCTAATCAATTCACCAGTCGAGTTTGAAATTAGGATATAATTTTGGATAATGACAGGTGGTTCACTCTAAAGTGATTTGGATTGATGACGAACAAATTAAAGGAATACCTTATGTCAACGTTGTTGCAGGCTATGCGAAGACCAGTGTCGGATAGTATGCTCCGATCGTAGAATTCTAAACAAAGTCAAACCATAAAAAAAATCATCATCAAAGTTGTGTTTGAAACGTCTGCTTTACATTTTGTTAAACGCTTATTAAGTATACCAGTCGCTGCACACGAGGCCTCGTTTCGATTGCGTTATTACTTGTGCCTATGAGATATGTGAGTGTTTGCACGAGTAATTCAACACAATCTTTGCAATGTTCATTTTGCATTCACTTTGTGTACAATGATGTTCTCACATGGCGCGTCAGAGACCGCGCTGACGTAGTCCTACATCAGGCAAAATAAATGACGGCTCGCGTGCAACGGACATAAAGAAATGTATTGCATGCGCCAAGAATTAAACGCAATGCTTGCAATGAATTTTCATTTTTCATTCACTTGATTACGATACCATTTTCACATGACACGTCAAAAGCGGTGCCAGTTCCTGACACAGTCCTATACGTCCAAAAATGACGCCGTGCGTGGCTGACGGTGCAACGGGCATGAGGGAAATTAGTGCATGCGCCAGGATGTTCGCACTGTTCATTTTATATTCATATTGATTCAATCTTGCACGGCGCGTCAAAGAGGGCGCCAGTCGCTGACGCATTTTCTTACCACGCATACGTCAACGAAATGACGCCTCGTGTGTAACGGCCCTAACGGGTATTACTAAAATGTTTATCATACCTTCCAGGGGGCATTGTGATGAATCTTTAGCACAGACGTGACTGCCCGGTGCGTCACAAGTGACAGTTCCTGACTTACAGCATGCACAGCTAGAATCGGATGAAGGATAGTTACTACAAGGACAGGTCCAACCGTCCGTCAAAGCTTGCCCAGCTTGGGGTATGCCATGGAATTGATTATTTCTCTCTTCTGGTGGATCTACACGTGAAATATCAGTTACAGAAAGATATGATTTTAGCCCTTGTAAACATTAATTTTAAGATTTAAAAAAATTAGCTTAACCCACAAAACAATCTATCAGAACTAGCAATAGATGTTGTATTGTAATTTTTATTTTAATGTAGTGATTCCTTCACACAATTATCCACCAGTTGAGAAAATAAAACTATAGAAATTAATTCAGAACTTTATCCTGAATCAACATACAAATACATGGGGTTATCCCAAATAACTTGTCTATTTAGATATTTTTTTAAAAATCCAGAATTTAATACGAGTAGAGATTTGTATTATTTACATTTAATAACTGAATTATTCATAACCCTTGTAAAATTGATGTTTTCGTGTTTCCTCAAGAATGAAAGATGGACTGGTTAAATTAGGGCCTTTGTTGAATATTTTTAGATGCAAACAAAAAGTTCTTCACATACTTAAAAATTACGAAACTTGGTAAGGGTATATAAGTTAGTTGTTAACTGTACGTACCGATTTGCATTTTGGGATATTGTCCATTGAATATGTTTAATGTGGGCACCTCTTGTACTAATATTGTATGGGTTTAATGCATCAGAAAAATATTTTCATGAGTAGAACTTCAAAACAGCAAACGTTTATAGCCTCCCCCATAATGACAATTGACCGTTATCACATTTGATAACATGTGAAATCTTTATAAGTGAATTGGTTAATGTGTAATTTCGTTGCTCACCAATTGATGTTTCACAAATGAAATATCTCAAATCATTGCAAGAAGTTGTTTCTATGCCCCCGTTCTCAATTCCATCTGGCCAATAGGATCCTGCAACGACCAAGCTTCTACATGCACCTGCTTCATCTGGTTGCCCTGGTAACCAATTTGTGTACTGATAATGGGAAGAATTTTTTTGAAAATATGAATGGAAAGTTTTAAGGAATGTGATAGTTCTCATAATATCCTACAATGGCAACAGAAGAAATACCAATACACTCATTTCAGTACAACCTGATTTAGTAAACATGCAAAAACATAACTTTATGATAAACATCCTATATGTCGTGACTGAGTCCGACAGAGGGGACCAAAATTCTCCTCTCATGTATTAATCAAATTGTAGTGCGTGATTGTGTGCTTTCTCTTTGTATGTTTGTTGATAAACAATACAAAAAAGAAGAAGAAGAAGAAGAAGAAGGAAGAGGAAGAGAAAGGACAATTCATGCTTTAATTCTGTCATAATTACCGTTGAATTTTCATGTAGGCCTATCCAAAACCGAAATGGACTGAGGTCCTTTGGCGAAATATCGACCAAGAATCTTTCCTCGAATATAGAATCGATGGATGCTAGAGCCCCACCCTCCTCCTTACATACCTGTGCTGCGACATTGGCGTTGACGAGGCCTGAGGTGTTGGCATAGTAACAGGATGAGAGGAACGGTTGCCAGGGAGTTTTACACAGAACTGTAAAGATACGTTTATCATCTTAAGATGAGCAGTCTTAAACTGTACAACAGAATTTAATGCTACATCGTTTTCGGAAAATAAATTAAGACTAGACTGATTCATAAATTTCATCGAATTATATTGACGAAAATTTTTCGGCACATTAAACGCTGTTGATGAAGCTTTACGTAATATATATTTTAAATTCTTCATCAAAACATAACAACTTAATTACAGGGTGTTTTTTTTTCTTTAGCCTGAAGGCACTTTTTAAATACTTTGTTGCAATTTTTTCTAATTTGGCATAACTACGAGCGATCGATTTTCAGGTGTGCTGAAATATCGCGGCGAACGTGCAGAGTGGGAAAGGAGGGGTAAGATTCCGCCCTTTATAGTCCTTACGAGTTAAAATTTATGTGATTTTTTGTTTTTGGCCGGGGGGTACATAAATGAGGGGCGTCCTCCCCAAACTTTTGCTGGATACGCCACTGAGGTTTTCAACATACCGGATTTATCTGCGTATTGAAACTGTACGTCTACCATGGTTGCTTGTCCAAGGGCTGTTGAATAAGTATCATTCTTGTACACGGCCTGAGCAAGAATCACCATATTAGATACTCCTGCTTTCATATGGGCATGATTTACTGTTAGGTTTATCGATAACTTGACAGATGAGAAGAGGTCAACGGCTCCAATCTATCAGGATTGAATAAGAATAAGAAAGAGAGAGAAAAAATATTTCGTCAAGTATTAATATTGAGATGCTAAGAATGTTATCATTACTAACTGCTGACATACAAGTATATAAATATAACATCGCTTATATATGAATTTGACATCTTCAGTAGATGTGTAGCTAGTTTGAATTATACGGACGGGCCAAAGTGGAACATAATTATAACAGTCCTCCACGAGTACTTTTTTCTTGTGTCTGATCAAAGACATAAACAAATACCATCACATTCCTGTTTTTCGCCCGGCGAAGGTGGTGCCGGAGGCATTATTTTTATTGTAGGTATAATGTATACAATATGCTTAAACACGCATCACTTTATTCATCTGTCTAGATCTTAGTTGTTTTGAAACTAAACTTCGTAGACTTTTTCTTCTTCAGGGAATGTATAACATTGCAGTGACGGAACCAAGTTCAGAGGGGAATAGAAGGAGGGAAGTAGGCAGCCCCGTGTTGGCCTTCAAATGGGAAGGTGGGGGAAGGGGGCGTACGCCGGCTACATTCTATACTGGATACGCCACAGCACTGAATACAGCTCACCTTGAATATGACGAAAGAGTCATCAACGATAGGAGGGTCTGTGAGCAAGCTGAGGTCTGAACCATCCTGGTAAGATGTACGTGGTGACATTATCAAGTGGAGCTCTACTTCTTCGGCCGAAGCTCGGGATGATGAGTTATGCTTGAGCTCAACTTGCATCATGGCATCATAACTGTGATGATAGCATGTGATGATCAGGAACAGATGAAAATAGATAGAAAGATAGATAAAGACATATATATAGAGAGAGAGAGAGAGAGAGGGGGGAGAAGGGGGGAGCAGACAGGGATACGCCAGACAGAAAAAGACATAGCAAATTATTAATGCATTTTAAGCAATGTATTTAAACAAACGGCCAATGAGAAACTTAAATACGAAAATTATATATCTAGGCTTACTGCTACTACAAAAAAAATTCGTTCAGTTCTATAGCTATAGTAGGCCAACTCTTTGAAAATATTCGCCATTCACGTTATGAATATTTTCATGCATATATAATATCAACTGTCTAGACATGCCATTCCATTCACGCAATATGTGTCAAATGGGAAGTTCTGCTATATGAAGCCAAAATTTGTAAGAATGCTCGTTCACCCCCTCCTCACAGGAAAAAAAAATCAATTACCGTTATCCAAATTTCACTACACTACAAGAAATAGGAAAACTCTTGGGAAGTGCGACACTTGTATTCCCAATCATTTACAGAGGGTCATATCAAATAAGTGTTGTTTTCTCTTCCAAAGCATATGTTACAACTAGGTGAACTATGAGGGGAGGGTTGCAGAACACACACTTATAGTCATAATTATGGTTATCGGACATACCCATTGTAAAGGCTGTGTGTCGTCATCATCGGATGAACTTCCATGACTGTCGAACGTGGATCTCCGTTGTCGCTTATATTAAAAGAAATCATGGAAGTCCAAATATGAGATCGAGCCGTTGCCATGGATACGCCTAGTTGAGCCGTATCACCATCACTGACATCGTCATCGCCGAATCGGATCTTGGCTTGCAGCACGAGATCATTGACAGCTGAATTATCACCATGTATGCTGATCTCGTCATCGAAAAATCCAAGCCTATAAACTTGTGAATATAGCGCCTGTGTTTTTGTGCGGCATTTCTGACCCGCCAACTTTGACTTGCAGACGATCCGCGATGACGCATTGGTGATCGCCAGGTCGTTGACGGCAGTGGCATTGATACTTTCATTTGTTGGCCCTATGTCGACTTCCAAGTCAACATTACTTTGTGGAACCATGGCGACAATGTTGATTCGGATCTCTTCTCCGATGTCAACATAATTTCGATTAACGCCATCGTAGGATTCATCGTCTGCATTGGTGAGATTTATTTTTGGCGCCAAAAGAAGAAGAGAATCGCTGTACAAAATTTTCGACTGCACCAACGACGATAAGTTCTCGTATGATGAAATAACTTCACATGTAATCATCGTGGCGGGATTGACTGAATCTATAAGGAAGATGTATACCTGAATAAATACTCTTACTGTCAATGGTCATGACGTTAGCAAATGTGATTGTGTCACATAATACTTCCTATTAAATACTTATGCCGTATCTTCCAATAGTTATCACCTAGGGTACCGACATTGGATACAGAGTATTTAGGGTAATGTAGAAATGGTGTGCTTTATATTAAAAATATAACCAAATGAAAAAAATGACTGAAATAGGTAATGAGATCATAATGCCCGTTGCATACGAGGCCGATGCGTCATCTTGCTCGAGTCGATCCATGCGCCAATCAAGCCTGCAAAGGCAGTTGGGTCACATGCGGGTAATATTAAAGGTACGCCCGTCTACTTTCGAATTTTCCATTTAGGTTTTGCACGGTCTCAAGGTTATTTAGCGTCAGTCAGAGACCACGCCAGGCACCTATTACGCAGTCACGCGTCAGGAATTTCTCGTGTGCAACGGGCATATAGAAGAACGACATACCAGGTACAAACCAATGTGTTATCCATGAAAACTCCAACAAAACGCCAAGTGATAGTTTAGTTTGTCCAAACGATGTATTGATGTTATCATCACCAACTTGACTGATGGTGGGCTGTTAAGAGAAATAGAAAGAGAAATAAACGAAAGAGAGAGAGAGAGAGAGAGAGAGAAGGGGGGTTAAGAGCAAGACAAAAAGTGATGATTGAGAATGAAGAATAAGGACAAAACGATTAACCGAGAAAAAAAAAGGTAGATCAAGAAGAACAAGGTATAGATAAAACAAAATTTAGTAATAGAAGAATAATGTATATGGATAAAAAAACGGAAGAGAGAGAAGGAAAATAACATAGGAGAGTACATAATATTAAAAGCAAATCAAAAGTAATACATTACACTAGTTTAGTGACCATGCAGCTGTCATCCCTCTTATTTTTCTTACATTGAGTCATTTAATTGATTGCAGGACTATTCTCATTGGAAGTATATAGGGTCTACTAATTGGCGAAAAAAATGAAATCACGAATTATGTGCAAAGTCAAAATTAAATAAAGTTGAAGAGAGTTGAAGAGATCATAAACAATGATTATTTTGTCGATTTTGATGAAATCTCCAATTTTATCAGAGCAAAGTCATCTTTTCAACGAACCTTAACTGATCAACATGAATAATGAAAATGTCTTGTAATTTACTCAAGAAAATTGAACAGAATAGCTCAAAATAATCAATCTCCTGTCTGTATAAAGTTGAGATTTTACGTAGCACTCATTTCTTTGAACATGTTAAATGATGTTTGTTCTGAAGAAAAAAATATAGATTTATATTTAGTGATCGGTGCTTACCACAGGTATTGATAAGAAATTTGCCAGAACATCCGTTGTCGAATTCAGCTTTATAGAACAAAATAAAACAAAGCAATTATATCTATCATCCTGAAGAGGCTTACTTTATTTGCTTATACAAGTAGTATTTTTATATCATTGTACCTGTTTAATCGAACATGATGTGTTATAAATAATGATAAAGGATATAAGCATTGTCGTTAGTAAGTGAAATATATTAATTTAAATATTGTTAAAGTAACTGTATAGTTCAGTTTATATTATGCCTAGTACTTGTTGTCTTCTTTAATATAGGTAAGATATATTATGACAGGGACATATGGCCTACCTTTGCATTTGTGCACTCCAGACTGAGGTTGATATCAGTTAGATCATCCGAGGCGGTAAGAGAAGCGTTCACTTCTACCACTACGTCATCCCCTCCCACAACCGTCATCCCAGTGAGAGGGGTAATAGATACAGACCCGTTCAAAGTGGTAGCTGAAACTAAAAGACAAGTTTGTTCGTTTATCTTAATTTCCGTCATAGAGTAAACAGAAACACAATGAACAGGGGGGTGTTTCACAAAGACTAAGATCGACTTTAAGTTGGACTTAAGTATAACAGGCCGTTCATGCCATTGGTTGCTATCCCAATTGGTCTCTAAATTATAATCTTTAGATGATATTTTTTCCTTCAATAATGAATTATCAAAAAATGTAAGTTTTGTAGATTTTTTACCATGATTTGTACATCCCTTGAGAGACCAATGCCAGTAAATAATGATAGCAAACAATGGCATGAACGGCCTGTTATACTTAAGTCCAACTTAAAGTCAATCTTAGTCTTTGTGAAACACCCCCCAGAATAACTAACTGATTAAAACACATCGAACTCATAATCGAAAGAAATCCGGAACGAGTAGTGCAATAGTTAAGTTCTGGTATATATCAAGAATGTCATTATATAAGAAAACTAACCTTCATGATTCATAAACCCCATTACCAATATAAGAAGAATCGCAGCTCTCTCCGATTTGCCCATCTTCACGGTACCGCTGCATGGATGACTTTTGGATATGATCAGGCTCAACAATCCCTTCTAAAAAAAACACATCTTCTAAATTTCTGGTGTAATATCAAAGACGCTCCGCCTCGTAGGGCCTACAGGAAATCAATAGAAAATAGGGCGCTTTTCAGATTTTAGGTCAAATTAAGAATACACCGCTACGACGCTTATTACAAACTCTTTGTCTTGCCTTTCTTGATAACCAACGTGCAACCCATATATTGATTTTCGGACGAAAAAGAAATGTTTGAGCTCGTTATTTATGGGTTAGTGTTCATTTTTCATTTTGTCTTTAAATAACTTGGTCATAATTCGCGTGTAAAATCCATAATGATTTCTTTGTACTATAAACGATTGAAGATCCTGTTGAATTTTCGAGTAATGTATCTAAATTCTACTACTGCTGCTCTAGTTCATTTTTCTTGTTCAATTGCATCTAGCATGTGACATTAATAAGATTTATCTAAATAGAAGAACAACAGAGAGCAAGAGAGAGGGAGAGTGAAAGAAAGAGGGAGAAAGAGAGAGAGCGAGAGAGAGCGAGAGAGAGAAGGTAGAGAGGGAGAGAGGGGTAAAGAAGAAGGAGAAGAAGAAGAAGTAGAAGAAGTAGTAGAAGAAGAAGAAGAAGAGAGAGAGAGAGAGAGAAAGAGTAGCGAATGGGAGAAAAGGAGGCAGAATGTCTATAGAGAAAGTATGTACTACATGATAATATTTTAAAATGTTATTGATATGGTTGCTAAATCAAAAGGGAGAGAACAGCAAAGTGAGATGAGGTAAAATATAAACAATCCCGGTCACACAAACAGGTCGATAAAGAGGCAAAAAGGAGATAGCGATAACCATACGCCATGACCAAATTTGGTCTCTCTAGCATAAGGATCAATAGCCCTCATTAATACCTCAGTCATTATTGCAGTGACATTAACCCGATTATAAGTAAACATATTGCCTTATTATTCCATATCACCCCTTATTTCACTGTTCCATTTTAACAGTTACTGTGATGCCATAATTATCAACCTATTATACGAATCATCACCATCTACACAATTGATGATGATGATCATCAACATTTTTATCATCATTATCATCGTCGTCATCGTAATTGAAGCCATCATCACCATCGTCACCAAACTCATCAAAATCATTTAATCATCATCATCATCATCATTATTACCATCATAAACAGATGTATGGACGCAGTTATCATTGTTTGATTTGATTTGAATTATTGGTTTCTGCATCTTTTTTTTTTTTTTTCATCATACATTTTCATGAACATAGTATGGTTTGATACAATATTTCATATAATTTTATACAGAAAACATACGAAATTAAACAAAAATATTCAATGCATAATTAACATACATTAGATGCAGGAGGGCTACAACATAAGCAAAGTAGCTTGACGTGCCCGCAGCCCTCAACTTAGATACAAGAATATAAATAAAGTAATAAAGTTGTTACCAACATAGAAAATTGTTGGTTTCTCTTTCCGTCTGAGATTTTGTGCTCTGGTACTTATTGTTTTTAACCCCTTTTAGTATTTGATATTAGTCAGAATTATCCTGCCAACATCATAAAGAATAACATAAATTCAGTAACAAACAATCCTCAGTCAATCATGAAGACCATTGACACTGCCATTATTCACCAAAGCTATAAAAGAGCCATTCCGTAATTACAACAGTTAACTAAATTTGATGTTAATTTTACCAATCCATTATTATGATCATCCACCTCCGCCTTCTCCTCCACCTCCTCATTCCCCTCATCATCAGGCTATCATCACCATGACCATTACCATCATCATTACTGTCATAACATCATAATCACCATCATTATTATCATGATCATCATCATCACCATCCTCACCATTGCCATCATCATCTTTACCATCATCATCATCATCACCACCATCATCATCATCATAATCATGACCATCATCCTCATCATCATCATTATCCTACTCATCTGAATGCCATCATTGTCATGATGGTTATCAAGATGCGATCAGTATCATTTTTGTACAAAACCTGTACACTATCATACAATCTATAAAAAAATATGTAATTGAATGTCAAATATTTGTATATACAAAATGGTAATTTATTTACACACAAAATATTCACATTTGGCTTGAGTATGAGCTTCTTTCCCATTTCTTTTATGTAAGAAATAAATAAGTCAAAGAATAATTACTTCACAATAACAGTATAATATAGTAAAGAGACAACTGAAAATTGACACCAATTACTCCCTTCTTTTTCATTGCCCAATATTTCAAGGGAAAATGCCATTTAAATGACACTAACAAACTTTAAAAAATAGAAAAGTTTGAAAGGATGAGAGATAAGAACGATACAAAGAATAAAGTAAATGAAATAGTCCATTATTCATAATACATTGTGCCTCATATTGAACTAGTCTTCGCCTAAAAATTCAGAGTATATTGAACAGTTTGAAGTAGAAGCCTAATTTCATCGGTAAATATATCTGATAACATGGCTCTTGCAAGACAATAAAAAAATGTATGAAATGTATAAGATCAATTTATTCATCTGCACCACATCTATTCAAACTAGCTAGCCACATTAACAACTAACCCCTTGTTAATAATGATATTCATATTTTGAAGAGAGATCATAAGTAAGAATCAACGCCCTCAAATGATTATTACAATTTTTCCTTTTGGTAAAGTTTATCGGATGTATGGGTAGTGGATATGGCTTATGCATTTCCTATCTAAAATATCGGTGATCAGGGCAGCGTCTCACGAAACCGTCATTAGTGCAAGTTCACAGACATCCCATTGAAATGCGTGTATTAAGTTTAACACGCGTTTCAATGGGATGTCAGTGAACTTGTACTTATGACGGATTCATGAAACGCTGCCCAGAACAGCATACATCAAAGTCCTATTTCTGAATCATCAGCAGCCGAATGTTCTAAATCAAAACAGAATGGGCATTTCAACATCAGCAGAAGACAATTCCAATCGAAATATAACATGTGTGTGATCCCAATCTATTAAAGTATAGACCATCAAACAAGAGATCCATACACAGAATATCTTCCCAAGCAAGCAAAATATACTGACATCCAGTTGTAGAATGGTAGTTCCAAATCATAGTGACCTTGTTAGTCCAGACTCCAGAGAGTACTAAAAACTTTGGACCTGATTAAGTCCCAAACGTTCACAAGTGTTCAGGTCTTAGCATTGGCCTTATTAGCTCTAAGAATAGCTCCTGGACTAGGATAAGGTCTCATCTGAAAGAGAGGTCCGCTAGCGGTTACATCGACTCCTGTCTTAGCTTCTTGGTGTGATGGTAATCCACTGCTCCAATTACCTCTGCAAAGATTGTAACATGATAAGATATGCATCATTCATTAAATGTTTTGAGCCATAATGCTAAAGAAATAATTCACCACATAATTGTAAATCAATCACAGACTGCATATTCTCTTGGAAAATTACAAGATGAAACAAAATACTTTAAAATTGCATCTGACGAGTGTCTGTGTCCACTGCACATCTTGTTGGTTCAGTGTTAGGACAATGTTAATTGCTGGAGCTTGAGGACCATTCAGTTTGGTTGGGGAGAAGATTATTTTTGGAGAAATATTTGGAAGCTTAATTGATGGGTGGAATGGGTAATATGTAGCACAGGACAAATGACAGATAACATCTGCTTTTAAGAATTATCAGCAGATGGTGTGATTCCTCACCCCCCCGGAAATTCTCCAAGCAACAAACATTGTAAGGCATCTTTCGACCTGTCTATGTGTTGCACAAGGGGAGGAAGATAAAGGGCAAAATAACACTAAGAACCAAGGTATAAAAGAGTGATGTAAATAATTAATAAGTATACCATAATGGCCATGCATGAAACATTAACACATTAAAAAATTTCTTTAAAATTAAAAAAACAGATAATTCAAACATGTGCAAAAATAGGCTGTCTAATATAATAAGATAATGGTAAAGATTGATTGAATGATTGATTAGTTAATAGGAGTACATTACCTTGGGGTATCAGAATATGCTGATGGATCCATAGGATCTAGTTCATCTTCTTTTTGTCTCCTTCCTCTAGAACCTACACAAGAAAAAAAAAACACAAACAAACAAACAAAACAGGACATTAATAATTATATTCAATTTTTTTTTAATAGTGCTTCTCAAGGTCTTCAATGAGCCATCAGACATTATTCAAGAGCATTTCCTTTTACTTTTTTTAAGAATAGCGTAAACCATTTGCACATACTTGGGAAAACTTAAAGAAAACCTCACCCCAAAGAATAAGTGTAGGTCTTCTGAAAAACGAGATGTATTCCTGCCCTTTGATGTAAAATATTCCTTACGAAAATGTACAAGAGATATAAAAATGAAGATATTCTTGGCATGATGCGATGCCTTTTAGCATGACATGGGCGCAGCCATTTTCTTTAAAATGTGACGTACCAGGTGAAGTTGTACATGCACCAAGCTTTAGTTTGAAAGACTTTACTTTTCAATGAGGAAAAATCATAGCTGAGAAGATAAAAATTATTTTTTGGTAACAAATCTGTAACAGGGGAACAATTGTAACTAATTCATTTAAAAATACTAAAATATAGCAGCTGACACATCTATTTCATTTATGAGAAACCTTCACCCCAGAAGAGCACCAACTTATTTTGCGTTCTGGCAATTGTAGTACAAAGGAAAATAGCAGGTGAATGAAATGCTTCATCACCACACACACCTGGGAAGGAAGCATCCATAAATTTGAATACATTTATTTGATAAACGACTTTACATAGTACGGCACGTTATCAAAAAAATGGCGATGCCCATGTCGTGCTGAGAAACTGTTCATTATTCTTGCTTTATGCCTCTCTCATACACTTTGGTGGGGAATCTTGTAGATTAATGGGCAAGAATATAATTAATCTCTCAGAATAATTAAAGTTATTTCTTGGGGTGAGGTTTCTTTTAACTTATAACGCAGCTAATATATTCACCATAAGATCCCCAATGCAGATATCTTACAGAAATTTACCACCAGCAAAAGCACAAAAAAAAGTTTCAGTGCTTTACATCCTGAAATTAATAGTTCACAGATATTCAAATGCTTCAGGGTTCATGTAATATTATTATAATAATAATTATAACAATCCCTGTTATGATAAACATCGAAAATATCTGTACCAAAGTGTGGATGTTTACAAATTAATATTATAAAATGTAATTAAAATTTACCTCTATGGTCTCTCCTTGACCGTTCACCTCCAGATCTTGGCGGAGGGTTCTTAGGAGGAGGGAGGGGGACGCTGGAGGGAATGACCGGTCCTATCTCCACATTCTGATATGAAAGAGTTATGAAGAAAGAAACACAATCCAGTCATGAATCATACAGGTAACTAATGTGTACTTGTCTGTGAACATGGTATAATATGTGCATGATCTTGTATGTTCACGAATATTCCACAGGCTTTGAATATCATTTTTAAGAAATTTGAAGTGTGATATTATACTAGATCATATATTCCCCTTTTTTTTTTCGTTTGCCGGCCAATTAAGTAATGAAATAGTAATATGAAATAGAGTAATGTCATGTACTCTGTGAACAAATTGCTATGCTGGATCATTTAAGTGATCCAAGACATGCAAAAATTACATATTAGTCAAAATCTTCATCCATATACAGTAAGGAGTCTTTTTCTTTCACTTAAACAGGACTTTCATGTTTTTAACAAAAGACGGCGTTTGACTAATTCTTTACATTATATATGTTATATTATATGCCGTAGAATACCATAGGGTGCATAGCATTGCAACGAAATCCATGCCACGCCCTATTAAGGCGTACTTTGTATGATACAGGGACAGGGACAACATTATGAGGAATGCAAAAAATCTGAAAGGAACAAGGCTATCTATTAGAGAAGATATTCCCATGAGAACCAGGAATGCAAGGCAAGCACAGATGCCTGATTTACTCGCAGCGAGGAAGGCAGGGAAACTTGCATATTTTTTGAGGTCAGAACCAACTTAACTCTTCGTTAACAAGTTATGGCTGCCAGTAGCAGCACACTAAAAATTCATTGAAAGTTTGTGAGAGGAGCGTATGGATAGCGGGGTGATCTCGGCTGATAAATAGATGAAAGAAAAAGCGCTGAGTTTTTACTCTTACTCTTACATACAATATAGTTTTCGACAGTCGGCTACGGACATTATAATAATGGTTTCTTCCAATTTTGCCATTTTGCAATTTTAACCGCTGAGTTTTAGGCCTATCATCTTTGGAAAGTAACTCCAAATAACTTTGATTTCCATTTATCATGAACATGAACTGAAGGCTTAGGAGATAAATTCAGTCTGTTTTTAACTAATTTCATGACTACTGTTCATAATGGTTTCGTTGGTATGCTGAACGTGACGTGGGAGTGGGGCCTGGTGGCGGGGTATTATTTACTGAGGGGGTGTCAGTGCTTGGGATTCGGTCTGCATGAACTGTTTATTGTGATGCCAAGCTGGTGTCATTTGAGGGAATTTGGTTTATTGGGATCTGTTTTTATTTTAATTACAAGGTGCATATTGTGATCAGATGCGAGGGCTGGTCAATTCATTGTAATGCATTTTAGGCAAATCATTTAACTTAGTTATAACAGCGAGTTCCATATTACAAATTCAAGGCATGCCTGAAGGGATAAAAGCTCTTTGTTTGTCTTTTCTTTTTTCCCTTCGCCAGATGCATAAATTAATTACATTTCTTTAATTAGATTACGGTTATTTAACTATACCACGTATTTCTCATCGACTTATGCGAGAAGAAATGTTTAGAATTTTAGAATTAAGTTAAAGAGTTATATCATTGGTCTAGTTAACTGACAGGGAAAGGGGGAGGCTCTTGCTCTTGGATTTATGTATACCGAAGAGCAGTTTTGGGTTGTTTTTGTGGGGGTGTTGTGTGTGTAGTGAATATGCTTATGTGTATGAATGTGGTGGATAGTGTTGAAGGATTGGGTGATGGGATGTGTGGCATGTTTTCCGGTTCCAGTGTCTGCCTGTACTTGTCTAATTTGCAATCTACATGTAACTTGAAAGTTTTTTCTTTCTTTCTGGAGTTGGAAATGCATCAAGCCTCCCATCTTCTGTGAAACTGTCACCACTATGTACATTTCTATTTAAGGTTCTTTGTTACAGATATAGATTCATAGTTCTTGATGTCGGGTAATTTAAAATTAATCTCAGTCAATGTCAGAGGACAGGAGAGATAGAGTCAAAAGAAAGAAGATTCTTCAGTGGTGCAAAATGTTGGGAAATATAATATTTTTAGCACAGAAGACATTGAATACAGTTGGAAGGGTGGTTGGGAAGGCTCAATGTTTTTTTTTAAGCCACGGGAATAACCACAGTAGGGGGGTTATTGTAATGTTTAAACCAGGTATTACTTTTGTGGCGGAAAAAACCTTAATTGACGAGGGGAAAGATACGTCATCATTAAAGGTAAATGTCAAGGCAAAAAGCTAATATTAGGAAGTGTGTACTTTCCCACAAGGAATAAAGAAAGCGCCCAATGTGATTTTCTGTCTGATCTAAATTAAATAATATGTTCTGTATTTAGTCAAGAATATTCCTTGATAATTGGAAGAGACTTCAATGTAATTATGAATCATAATTTGGATTACATGGGTGCAAGTAATATTTTGAAAAGCAAATATAGGGACTCATTAGTAGACTTTCTTGATAAGTTTGATTTAATTGATGTGTGGCATAAGCATCATCCTAATATGAAAGAATTCACTTTCAGACAGAAGCAGCCATTAGTTCAGAGTAGATTGGATTATGTCTTGATTTCCTCGAAAGTAGACAAGGTGGTAAGAAAGTCTGAAATTTTGTCTTCTATTACACCTGATCATGCTGGAGTTAGAGTAAAATTTAATAATTTAGTTGATAGTTTTGTATATGGGAAAATCATATTGGAAGTTCAATAGTAGTCTATGTAATGAAAAGGATTTTGTAGATGGGGTAAAAAAGAAGATTTCTGAAATAGAGGAAACTTGGCAGAGTCAAATAACGAGCAAGATTAAATTTTGGGAATTTATGAAAATGAAGTTAAGAGAATATATAATGAAATTCTCCCGTGAAAAAGCAAAACCTAGAAGAGCCCACGTTGAAAACTTGGAAAAAGAAATTTAAAACTTAGAATATCGATTGACGATCAATTTTCATAATAGTATTCAGGACGAAATTGATTTGAAAAAAATGGAATTAGAGAAGCTTTTCGACTATTCATGTCAAGGGTTAAAAGTCAGTTCAAGGGCAGAATGGTCTGAAGAAGGAGAAAGAAATTCACAATTTTTTGAACAATTACTGAAGTCAAATAAAAGGAAAAGTGTGATTAAGGAGATATATAATGAAAATAAGGAAGCTGTGCGAGATGGCAAAGGGATTTTGAAGATTATCAGGGAGTTTTACGAGAATTTATTATGCATGTGAAAATAGTGAAATTGCAGAGGATATTAAAATACATTCTTAAATGAACTACCCACATTAAGTAAAGAAATTAAAGAGTATTGTGAAGGCCAGATTACACTGGAAGAATGCTATTAAGCAGTAAAGGATATGAAATGGAACAAATCACCTGGCAATGACGGCTTCACGGCTGAGTTTTTTTTTACGTTCTGGCCAATTTTAGTGGAGGCTTTCAATGAAGGTTTTGAAACAAAAATGTTATCCAACTCACAGAGACAGGGGGTAATTACACTAATTGAGAAAGAAGGCAAAGACCCTTTGTACATGAAAAAAACTATAGGCCAATTACTTTCTTAAATGTAGATTATAAAATATTGTCAAAAGTATTAGCTACAAGGGTTAAGGAGGTATTGGGTACGTTCAGGTGGGCATTGTTAATGATCAGAATATTGGGGAAGTGGTTCAGTTAATTGATGATATTTTCTTTCAATCCATGTATCAGCCATTAGGTTTTTTAATTGCCGTAGATTTTGAAAAGGCATTGGACTGCATTTCCCATAAACTTTTATTTAAAGCTTTAGAACATTTTGGGTTTGGTAAAATTTTTTCTGTGTTCTCGGGTTAAAATCCTTTACAATAATGTAAGCAGTTGCATGATGAACGGGGACACTCAGGATATTTTGAAGTTAAAAGAGGAGTAAGACAAGGTGACCCTTTATCTCCATATTTATTTGTAATAGTTATCGAATTACTGGCTCGTTATATTAGGAAAGATAGAAGTATTGAAGGAGTAGGATTTGGGAGTAGAGAAATTAAAAAAGTGTTTTATGCAGATGATATTACATTTTTAAAAAAGATATGGATTCAATTAATAGAGTGAAGAAAGCTTTCAAAAACTTTGAAAAATTAAGTGGATTGAAGATAAATTTGGATAAGACAAATTTTATGTGGTTAGGAGAGGAAAGTGATAGGCCGGGTTTACCTCTGTTCGGACATTGGGTACAACATATAAAAATCCTAGGGGTATATTTCGCACATTATTCCAAAATAAAAGATAATTTGAACTATAAGGAAATTTTGAGCAAAATCAAAAGACTAATCGGTTGGTGGAAGCAACAAGATTTAAATTAAATTGTTGAAAATGTATGTATTTTCAAAACTAAATTATGTTTTGTCTCTTATGACAGTCCCACAGAGCATTTTTGAAGAAATCAAAAAGATTTCTTTTAATTTTATTTGGGGAGGGAGAGACAGAATAAAACGGAAAATATTATATCAAGATTACTGCGTTGGGGGACTCAGAGTAACGAATTTCAAGGTATTTGTCAAGACTCAGAGAATAATGTGGATTAAACGGTTGCTCTATGGAGAAAAGTATTCAGGTTGGAAAGTAACCACTTTTTCAGATCACTGGGTGGTCGAATTATATTTCTTTGTAATTATGATATAAATAAAATGGAATTGAATGGTATACCATTGATTTATAAAGACATGTTGAAAGCATGGCAAGGATTAGATAAGTGCAGACATTTTGGAGAAAATAAGAATAATCTGGTTATTTTTAATAATAAGTGTATATGTCTCAGCAATAAAACATTTTTTGATGTCGAATTATTTCAGAAAGGTATACTTCAAGCATCAGATAATCGTCAGAGGTCATTTAAAACCAATCTTACATTTTTATAATTTGGGTTTTGCAACTGAAAGCTTGCTTAGAATTCAAAAGATCTTTTCAGCAATCAGAGAAGAATGGATACAAAGTGATTTTATTGAAGTGGACAGTAGACACTGACAATTTTGAAATAGAATTGATGATATTTGGACGTTTACAGAAACTATGTGATATAAAGTCTAGGCGGTTATATGATTACTTTATTGAAGAATTTCAAAAAGATTACACATTACATGATACAGATGGTAACTGTCAATATGATCTTGGAATGAGGGAATTGAAAGAAACATTCACAAGGATGAAATGTGCAATGTTATATAATAAACAAAGAGAGTTTCAATACAAACAATTACAAGGGGCTGTTTATACTCAAAGAGAGCTCTTTAAATTTGGTTTTGAGTCAGACCATTTTTGTTCCTTTTGTAGACAAGAAGTAGAGACAAACCAACATTTATTTTTAGATTGTCATAAAGTTTAGATTATGGCAGGAGGTAATTAAAATGTTACATTTAATCAAAGTTCAGAGTGATGAGTGGAAACCCATTTTTATGGGAATATCCGGCAATACTGCTAGAATATTTGTAATAAATTGTATCATATTCCTAGTAAAGTATATCATTTTTATTTCCAGAAAACAAGGAACTCTGCCATCCGTACAGAAAGTAATACATATGGTGAAAGATTACAGAGACGAGGAATATAAAATAGCCTTCAAAAAGGGAAAACTGGGGATGCACTTACAGAAATGGGAACAAATCGATGCATGTTTACTTTAATGGATGTGGTTTTTTTCTTCTTCTCTCTCTTGTACAGGTGGACAAACCGTGTGTTGGTGTGGGTGTGCTAGAGGGGGGGTGTCATGAGTTTGTTCGGTGCGAGTTGAGGTTGTGCAGAGTGTGTGATTGGGTGGGACTATGTAACTTCATACCTTCCTCTATTTTTATTTTGATTATAAACTGTTATATGAAAGAAAAAATGTACAATCATGTATAATTTGAGATTTTTCTATGTTCATTGTTCATTGATTGATGTAATTTATGAAATGTCTTGTATCGAAGATCTTGTTAGAACTATATGACTTATTGTGATAATTTCTTGTAATGTGAATTTATGAGGAAGGAAATAAAATATCATTTAAAAAAAAAGACATTCACATACATGTGTCAGAAGGGATTGAAAATTTACAACATTTAATTTTTAACAATGACATAAAGTTCTTTATTTGCCCCACAGGGAAACATTTCATGGATGCAAAATGACACTATTGTGACTGATATCTTGAGTTAACATCATACTGACCTTATCAGCTGGCTCCATGCCTGGTGGTTTGGGTTGTGCTTCTCTTAATCTTATCCTCTTCTCTTCAATCTCTCTCAATTTGTTAGCTGATAAAGAAATGTTTGCCTTTGAATCTGGAATAAAATACAAATGTAGGGGAATACAGTATTAATGGCATCACAAGAACATTACATTTGAGTACCTACTTGGGTCTCTTTTAGGGAAGTTCAAAGTACTTTGTCCCATACGCGACCAAATCCAAGAGACATTAGCTAACAATTGTATAATTGGTAACCTTACTATTTTAATGGTAAGCTTGAAAGCTTGGATCACACCAAATATCATCTAAAAATAGTATTTTCAAAATTCCTTTTATTCATTATTTCATTAAGCTTGATAAGGTTTGTGACACAAAGTGACAAAATACCTTTAAAAAGCCCTTTAAGAGGCTTTATTGAAGTGAGGTAATTGATAATAATTGGTTAAGATCTAAACAAAAGGAGGGCTGAATGAATCATGCATGCTTTACTTAATGTACCATACACTGGTAACGTAAATTTACACATAATAGAGCTGTGAGAGATCATACTCATAGGGATTGCAAAAAGTGAATATGGCATTTGCATCACAAGAATCAATGAGGTCAGAGTGTTATAAATTCTTCTTTTTGCTTTAGAGATCAGGGCCCATAACACAAAGCTTAGCATATGATCGTACCATTGATTGCTTGTACAAAACGATCAATTGCAAAATAGCAATCAATCACTAAGTTATCTCTGTGTTTCAGGGGCCCTGATGTTACATCAAAATCCAAATTCCTTATGAAATAGTCTTTACAATTGAATAATTCAGCTACACATGGGTATAGGGAAACTCACAGAATAAGCTACTACAAAAAGCAAGTATAACATCTTGGCCTGAATTATTCCATAACTTATTTTTCTTCTTTTTTCCTCATTTATTTATAATGGTTTATCAATAAGAAAACCAGATGGCCTAATCACAGATTCTTTTACAATCATTATAGATCAGATAGATACATAAATTAATGATAATACATTAATATCAGTGAAAATGCAACATGTTTGACATATTCCAGGACATCAATAAAGGTTGATCATGATAAAGATACATGTAGTAGGCCTAAGTCAGTTCTACAAACTGAATTTTTGTAGGGTCCTTTTTAGTCACATCCATTTAAAATCATTCAATCCTTAAAGGTATTACAAAGTTTTGGTATGGGGTCATGATTTTGGTTCAAATGAACATATTGGAAGCATATGCGATTTTACAATATTCAATGATCGTTGTCGCTGTTGAAATTGAGTCTAAAGTGATGAAATTGTATAATAAACTCTTTATGTTCTATAGCGCCCTCTCAAGACTGATATTACGTTAGCTTTAAAACAATGTTTCTTGACTACAATCGACCGATTTGTTATTCCCGTTTGGAAATTATATATCAGAACTGCATATTCTGAGATTTTCATGGTCGCAGCAACCATAGAATGGCCTTCAGCGTTATTTGAAATATTTGAAATTTACCGGGAGCACCGGTAAATTTTGGTTATTCAATTTGCTCGAAAGCAGAAGTGTTTTAGGGGCTGAATTTTTTAGTGCTTATAATACATCCACAGGGGCATCCAAATATAGCAAAATTTTAAAGAATTACTATCCATCCAATTTCAAAATTTCCCAAAACTTTGCATTACCTTTAACATTAAATCAATGTAAGTCATAAATTAGTATTTTCTTTAAATACAAGAATGAAACAAGAGTGTTGCTTTTGAATACTAGTGCCATAGCACACATACCTATTGGTGACAGCCACGAAACCATATCTGTGTTGGAATCCCAATAGTAGACAAATCCACTAGGAACATAAGTAGAAAAGAAAGATCATGCTAAAGATCATCAAAGGATTATAATCTTTTCTTTGCAACATAATTGTCTACAAAAATATACAATGACATTGTACAAAATAAAACATACTAGGCTTTGGCATGCTTAGATTTATTTTGAAGGAGCCTGAAGTGAGTCCATATTAACGTTCTAATTGCAAGTCCGCAAGACACATTGAGCATTATCTTTTCATCTCAGGTAAACCAATAGCTTATCTGCTTATTTGATTTCTCTCTTGGATAATAAGAAGCTCTCCAGATTACTTCATATCTAGAAAATCTACACTATTGACTCCATCAGATTACAATAGCGTTCATTTTCTTGTAATAAATATCAGTGCTGTAGTTAAGACCGGCATTTCCAAGCCATCAAGTGAAAATATTACCTTCCATAGGTTTTATACATATAACTTGGTCCAAGACCACCGCCACACCCACTAAAATATGGCCTCAAGGCCGGACTAGACTATAAAACTGCTATAATTATTTGTGTTTAACTTTCTCTGAATTGGGTTTCATTTTTTTGAATGAAGTCTTCGACTGACCTTGGAGGATCTTTGACCTTCCACCAACCATGAGGTAAGCTATCATTGTCAATGATGATCTGTTCCTTGCTTAAATCAGGTTGGATATCACCAGAGTAGTCTGCTGCAATGATTTCTTCAGTGGGATCTACATCAATTAAAGTGAAAAGTGTTTGTCATTTACTTTTTTCTTGCTGTTGAGAAAATTCTAGGAAAAATACAGAGCAAAAAATCAGCATGAATGTCATATTAGGAGAGAACTCAATGCACATTGAATAGGAGACATAGAAGAAAGTATTGAATTGGGAATAATTAGAGAAGCATATTGTAAATGATGACAAAGACATTTGTTCATAGTTTGTTAACAAAGAGGACATACATGAATGAAAAACAAAAACCATAAATATTTCAAATTATCTGGCCTCCAGAACCAGGCTACAGGAGTGTAAAAGCAACTTCAAGAATAAAATCTCTTTATCAATTTTTATTGTAAAAGTGCAGAGTTTTAGGGTTAACATATACATGCTCCATAGGGCTTGTTCTTGTTATTCTCTCTGTTGTATTCTCGTACTGATGTAGGTGCTGTGCAGGTGTATATTAAGTGTCACAATAAAAGGCCTACAAAGAACTATGTGCAGCTACAAAGACATCCGTATCTTAACGGAGCTGGATCCCGAGTACCTCTCTCTTATAGTTATAGCTTGGCAGAGAGGTTCCAGAGCCTGGTGGCTCTCCAAGATCAAGAGAATGCTGCTATCATTTAAAAAATTAATTTTCTGAAGGCACAGCAAATATCAACTGAAGATATACAAGAGTAACAACAAATGTATGACAGATTCTGGAAGTCAAAATGAGAGTGTGATACTGCAATTTTTTTCACAATGTACATTCCATTTTCACTCAACAGCACGAGATGCCAACAGGTTCGGAAAGCAAATACAATAAAAATTAACACACACTTTCATAAAATTTCATCAAGTACTTGTACAACAATGAGAGACAGATTTACAGGGAGTCACGGACTTTTCAGACTGGTAGAATGTTAAAATTTCCTTTAAATAAATTAAATGTTACCATTTTCAAGATTAGTCGAGCCAGCTTTCAAGATCCCTCTCTTCTTCAAACGGGCAGCTAAAGCAGGTGGCAGAGACATGTTAAGGTGTATTTCATTGGATGCTTAAACTGGGAACTAGAAACAAAAATAAAGAAATATATGTAAAAGTGACAAAGAAGTTGAATGAAATCACACACAATAAAATTCCATCAATACTGAATACGCATTAGCATCGACTCTAGACTTAGACCGAAAGCTTCAGTCTCTGATATCGACGGTTGTTCCGCTGAGATTGCATCTGGCTCCTCTGACCGCCTCTATACATAGACTGAAGTACGGCTATGCAGTAGTGTGCGGAACGAATGGTTCGGTTTAGCCGGACCGAGATGAATGCGATATGTAACAAGATTTTTCACTCTTTACGTCTTCACATATTCACTTTGGCTGCAATATTACACTAAATATTGTTAGAAATAAGAAATAACCCGGAAATATATACTTTGACTTACGATAGCTTGCTCATTTAGATCCTAAATTAATGATTATTCTGAGAAAGTCTTGTAGTCAACATGATTTGTTGTCAGCCATCTTGGTTTGAGTTGATGAATATTCATTTTTTCTTTTCGAACGTCCAATAGCTACGTATGAGTCAGCCCGGCTTGAGCCGGTGATGTTTGAATATTCATAAGCCCAATATCAAACACGTGCTGATTGGCCATTGGGCTTGTTTTGGTCGGTTGACCCGGAAATATATCGGCCGGGTCATGTCATAGATTACCAGTTCGAATGCCGTTTCATGGTTCTGAGATAATCAATTGGATAATTCATATACGTAAGTCCGTAAATTTCGCATTTAGAAATAGGTAATAAAACTTATACAACTGTACATAGGAGAACAAAAATACAAAGTTTATTTCTATCTGATTCATAAATCAGAAAATTAGATCTAAATAAAGAAAATCGGGGGAGAAACTTGCTGCAGCAGAGTGCTGCAGCATTGGCTCTATCTGTCCGCGTACGGGGTACCGTCTGTGTATGGGGAATGTCAACAAATGTCAATTTTATTAAAGAATGACCCATACCAGACGGTTATTTCTGTCTACTCTAGACTATGCTTTGCTGGAGTGATCTGAGCGAGATGTTTTTGAAAATAAAAGACCATTTGTACATTGATGAATAATAAATAACTAAATTAGCATATGAAGAAGAATGAAGAAGAAAAAAGAAGCATGACATGAGTATATGAGAAGATGAAGATGAAGAAGAAGAAGAAAAAGAAGACTCAAGAGGAAGAAGCAGAAAAGAAGCAGAATGCAGAAGAAGGAAAGCAGAAGTATAGGAGGTGAAGGAGGAGGAGAAGAAGAGGAAGACAAAGAGGAAGAAGAGGAAGACAAAGAGAAAGAAGGAGGAGGAAAGAATGAGGAAGAAGAGAAGAAGGGGATAAGAAAAATAAATGAATTGCATTTAATTGAATTGACAAAACCTCCAACACCACAGCCAACAACAAAATTAATAGATGGGACTGTTCGTCAATGGCTGCCAATGGGCAAAATGATGGGATCTGTAATTTTCGTAATTCAATAACATCTCAGAACTAACGTTTCTCTTGCTGGATTACTCACAAACATATTTCAACACGATATTATGCACTCAAATAAAAATAATTTCAACATTAGAGAATGTTTAACGTCTTACATTATTTTAGTACACGATCACGAAGTCCACGAACTCGATCATCCACGCTCACTCCACATTATCCTACCGAAAGATAAAACAGTTTTAAAATATACTAGTAGTGCAGCGCGTACAAACCAGTATGTTGTTTTACGTAGGATAGGATGGGCACAGTTGAACACCACGTCCTGGGGGGATATAAATAGACTAAATAAACTGAAATATACAACACATTT
Organism: Mesocentrotus franciscanus; assembly: GCA_037976565.1. NCBI lineage: Eukaryota > Metazoa > Echinodermata > Echinoidea > Camarodonta > Strongylocentrotidae > Mesocentrotus > Mesocentrotus franciscanus. Next base: position 22,139,133 of record CP137666.1, on the reverse strand, counting down.
TGAATTATTTTAACAATCGATGATCGAAGTAATTTAAAAAAGAGGGAAACAATCTCATCTTATCAAAATTTCTCATCTATCATGTCTATATATTTTAGCTATGTATTATAAACATAGGGGTATGTTTAATTACCTACATTTCCCCAATGACCAATAATGCAAATTAGGGAACAATTACATGCGTATTTTTAAAATCTATTTCATGTATAGAAAGAAAACTGTCTTAGATTATATCATGCAACTGAATAGAAAGATGAACACCAGTTACCGGTATGGGTCATTAGGGGCGGCTCGAGGGTCCCATACAAAAACAAACAAACAAAAAACAAACAAAAATGGGGAGGGACGTAGACCTACAATTCCCCCCGAATCTCTGACACCCTCCGGCCTCAAATTTCATCGGACAAAAGGTGTGAACTATCCTGATCCCGAATATTGCGAGCGAGCAAAGCGAGTGAGCAAAAATAATTGCACCAAAAATGGTAAAAATGTTAATTAGTCATCAATATTATCTTAACGTAAAATCACATAATCGGTCATTTAGTTGCTAGGAATCGTCCTAATTCATCAATTTTGCAAGAAGTGAAGCGAACGAGTGGGAAAAGACACTTTGTTGCATGAATTTTATTTCGATATAAAAATACAATAGATAAGGGTTATATTCGGGCGTCATGCTGCCCGAATCATGACGATATTTAGGCAGCGAGGTGCCCGAATATCGTAATATCACCATATGGGGATATTCATGGACCTCGCTGCCTGAAACTATCCCGTTTCTAAATTTCGCGAGCGAGCGAGCGAGGAAAAAGACACTTTATTATCTCTAAAATGTTATTTTTCATCAAAATACCTAAAGTGATAAAATAATATTTGGTCATCTTGCGGTTTCTGATATTTTGTTTTCGTGAAGTTGACGTTATTCCAAAATACTTTTTGATATAACTTAAATTCTCTCGCGGAATCCCGGTTGAAAAAAAACACTGTACTACATGATCAATATTTGTAGATTGACCAGGCCGGGAGGCGATATACCCCTTGCCCATTTAGAGTGGAAAATTTTTGCATTTTCAAGTGAAAAGGGACACACACACGTTCTCTCTGTGTCTCTTTCCCCGTATGTTTTCTATCTTTCACGCCTATCTCCATTTCTTTTTCTTCGATCTCTGCTGTACTCGTACATCAAGGCTGCAGATCGGATAACCCCAGAGCACTTTTCGATAATCGTTCAATGTACCTCTTACAACAGAGGAGTGTTTCAAAAAGACTAAGATCGACTTTAAGTTGGACTTAACTATGGCAGGCCGTTCGTGCCACTGTTTGCTCTCACCATTATGATCTTTAGGTAATATTTTTTCCTTCAATAATGAATAGTAAAAAAAAAAAAAAATCTGTAGATTTGTGACCATGATTTTGTACATCCCTTGAGAGACCAATGCCACTAAATGGTGAGAGCAAACAGTGGCACGAACGGCCTGCCATAGCTAAGTCCAACTTAAAGTCGATCGTAGTCTTTGTGAAACACTCCCCAGGTTATGATACAGAAAAAATTACAATTCGATTTGATGTTGAGTATTAAACCTGTAAACAGAAACTGACCCTTTGTGTTTATTGTTCTTAGATATCCTTGTTACAGTGGCTATAATCTCGTCATCTTTACCATATTCTTTGAACACTATTATCGATAATTGTGGGAGAAAAGACACTCGATTCTTCTTCCTCTTTAAGTAATTAATGTTGAATAGGATCAGTATAATAGGTATGAATATGAACAGAGCATCTCCATCATAATATGACACTCTGAGATTAAAAATAGCAAAACAAAAAACAAAACAAATTACCTCCCAAAACTGCTTACTATCGTATAGGTATAATTGATCCTCTATTTATAATTTTGTTGATTATAGTATAATGGAAATGATTATTCTAACTTAAGTCGTAAAAGACCATACCGTGACAAATTTGGAGTCCTTAGTTAAATGAATTCTATTCATTTTTTAAAAATACAAACTAAGCTGAGAAATGATGGCAGTTTCAAGCTATTTGCTTATATTGCAGGCGTCACACTGTCCCGAAATTGACACCAGATGGCCATACGAATATGGAATTTTGAATTTCATGCGAAGATGGCCCCGAACTTGGTCAACAGCCAATCAACAGCCGAAGCAAGTACGATGCCTATAGAAGGTCACACGATGGGAACCGAACCACACACGAAGGCAACACGAAGATGTGAATTTTTGTTAAGTAGTTTATCCGCAGGACACACGAACTAGGCCACACGAAGGCCACACGATGGTATAGAACCTTCGGCCGACCGCGGAAAATTCAATTGCTGATCGGAGATTATTGGGAGCAGAACACACACATTTTCAACTTTATTTCAAATTAATTCAACTTTAATTCAACTTCAACATGCCACCCTAGGCAGGGAGAGGCAGGGGAAGATGCTGGCTGGTAAATACAGAACTCAGAAGAGGAAACTGTCAAACTGAGGATTTAGATGTCCAAGAAGACAACACTGAGTCTCCCACCAGTGAGAGAAGGGGGAGGAAATCCAAGAAAGATGTCAGTCCTTGTCCAAGTAATACTGCAGAGCGGTCCCCAGAGGGTTCAAGGTCTCCTCAGCGGTCTATAAGGTCTCCTCAGCAGTCTAGGATGTCTCATCAGCAGTCTCAAAAGTCTCGGCTGCATTCACCTTCTCCCCTTCCTCCTCGTAAAAGACAGCCCGAATCCTCGGATGATGAAGGTAAATATTTATAACTTATTTTTGGTATGGATGGGGGCAAGAGGGGTTATTGATTTTGTTATTCCCATACATTGTTGTCCTGCATGTACTTATTTTTTTCCTTCTCCATTTGGTATCTTTTCAGATGAGTCAGCTTCCCCCGCCCTCCCTGCAGGCACGTCCAAGTCCAAGCCTCAAGTGGGCAAGGGCAAGGGAGACAAAGGGAAAGGCAAGGCCCAGGATGAGAACCCACCCCCTGGTGCACCATCCAGCTTCACAGAGGCGCAGGAGGAGGCAATCGCTCGCTGGGTAGAGATTAAGAAGCTACTGTTTGACATGAAGGACAAACAGTACAAAGACAAGGCATTAAGAAGGCAACTATGGGAGGAAAGGCTGCGGAGTACGGGGTGGATTGTAAGTATACAAACATTTACATTTCAATTACTTTGAAATATTTGAAATCTATTTCAGATACTTGACATACATTGCTGTCAATGAACATTTCAATGATTATACTAATTATTTGTTTTGATTTCTGTCATTGCAGATGATTCAATTCAGAAATAGTTCCACACACAGAGGACTCGATTCTCGAAGCTGCGGGAGGGCCAACCCAAGAAGAATCCCAGAAGAGGTCCGGTGATGGTGTATCGAGTGGCGACGAGGAAGACCCCATCCTTGCTGAGGAGGCCAGTGAGAATGACAGTGACCGTGACAAGTTCATCCGCCGGGTCTTTGGGATCCTGAAGCCACACATCAGACGTCACAAGAAGGATACACCAGCTAGTGTGAATATATCATTGAAATTAAATTCAAACTGACCTTTGTTGAAAATTTCCAATTTCCAAAATTTTTGTTTCCAAATATAACTTTCAAATGTACTTATGTTTGTTTTATATTTTTGTCTTTGCAGTTTAAGGACAAGTTGGCCCTTGCTGAGACGGATGAGCAGGCTGGGAGTAACGAAAGTAGCATGGCAGGCAGTCTTGCAGACGAACCCAGGGAGCCCACCAAGAAGTACACTGTCTACCCTACACCGAGACCTCCTTCCAGGACCAAAACAGCTGCCCGAGGACCGACCCGAGTCTCCTACCATGGAGATGAGAGTTACCAGAGCATCCCTTGATCTCCAAGATAGGCTGGTTCAGTTCATCACTCGAAAGCAGCAAGTCAGCAACAGGGCCACTCCTTTCTGCAAGTAGGCTACCTGGAAACCGAACTGGGCCGTCTGCATGATGATGCCTACCTGGAACCTGCGTATGAGGAGATCACCACAGTTCTTAACCAGCAAGTATATAAAATTGCATAAATTTGAAATTCATTTATTTGATGTCACAAATTGTATTGCATGCTAAATTTGAGCTTGTATTAATCCTAGCTGTTTGTTTTAATTTGTCTTTCCAGTTACCGGGAGGTGTCCAGACAGTTCAGGGTGAGGGAAGCGGCTGGTGACCAGATCAGTCCCTTAGAAGATGTCCAGTCAGCATTCCAGTCGCAGCAGCCGCAGCAGCAGAGGCCAGTTGCTGTGATCCCAGTCTGCACATCTGCCACCTACTCAAGAGTCAGCCAACTTCAACAGGAGAGTGCCCTCCACGGTGAAACCTACTACTCCGCCAGCAGAGCTGCCTCCTTCACCGTCAGGAGGGTTCTAGCCAGGCCCCAGACAGTGGCCTATGAATCCACCTCCGGCATCAATGTGGAGATCCCAGGAGTGTGGCGACGTAGAGCAGGCGAACCAGCAGTACAACTTAGAACAACAGCAACAGCAGCAGTACCATACCCTCCAGTCAGCCAGCACTTCTACTAAGGGCTACGTACCTTCTCATCGCCAGGCTGCATTCGTCCAACTTCCTTCTCAGCCTCCTCAGCAGCAAATCGGAGGTCCTTGACAGCTTACACCCAGCAGCCAGTCCAGAGTCCTCCTCCGCCTCCTCTTCCAGCTTAGCAGTCCCAGCACAATGTGACCCAGGACAGCCTCCGCCAATATGATATGTAAAGTGTAAACCCAGACGACAGTGTAAATATCAACAAATACATCGATCTCTCAGCTTTAGTGCCACATGACAACAATAATAACAAAAGCCAGTAACCAGAAATTCAGAGATATCTCCAGAAAAATAATCAGAGACAGTTCCAGAAAAAATCCGGGAAAAAAATCACACAGAAACTTGAGATTGTATATAATAAAAATTGTCACTGATATTTTCAGACGTTGTTCTTTTTTTGGTCCCTTATCCTTACTTTACAAGTTATTTTAATTTCTATGTTAAAGTAGTATGGGACTTTACATTTTGGAAACATTTTGGAAATCTAAATGTTGGGCCTTTATTCATTAATAAGTGGAAAAAATAATAATTATTTTTAATCAAAATGTATTACTCCATACACATTTTATTTGTTTATAATTATAAGTTTATTGCTTCAAATCAGAGTACATAAAAAAGCAGTTTGTGAAGAACATTTACATCAATATAACAAAAACATAGTAATGAGTGGTACATTATGAAATGAAATATAGCGAATTCAAATTATAGCCAATTCAACGTATGTTTCAGCATTTTTCCTTGTCTTGTGGCAATAACCCTTTCCACTTTTTCTAAATAAATAATTTCCAACTTAAACTGAATAAATCTTAAGTTATTTTCTTTGCATTTAATTCGAAAAATAAAGTGTTACCATATCTAACAAAAGTCTTAATTATTTTGTTACTAGTCTCGAATCCAAAACATATGTCTGTGAGTGAGAATGGAAAACTAAATATTTTGATTTCACGGAGTCAATTACTGATATCTTTCCAGAATGTTTCTACAGCAGGACACGTATAGAACAAATGAATTAACGTTTGCATATCTGTTTGACAAAAATTGCATATTGGTGTACTTTTTATACCAATACGATGCAAATATTAATTTGTAGAAATCCTTCGATGGAGGAATTTGAACTGAAATTCTCGTAATCTGGAGTCTGAAGTTGTCAGAAGTGGCTTTGTGAAACGATTATGCCACTGTAATGTAATTTCAAGCGGTATAGGAATTTGTGTTTGTGAAGTCAGATCCAGTTTCCATTTTTCTAACTGTTTTGTGTTATGTGTTTTTGAACATAATTCTTTCACAAACAGAGAATAGCAAAATGTTGTCACTTTTTTGTACCATAAAGTTATTAATTTTCAAATCTAAAGCCACCTCTGTTTCTTCAAATGTGTTCTCTTTCAGAATTTTTCCCTACTTGCAGGAATAGCGGAAAGAATAGCACAGTAATCTAAAAAATGTATCGATCTCACGTTGTGCCTGAAAGATATAAAGCTATACCATTCTCACTCAGAAGATCTTTCAAATAAAGTATTCCAGCCTCAACCCATTTTCTATAAAAGATAATCTTTTGATCAATTTTTGTGAATGTATTATGCCACAATGGTTGAAATAAAAATTTCTTTAAATCTAACAGGGTTGCAGTACTTATAGTACGACCAAGCTGAAAGAACATGTTTCCATAACATATTTAATGATGGATATTTGATATTTCTGACCCATTGTAGATACTGGCATCGTTGCTGGAACCATCAGAGCCGACATCAATCCAAAGAAACTTGTAGTCTGCGTCGACCAGGGCCATGAGGACAACGGAGAAGAAGCCCTTGTAGTTTCTGTACACAGAGCCAGTATTCCAAAGACAGGTGACCGCCACATGCTTGCCATTCAGAGCACCACAGCAGTGTGGAAATTGCCATCTCTTCTCAAACTGCTCAGCAATGGCGGTCCACTCTTCAGTTGTAGTAGGACTCTGGATTACCTCAGCAGCAAACTAGGCTTTGATGGCATCGCAGACTTCATTAATGATAATGGAGATGGTGTTTAGAGCAAGTCTGAAGTTGAAGGACAAGCTTGGATAATTGTCACCGCAGGCCAGGTGTAGAGTGAAGGACAGCTTGAGACCAGGAGGGAGATACTTTCTGTACCATGTGTCCTTCTTCTCTATTCTGCCTTCTATCCTTCGCAGGACCTCATCGTAGAGGCCTCTGGAAAGTCTTGTGTAGTTGGCCTTATCATCTTCTGTCTTCAGCTCCTTTAGTAGAGTGCTATAGTGGCCATAGCGTTCTCTTCTTTTATCAGACAGCCATTTCCTGACCCACATAGGCCTCGGTTTCTTCCTTCGTCTCGGTTTGCCCCTGCCCTGGAAAATAAAAAGCAAAACAAGATAAGTACATGGTCTAATGCTAAAAAGGCAAATAGCAAGAAATGACAAAAAAGAAATAAGACAAGTTTTACCTGTAAGAGGAGGTGCTTGGCCTGTAAGAGTTGCTCATCATGTTATCTGAGGTGCATCAAAAGAAGCAATGCTGCTGCCTTCTTTTTCCTGGTTGTCTCATCATCAAAGTATGCCATTCTGCAGGAAATGAATCATGATTAATTGTAATTGAAGCTTTAGGAGTTACACACGCCTCTGCTCTGTAGAGTTGCTCAGAACTGACTGAGGAAGATATGCTCTGAGGCTGGCATTTTATATGTGCACGTTACCATGACACATGGGAAACGCTTGAGCTACTCAAAATTCGGCTGTCTTTGCTGACACCGTGGTCCCATCTCGATGTCATCGTACTATAATACGATGGCTACACGAGGGCATTGCGAGGGTTTCACGTAGTCGTGTTGCCTTCCTAAGACAATCGGGGAGCTTCTTGTTTCCTTCGTATTGTCTTCGTGAGGCGAAAAATGCCCGAATGCACCGATGATCACACGAAGTAAAGACAAAGATGACATGATTTGACAAGATGCCGTCACGATAACCTTACGAAGGGCAAAATGGACACACGAATTCAACACAAAAAAGAACCTTCGCAAGGTCTTTCGGCAATCTTTTGGCATGCCAAAGATTTTGGCACCGCTCACGAAAGTTGCTGCCGGCGCCTGAGAAACTCCACCGGCGGTCATACGATGGCTTAAGATGCCCTCACGAATGGCCCGCTGTTTTACGATCAGAGCCGAATTTGAACATTTCCTTTATCGTGTGTCCATCTGGTGTCAATTTCGGGCAGTATGACGCCTGCATAAACGCTCTCAAAATTAATATTAGTTAAAACAATGATGATAGTGATGATGACGACGATAATGATAATAGAGATTATATCCCGCATACTAAGAATCTTGCAATCTGATTGGTCTAAACGAGGTCACATGATCAATGATAGTATACAAATATTGACTGCTCATGAGGATGATGGTGGAAACTATCACTCCCAAGGTGCTGTTCATACCCGCCCTTCTATCACCCCCGATGCGAAGCCGAGGGGGTGATAGAAGGGCCGGTATGAACACCACCGAGGGAGTGATAGTTCAACCACCATCCGATTACAGAGCAGTCCATATTTGTTTTATAATTATACCTCATCCTTTTCATTGATTAATGAATAGGTCTAGCTGCTGTAGGTCATATTTACATCATTCAATGTTTCATTCATCCACAGCAGTTTAATGTTAATACCTGTATGGGAATTTTTACAACAAGTAGACCAAATGAAACATAGAAGGATGTAAATATGTTTAGCTGGCGCTTTACAAGGTACTGCAGTCACTGCGGCTCCGCGTAAATTGCAATGCGTGAGCGCCCTAGCTAGCTGACACCGCGCAAGTTGCGCGCTGGAGGCATTTGTGTGTGCAAAAGTCGCGGAGGGGTTAGAAGTCCTATCACAGGGTTTGATAGTACTATCAAACCCTCTGACGCAATGATAGATCGAAATGCTCCTTGTCATGTGATATAGTTTTGACCAATCAGTGAATGACAATCTATGTATGAGGTATATAAATTAGTATATATACCTCATACATAGATTGTCATTCACTGATTGGTCAAAACTATATCACATGACAAGGAGTATTTCGATCTATTATTGCGTCAGAGGGTTTGATAGTACTATCAAACCCTGTGATAGGACTCCTAACCCCTCCGCGACTTTTGCACACACAAAATAAATGCCTCCAGCGCGCAACTTGCGCGGTGTCAGCTAGCTAGGGCGCTCACGCATTGCAATTTACGCGGAGCAGTAGTGACCTGTAAAGCGCCAGCTAAACATATTTACATCCTTCTATGTTTCATTTGGTCTACTTGTAAAAATTCCCCATACAGGTATTAACATTAAACTGCTGTGGATGAATGAAACATTGCATGATGTAAATATGACCTACAGCTGCTAGACCTATTCATTAATCAATGAAAAGGATGAGGTATATTATACAGATATTGCCTGCCTAGAGGTTTAATATAACATTTGACTTCCCCGACAGAGTTATATTTTTCCCAAGGGATTATTATTTTCCCTGAGGGAAAATATTGTCCCGAGGGAAAAATTTAACTCTGGAGGGAAATGAAATGTTATTTAATAAAGCGATACAACAGGCAATATCTGTTATATTATATAGCCTATATAGATACGACATTTGTGTCATAGAGATCTAGATCTAGGCTTACACTTATTCAAAATACTGAAATCAAGAAGCGCGGAGCTGTATAGGCGCAGGCAGGGCCCAGGCTTTGGGCGTATGTTGTTTGCATGCAGCGCACTGCACTGCGCGTGCGGCAGCTATGCATTATGACGTAGGTGATGACGCTCCTCGGTCCAATATAACGGACCGAGGTGACGTCAATCGGGCAATATAACGTTGGAGATCCTTGCAGCTCTAGTCACGTGATGGCGCTTTGACCAATCACTAATCAGTATCTATATAGACTATATAATATAAAACAAATATGGACTGCTCTGTAATCGGATGGTGGTTGAAACTATCACTCCCTCGGTGGTGTTCATACCGGCCCTTCTATCACCCCCGAGGCGAAGCCGAGGGGGTGATAGAAGGGCAGGTATGAACAGCACCGAGTTTCCACCATCCTCATGAGCAGTCAATATTTGTATACTATCACCCTGCGATAGTACTTTTGTACAGTAATTTTTTGCTGCTGCCCCACTTGCCCATATAGGCCCATTGAATAAGCATAGCAAAGTAGGTTACGCGAAATGATATCGATATCTACCGATATCTGCTGAAGCTAAACTGCAGAATCAGAACGCCGCGAGCGAAAACCTAGTTATTTTAATTATGTAAAATTAAATTTAAATAGATCTTATTGCCGACGTGGGATATAAAACAAATATTAACCTCCATTACTCGGGCAATGGATACAAACTATCATCGCCTCGGTGATCTCGGGGCTATACTATCATCCCTCGCCTGCGGCTCGTGATGATAGTAGCCCCGATCGATCACCTCGGCGATGATAGTTTGTACCATTACCCTCGTAGTCGGTTAATATTTGCTTAATACCCCCTCATCGCATGTGATTCTCATTGTTCCATATGTGTTGCCTCATCTAATGAAATGATAAATTTAAGACTTATCATGTTGTCTCGATCCAAGTTACTGTTAGTAGTATAACCTTTAAAAAGCTTTTTTGAGCAATTTGTCACCTTCTTTTTCATTTTCCTTCATTTCTCCCCTCGCTCTCACATTTTTGTTGCCGTTCGATTGGGGGTGGGGCGCTCCTTCCCGTAGCTACGCCACTCGTAATATTTGTGACAATCGTGAACGATGACGGAGGCAGACAAATCTTCAGGAAATTGCAGCAAAATGTTGATGAAATACGACAAGGAGAATTACCTGATTACTACCCTTCTATTACATCTATCATCATTCAGACTTTAATTATGATTCGGGCTGTATATAGTCTAATAGTCTAAATACGGGTAATTTTGAGAATGAACAAAATAATCCGTTCCACATATTCATTTGGTTTACGTTGCGATATGCAACTCGGTAACCGTTATACAGCAAATATGATATTCTAGACCGTATATAAAGAGCAATCTTTCTTATGGGTCGTAAAGATTCGTATAGTGATCAGGCACAAATAAAGAGGTGAGAAGATTACATCATAAGTAGGAAAATCTCCGATGGAAATTAGATATTCTATAGAAAGCTCATACAGGAAGCTTAGTATGCCTAGATCAGACTTTTCTAAAAATATATGGTGACGTCATCGCCAAGAGCCAGGGTTGTCGATGGAACAGTGGGTGACGGAAGCATAAACAATATTTTGTTGTTGTTTTGAAGATATTATTAATCTCTAAGGATTGAGTTCTTCCAATGCAGCATATACATTCTTCAGAATTGGTGTTATTTAAACCAAATTGGGGTTTTTTTTAAAAGTTATTTTTAGGAAAATTGTATTAATGGTATTATCTGAGGTATCTTTGAATAAAAAACAATATACTCAGATGGACATATACGGCGCAGGAGGGGCTAAGGGGGCTGTATCCACGAGAAAAATTTGAAAATTACCACCTGTATTCTGGCAACTATGCCACCTTATATTGGGCAATTGCTAATTTACAATCCTACTCTGTATATCATGACGACAAAATCATACACTGTCACTCTGTGATTTTGCTCGTTTACTTCGCGCTCGCAAAATTTATAATCTGGAAAACAAATATATTCAAGAGCGTCAGCCAGCCTTCTGAGGAAAAGGATATGGACTATAGGCCTAAACTAGTGAATTTCGATGATTCCAGTGTGCTCGAAGAAATTTCTGTTAACACAGCACACTACTAATTATAAAACGTATACAAGTTTTATTTTTTTTCTCCATTCAGTACGGTTGTTGACATGATGCTCCACACACCTCTTTGATCACAAAACATGAGCCGATATCGTAACAACATGCAACATACATTAGAACAGAAGTTTTGATTACTAATACTAACTAAACAAGCTTTAAATCCGCAATCCAAGCTTTTAATAATCACGGTGGCACTTTTACATCAATGTAAAGAACGATTCAAAACGCATGCATCTTAATATTCTTCCCAGGAATCTGCCAGCTTATATTTGCTAGGCTATATAGCTGACACCTGTCTCGCAATAAACAGATGACATTATCAGTATACACTCTACTTTCATCACAGTGTTTTCGACAATCTTTCTAAATGATATTCTGAAAAGCATCCTGACATGACAAACAACCCTGTTTTCCAGGTATGCAGCCGTCATTCAACTTTTAATCACCCGGGTTATTTTGATGGCTGCTACGGGAAATGGACCTGCTAAATACCACAAAGACCTGTTATGGCATGACACAGGTATTAACTGAGATTATGTGGGTAAGCTCACAGAGAGCTACGTGAAACATCAAAGAATCTTAGATAACAGAATTTCAATCATGCAATACATATAAGTTTCGAATAAAACATTTGTTTGAATGAATAGTATTCAATTTTTGTTTTTGTCTATTTCCATGTTTTACTTGATAATTTGAATGCGAACATTTTGCTCACTGTACACTGCTATCATTTGTTTTTGGTTTTTATTTATAAAAAAATGAATAAAACTCAAAAGATTGCATTCTTAAAAAGAAAAACAATTATTATGAAAACTAACTATCGAACTAAAAAACGAACCCAAGTAATAGCACATTTTCATCTAAACAAAACTTAGTTGTATTTCGCAACTAAAACAAATGCATCAAGGTGCAAATCCCATGTACGAATTATACAGCTGGAAAAAAGACTAGACTTCAGAACCAAGTTTAATTTTGTTGGCCGTTCAATTTTTCAATCGTCCTTTCGGGCCAGAGGAATGAGAGTATGTTGTGTTAGTCATTTCCACACTTCATGCTCCAATTTGATTCTTGATATTTCATTTGTTGATGAATAACATCCAGTCTGGCACATCGCATAAAATTATAAGTGGATAACCCCCAATAGGATATGTGTAGGCTTAAATAATTATATATACATGTATATATATCTATTGGAGCTTCAATATGAAGACTGTCGATCAGCATGATCAGCACTACCCTTTAGAACAGAAATATGGAATTATTTTTCATACGGTCAAATCTTGGTCATCTCTTTAAATGACAGGATTGGGAGGGGGAACGCGAAAAGAATCAAACTGGGGGAAAGTGGGGTTGCTCTAGGGTGAGAGTATTGTTGCCCCCTTCCCCCAGTGTCACGAAATACTACCGCTTGTTGCCCGGTCGGCTGTCTGACAAGTCGCAGGGCTGCGAAACGATCTCCTTATATGGTCAAGGAGTTGCATTCGGTGCGAATACAATTAGCATAATTTATCAATAAATCTGCGAGTCACGACTTTCTAGTTCTCATTTCTAGTACAGGTGGTTGTTGAGTAAGCGCATCAAGAGAAGGGTAAGTCGCAAACAAAGTTGTCATTATCTTTATTCATATATTTTCATCAATTCTATAGAGTTATGTTTCTTTGCTCAGGCTCTTTTAGTTCAGAAATATGGTTTAATGTTTAGATAATTGCTTTGTTGTTAGATTTATCTACACGTTTATTACTTTAAAAATTATGCACTTAAAGATTATTTTTCTATCGAATGTGAAAGTTTGATTATAATACTTTGTCCTGTGTAAAATATTTGTTTTGTTTATTAAATTGGTTCTTTATATCAAACACTATCGCAGAATTAAAAAAAACAAAACAATATAAAGCATTTTCCATTAAATAGTTTTTGAGTGTATCCTTTAAAAAATGCGAATATGACAATTATAACGTATACCGAAATATTATTTCTATTGACAATACAATAGGGTATTGAAATTGCCCTGAAGTTGATTTCTTCAAAGTTTTTGCAATCGTATTTTTCATTTCATTTCTTTATTATGTCCATAGAGGATGATTGTTCATATTTACATTTACAATATTGCTTCACAGTAATTTCACAGGTACAGCATATAATTGACAATCATATGTACTTAATTAAATACATGTGAATTGTAAACACATACTTCATGTTTGTCTGAATTTTTTTGTTCAACCTCGTTTCTGATTTAGTCTCAAGGCCCTGTTTTAATATACACTCAATATACATGATCATGATGAATATACTTTTTACTTTCTTTCTTCTTCTTCTTATTGCGTACCTCTGTTGGTCATAATTTTGATAGATTATTGATAATCTAGGCCATGATTTACCTCTAATCTAAAAAAAATTCTACGTGAATCATGTATCAAAAGTATTATTTAGGGAATAGTTTGGTGTTCATATAGAATAGTTTGGTGTTCATATTGAAAAGTCTGGTGTTCATATAGAATAGTTTGGTGTTCATATAGAATAGTTGGTGTTCATATAGAATAATGAACTTTACATCGTTCTCTTTAGTCGGCAAGATGGTGAACTAAATATTTTCCACATTTCGATCCTCATTAGTACCGATATTTTCACCAACGAATATCTTTGAAAATTGGGGAGGAGACGGAGCATCGGTTATACTTGACCCTTTTCCAACATATTTCAAAAATACAAAAGATGAAATAATCGCGCTTCATCTAAACTACCCCTTATGTTATAGGATTCAACATTAAGTGACATTCAACTGTCTATTCCATTTACCTAAAACATTATGTTTCATCCTTAGAATATTTTAGGCCTACAACTTACATATACATGATATAGATAATGATGGACATCCGTTTAAATGCCAGCAGCTTCAACACTTACAAACTGTCATTTTGGGACTTCCGTTCTTAACGGATTTGAAAGAAATCGAATTATGTTTGGTACTGCAATAGACCTATTGCTTTAGAGATGTGAATTTGGGCATTAACTTTCATCTTATTTTGTTATCATTTAAATGTATTAGCTGCTTTTGATGAGGTCAGTTTCATCTTGCTCAACGTTATCGTTGTTTAGGTCTAACGTTTCACTGAAATCCCAATGCAAAATGTATCTTATTAATTTTTTGCAAGAAATTATCTATATTTTTTTTCTAAGTATGGCCACTGTTATTACTACTTTTATTTCTAGAATAAAATCTTCTTTACACTAAGTCTACTCAAATCGATGCAATCAATTTGCAGTCATCCGATTATATACTTAATGTTTATTCATCACAACGTTTAGTCATGCTCGGCGTTCATATTGAAGTAGTGCAAAAGGAAGGTGAATTTGTATTAGCACTGAAACTTTTCCATTGCAGAACTCTGGAAAATCCAGGTTTTTCTACTGGACGATAGTAGGGGGATGGAGACACGTATAGCTCTATCCTTAATGCATTTTGCAAGTAGGCATATGTATTTTCTTATTGAGAATTATTATTCATTTGAACTGAGCCTAATTGTAATCTTTGTTTTACTTAGGTCATGATTATTTTAGATTTTGTTGTTCATGTGACAGCTACGATGTCACATTTTTATACAAAATATGATTATTCGTTCTTTGCAGATTCTACCCATTCCATCCACATTATCTTCTGATCGCCAAATACCCACCCGACATACATCATGTGTGACGATGATGTTGCTGCCCTGGTCATTGACAACGGATCTGGCATGGTAAAAGCCGGTTTCGCGGGCGACGATGCCCCACGAGCTGTCTTCCCATCAATTGTCGGCAGACCCAGGCATCAGGTATTTATTCAGAAGTCATTTCATGAATATTCTAATCACTGGCGGATTTAAGAGGGGTAGGGGGGGGGGCGCAACCGGCCAGTGCCCCCTTTGATACCCAAGTGACATATTTAGTACACAAGTCTGCCCCTCCCCCGTTTTTTACGTGATGACCTTGTTTTAGCTCACCTGAACCCAAGGCTCCAGTGAGCTTTTTTTTATGTCCGTCGTCCGTCGTCCGTCGTCCGGCGTCCGGCGCCCGGCGTCCGGCGTCTTTTGTCTGCCATTCGGTGTCTCGCGTCCGTAAACTTTTTGCATATTCAACTTCTTCTCATAAACAGATTGCCAGATTTTAACCAAACTTGGTTGGAATCATCCTCAGGCAAGGGAATTCGGAAGTTGTTCAAATGGGGTACGTGCCCCCAAGATGGGCCTGGGAGCAGCGCCCCAAAGTTCATCAGTGGCAGTAATTGCACATTTTCTTATTCTTGAAAACCCATGGCTGGATTCGAACCAAAATTTGTAGGAATCACCTGTAGGAAAGGGAGATCAAAATTTGTTAAAATGATTGTAATTGTAATTATTCTGCCCTCAAGGGGCTTGGAGGCAGAATCCCCGAAGTGCCCATATGGCAATAGTTAGATTTAAAAAAAAAACCTTTTCTTTAAAATTAATGTATAGATTTTGAATTAACTAGATAGGAAGCATTCATCAGGCAGGGGTATGAAATCGTTCTGAAGTGCTACTGACCCCTCCAGGGGGAGGGGCCCTGGGAGTAGTACCCCAAAAAAAAAAAAAAATCCTCTTGTTTCTATTTTTGTATTATTCTCAAAAATGCAAAGTCGGATTTTAACCAAAATTGGTAGGAATCATCCTTAGCTGAGGCCGATCTCAAGTGGCATTTATTAGGTGATCTGCCGCGTAGCATAATGATCACCTGTTGATTTCGTCAGAATCTTTATTATTATTTCTTTCTTACCTTGTTGTGGTTAGACTATCTTCTGAAATCTAAATGCCAGATCTTTCTAGTTTCTATGATGATTTCCTATCTCCTGGAATAGCGAATCTCCTCTTTTGGATTTGATCGTCCCTGCGTGACGTCATCTAGACGCCATTTTGTAAATTCATATTTTCTTAAATATTTTCCGAACAGATTGATGTTCATTTCTGCATCAGACTTGATATGCATAAACTTCAGGTCATGTGCCATCCTATACGGATACTCTGTCATGCAATACTGCACGTTAACGTACGCGAACGCATGCGTCAAAGTTTAAAAATGCTCCAAATGCCCAACTTTCAAGTTTTCTATATGTTTCAGGTCATTTCAAGAATTCTGCATGTGCTGCCTTAATGAATGCTTAAAATTAGATTTATGTATGTATTTGGACTCCTTATAAGATTGCATATAATTCTAAGTCATTTCCCTTCAAAAATGACCTTCCAAACAGCAATGCCAGCATGGCAAACTTTAAAAAAAAAAAAAAAAATGCGCGCACGCGCGAATCTTGAAAACCGTCGAAAAATTTGAATAAAAGATATCTCTTTAAAATGCCATTTTATCCTCATTTTTTATTTCATATTCTGATAGATCATGAAGTGTAGATATGATTTCATACCAAAACGTTGGTATGGATTCTGGCTAAACACTGTAGGAATCATTTTTATGTGAAGAAGACCTAAATTTGTTTTAATGGGATACCTGCCCCTGCAGAAGACCGTTCCAATAAATCCTATGTTTCTGGTGCAAAGGGGATGGGATCTAGGCCCCTACTTGAATCGGCTCATGTGAGCTTAAGGTGCGCGGATCTCTTGTTTTTTCTTGTCAGAAATTTGTTCCGAATATTGTGCCCCATTTTTTACAAAATCCTGGATCCGCCCCTGATTTTCTAATGATAACATGATTACAAACTATATCATAGCTCTATTAAAAATGAATAGATGTTTTTTTCACCATCGTGTGTTAGGGGTGTGGTTCCGAAAAGGATGCTTGCTGCTCTATCGAGATGTGTTCTGCTTTGTTTTTACTCATTCGCTGCCACACCATCAGTGCTGTGTACACCAAAATGGATAAACATGGGAATGGGGGCAATAATATTTGAAGTGGGTCTTTCTTTATTTTTTTTTTCAGGGCGTTATGGTTGGAATGGGTCAGAAAGACAGCTATGTCGGAGACGAAGCACAGAGCAAGAGGGGTATCCTGACACTCAAGTATCCCATCGAGCACGGCATCGTCACCAACTGGGACGATATGGAGAAGATCTGGCATCATACCTTCTACAATGAGCTCCGTGTCGCCCCCGAAGAACATCCCGTACTCCTTACCGAGGCTCCTCTGAACCCCAAGGCCAACAGAGAAAAGATGACACAGGTGAGTGAAAGGCAGAAAGATGGAGAGAGAGAGAGAGAGAAGGGGAGGGGAGAATAGCTAGAGAGATATAAAGAGACATAAAGAGAGAGACTGAAAGACAGACAGAAAGAGATATAATAAATTCATTGTTTGTATGGAAATACGCTAAGAGACGAAGTAGACATCGATTCAATGAGCCTTGACTTAAAACAAAACAAACAATACAAACAAAAATTCCATGTAAACATAAACCTAACAACTTTGAAATGATAACCTCGGATAATGCGATGATAACCTTCAGACGTGATGAACCGCTGATCGTCAGTTGGATTACTTTAAAAATAATTAAATTCGGGGACATTTATTTTGCGCCTCAAAATGTTAACATCTACGGAGCATGAACTTTTGGAGCCGTAAAAGGCATATATTGGAAAATATCCTAAAATATAGCTTCTCTATCCGGCTGTCTTTTTTATATATCATTCAGATCATGTTTGAGACGTTCAACACACCAGCATTCTATGTGGCGATCCAGGCAGTTCTGTCCCTCTACGCCTCTGGTCGTACCACTGGTATCGTACTGGACTCTGGTGACGGAGTATCTCATACTGTACCCATCTATGAAGGGTATGCCCTCCCACACGCCATCCTCCGTCTGGACTTGGCTGGACGAGACCTTACAGACTACTTGATGAAGATCCTGACCGAGAGAGGTTACTCATTCACAACAACAGGTGCACAATAAACCCCCAAAAGATAAATAGAAATAAAAATAAAGGTAATGATAGTAATAATCATAGTGATAGCAAAATCCTTTTGACAGGAATTTTCATTAAATGTAATATAAATCATCTTAATATGCAATTATCATTTTAGGCGTTGTTTGATATAAGAACTTTTGTCTTGCTGTGTCTCTGCTTTACCTGGACTTCCTATTTTTAGATGATGATAGACGTGCAATATGACAGACAGAAAAGACTTAAAAGATTATTACAATTTTGTTTGGATTTGTAAAATGATAAATAAATTACTCTTTTGAAATTAGTTGAATTGAAAATGGAGAAAGCTAGAAAATTCATAAATCATAATCATGTTTATAGTCTTCCATTCTTTTTGTAATCCCATTTCACTGATGGTTTTGTGTCGATTGGATTTCAGCTGAACGTGAAATTGTCCGTGACATCAAGGAGAAGTTGTCGTACGTGGCCCTCGACTTCGAGCAGGAGATGCAGACAGCAGCTTCCTCATCGTCACTAGAGAAAAGCTATGAACTACCAGACGGTCAGGTCATCACCATTGGCAACGAGCGATTCCGTGCTCCTGAGTCTCTTTTCCAGCCATCATTTCTTGGTATAGAGTCAACAGGAATCCATGAAACCACCTACAACAGCATCATGAAGTGTGATGTAGACATCAGGAAAGACCTGTACGCCAACACTGTCCTCTCCGGTGGAACAACCATGTTTCCAGGAATCGCTGACAGGATGCAGAAGGAGATCTCGTCACTTGCTCCACCAACCATGAAGATCAAGATAATCGCTCCTCCAGAGAGGAAGTACTCCGTATGGATCGGAGGCTCTATCCTTGCCTCTCTCTCCACCTTCCAACAGATGTGGATTAGCAAGCAAGAGTATGACGAATCTGGACCAAGCATTGTTCACAGAAAGTGCTTCTAGATCCGTGGAGACTTTATTTCTGCTTTGGGCATACCCAAAACCATTGTCGAATAAAAGGGGGAAATGAATTTTCAAACAGAAGAAAGTGTGATACGACATTAGTGGTCTTGTTTATCAAAACCATACAAGATAAGAACTTGAAAGACTACATACTGCGATGCGACTGAAAAAAACAACAGGTTGCCCATTTTGTCCCGCGTTTTCACCGACATTTTGTTTAATTTAGTTTATCATCATACGCAAGATTACACTAGCCTTTTCTTTTGACATTAGTATGAGATTTTTTAGATTAATCCTTGGAGTAACAGTATTAACGTGCAAAATGCAAAGGACTTGGTCTGGAACTGCATTTGCCACTAGAAATCTTAAACGTTAACAACAAGCTGGTTTCTGAAATAATTATTGACAATAGCTTTGCATGGGTAGAGGGATATGAAACGATAAAGGTATGATAAAGGTATGTTTTTATTTTTTTATTTTTATGTGTACATTTTTCTTTTTCTCTCCATGCTTTCATTACATATATTTTCATTCCATTGAAACTGAATGAATACATTCCTATCACAAAATACAATTGAGTTCATATTTCATTTCTACGTATCTTTCTCTTATCTCGAAACATTAGAAGTTTCATCAGGATATTTACTCTAATCTGAGATGGGAACAATTTATCTTTGGTGCATAGACGCAATGGAAAAAATGTTGCAATCGTAATTAAACTATAGCGAGGAGGGGGATAGAGAGTGGGAAAGAGAGGGGGTAGAGAGAGGAGACGAGGAACAGAGAGTGAGAGAGAGAGAGAGAGACGAGAAACAGAGTTTAAGAATAACCTTTAATTGAAAAAAAAAAAACATTTAATCCATAGTATATTCAACCCTTTATGAGCAACAGGGAAGACATGCACAATCATGTGCATTGAATAACAGATTGGTCTCCTAGTATGATATTAATTTGTTTAATTGAATTCATTTTTTTCCAAGCGACTGTGCCCTTCCCGTACTCTTGCATGAGCAAGTGAGCGTAATGTGAACATTGAGAAGATCAAGAGGGATTGAGAGAGGGGAGAGAGAAGGAGGGGGAGAGGGGAGAGAGAGAGAGAGAGAGGGGGAGGGGAGGAGAGAGAAAAAAAGTGGGGGAGAGAGAGGGAGAGAGAAATAGGGGGCAAAAGTAATTATGAAGGCAGCTGTCTACTTGATTACATAAATGAGTCGAGTCACTCAAAATTGAATTGAATTGAATTGAATTTATTTTCTTCTAAATTTCAACTATACAACAAAATATAACAATTTTTTGAACGTATACACAATATAATAATAATAGAAATGTTGACGTTAAAACAAAATGTAACTGATAAAACACTATCAAGAATTATTCATTAACAAATCTGCAGAAGAAGAAGGGCTATCGCAATAAACATTTGCTTGATAGCGTGATAGCCCGGGGCGGAGTGGATGGTTAAAAGAATATTTAAAAAATGATGATGGTGATGATGATGATGATGGTGATAATGTTGATTATAATGATGAGAATGAAAATGAAAATATGTTGATGTAAATATGTCTGAAACAGAAAACTTATAGTATACAGTAGTTATATAATAAAGTGATGGATGTATATCGAAATCTGGAAATAATATTGAATATTTAATCAGCAAGATCAAACAATGTACTCTGAAAAAAATGCTTTCTTCTTATTGAATTTACATAATTTTTAGGTTTTACATGATTTTATTGAGTCTGGGAGTGCATTCCATAGATCTGGGCCATAATGTTTTATTAATTTATGCAGGATTTGTCAAATGAAAGTTTAATGAATTCTCAGGAGGTTAATAATGGATAGTGTTATTTAATACAAAGAAATTCTTTAATGAATCAGGAAGCAGGCTATTCATGGATTTAAACGTAAAGATCAAACTCTGTTGTGCGTTTATATCAAAGACAGTCAATGTTTTAAATTCATAAAATAATGGGTTTGTATGGGCTAAGTAATGGGAGCACATGTTTTGCAATAAATAAATAGGGTTAATTTTAGTTTTTGCACTTGAAGCCCACACCAAGCTACAATATGAAATGTATGGCAAGATAAGCGAGTTATATAGCATTAAAAGGTTTTCTTAGGAAGATTGTTGTCTTATAAAGTACACCAATATTCCTAGATACATGTAATTTGTTGTATGTCGTATGTGTTCATTCATTGTTCTGAATAATGCATTTTACGAGAAGTTCGAATAATGTTGGTTAATTTATTTCGGTATTTTTTGTATCTATCTAAATTTTGAGTGGCTGCGTCGCATAAATATATCTTATGTAGCCTATTTCTCGTATGATTAGATCTTAAAATGGCCTTAGTTAATCCATGGCATTTTACCACGTTTATTATTATATTTACTTTTTATCAAAAGAAAATTTTTGTCGTAATAAAATTGTAGCTTCTTATCAAAATTATCCCATGCAATGTTTACGTTTGACTGATTAAATACATTTGACCATTCTTCATGGATTAAATCATTTTTAAAATATTTAATATTCTGGGCTGATTTTTTCCTATATATTATTAATTTGTTTGAGTTTTCAGTGACCATACTATTATAACATATAACAAAAATTGGAAGATGGTCTGATATTTCTGAAGTGGAGTAAAGTAGGCCAATAGTAATACTTTTTTTCACATTTTTTTTCTTCACATTAAGACATTTTTCAGAATGACTATTATTATCATCCAATAAAAGATTGATTATTAAAATCTCCCATTAAATATAAATATTTATTTTCTCGAGAAAGATTAGCAAAGCATTTCTCCAAGTTCTCATTAAATGAATCAATATGACCATTGGGTAGTCGATACATTAGGCCGACGATAATTTTTTTTTCTTTTAAATTCTCAATTTCTATAAATAACACTTCACTTTCTTCAAAACAAATGTCGTGACGAATTTTAAATGGTAAATTTTCATGAATATAAAAGGCTACACCACCACCTTTTCTTCCTTAACGGTCTTCTCTAACCATTTGAAAATTCTTCAAAATTAAATAAATCAGCTAAATTAGAGTGTAACCAAGTCTCTGGGATACCAATAATTGGGAATGGGAAATTATCAAGAGTATAAATGAGCGTTTCCAAAGAATAAAAATGTTTATTTAAACTTCTAGAGTTTATATGAAGTAAACTAAAATTCTGCGGTGCATTCATAAAATTGTCATTAAATTCCATTGGTGTGTAATATTTACTGTCAGAAATTCCATTATTTAATTCAAGAATAGGCTGCTGAATCGGGTCAAGAATTATTTCTATCTAAAAACATACTTGTATTTTGATACGGACATAATAATGGAAGGGCATAATCGCCATGCGTATAAGGTTTCTGTGTGTGAAGATTGATAATGATGAGCAATGAAGGTATGGATGAGATGGAGTATGGAATGATAAAGGGTGAAAGATGGATAGGGTGGCCTTAGTCGAACAGATCGACATGGGTCAACATAAGAGCGTCTCAGCTATATAATAAATTAAACATACAGAACCAAAACCAAGTGAGCAGCGTATATACAGTTATATACCAATTATATTTTCCATCGTTTTAAAATAAATACCTAAACTAGTGGCAGGTTAAAAGTGAAAGTAATATGGTTGGGAATAGGAATGCAAATAAAACTGCTACTAGCTGATAACCTATGTATATGTTAAGAAAGGTAAACAATCTCCAGTTTTAAAGTCCATAGTAAACAAGGTTAATAAGGAAATTAAAGATATTCACTTTTGACAAATTTCATGTACATGTACATTCAAAAGACAACTGTATCGAAATTAATATAAACGTAACATAATCGTATTAATCACTTTTCCTATGTTCCAGTGTATTCACTCTAACAAATATCAGGCCTATACGTTATAACAGATGAAAGGAATCAAGAATATAGTGGTTGCAATAAATGTAAGAACCATCCCAGTTAAAAAGATCTAACAAATACACTGAAAGGCATTTACAATCATGCAAAAGTCACGTAATTTGTTAAGTGTCACAGATATGTTTTTAACAAAAATCTCGATCAATAAAAATGTAAGGATTACCACTTTTTTAAAAAATGGCATAATCACTTATTGAGGTAAGTCAAAGTACAAATCAAGATGTACATGAGTTGATGTAATTCAGCTACACCACAAAAAAATGAGGTATCCTGTACATACCATTATAAGTTCATTACAGGAAAGTTTATGTATATATATATATCACGGATACACAAATAGGCCACCTTCGCAATGTAACAAAATCCAATGCATACGGCCCCGCCAAGCGCCCCTATAGACGAATCCGACCGACTGGACGCCCTCTTACATCGTCGCCATAGCTGGGGGGCTTATAGGCCGTGAAGCTTACACATTAACATTCATATACTATAGCATGCGTTTCCACATCTCTATGATTTAAAAGTTTACAAACAAAGTGATTCTCAATAGGAGGTTTTGAGAAAGACAATAAAAGAGTTATTTCACCAACTGATTTGCTATTGAACTTTATTTTAGCCAACCATTACAAATATTGTTTATTGGAATAGCGAATGGCTTTGAACCCCTGTGAAGCAAAACTTGTAAAATGGCATGGGGTCCCATGATGGTTGCCTTTTGCTTTAGTGGTTTACAGGTGCTGGAAGTGGGATTGCAGTTGCCAGCTAGTATGGCCATCGATATGGGTCAAAATGGCCAGTCAATCGCTAATGAAGATTTTTTTTTTTAATGGGGAAGTATAATGAATTAAAAATAACCTAGGCCTAAAAAAAATGTTGCCTCCGCTGAGCTGAGCAACGCAGGGGCAGCGATGGAATTCCGACAATCATATTTTCGGTGAAAATGCTCCTATTACCCTCCTAACTGAGTGTGTCTGTGATGGTCGGCGGGATTCTCGAAATGATATACCCTGGAAAATGCTCTCGCATCAGTCAGAACATCAGGAGATCAATTATTACACCCGACATAATTTTGGAAAGACATTGGACTGTGTAAACTGTGGAATCGGGAATGTTCTTCTCATTTCATTTCATAAAGAGATTGAAAGAAAAACGTATTCCATTGAAAAATATTTCATCATAGGATGTTCATTTTCATTGTTCAATATTTAGTTAACTCGATCTTTGGTCTTTGCCCCTCAAAATCACAATAATTGTGTTGTGTGCGAAAGCTGTTCGAGTACGATGGAAGGTGATAAGCATCATGGCTTTGCCGCGTTGGATATAGGAATGAACTGAATAGTTCATAACAAACAAAGAAGACACGGGGTCGGGTAGCTCACGTTTTGTGAGTTGAAACAAATATTCCCAAGTTGAATGAATAGAGTTCGTGTATCTTCAAGAGTTTACATGGGTAAAAGAGTGTGGATGTATGGGTTCGATAGCTTGTGTTGCTAATTATTCTGATAGCTCGTTTTTGTATAAGAAAAAGTTGATTGATGAGGAATTTTGAACTTTCCCCCACGCAAGTATTCCGTAGTTCAAATAAGGTAAGATTAGTGTAGAGTACAAAGTTAGCAAGACATGGGTAGGAAATGAGATTTTAAGTTTGCCGATGACACCTGTATTTCTCGATATAAGTTTGCTGTTATGATTTATGTGTGTTTTACATGTTAGTTTATTGTCGATGTATATCCCTAGGAATTTAGTTGTTTCGACTTGAGCGAGAATCGAGTTGTTTAATAATATTGGTCCCGGTAAATGTCCAATAATTATTGTATTATCGAATAAAATGAGGTTTGTCTTGTTTATATTTAGTGACAACTTGTTTGAATGGATCCAGTTTATAACTGTTACAGTGTTTAGTTCGTGGTTTATTGTATTCAGAAGGATTTGTGGATTTTTATTTGAAAGAAAAATGTTCGAGTCATCAGCAAATAAAAGGAAGGAAAGATTATTAGACTGTGTCAGTTCTGGAAGTCGTTGATATAAATTACAAACAACAATGTTATCCATCGTCCGACCAGCGAGCGAGTGTACTTCTGTTCAGTTGGAAAGGATGTTTGTGAGAAAAAGGGTGTGGGCGTTTGTGGGTGGAAGGGGGAGGGGTGTGGTGAATGGGTAAAAGGAAAGAAAGTTAAAAGAGTATATATTTTATTATTTTAATATATAAACTACATGATTGTATAAGCATGTTTATGTCTATATATATGGCTATGTAAGCCTCCTCCATTGATTTATGACGAATGGGATAACTTTTTTTTTAAAGCCGGGGACAAAGAAATTGTACCTTAGGTTTCAACATTAATGGGGTGATTTTCATTAGATGGAAATAGTGACCTCAATATCGGCCTTAATTATTCAACCAAAATATTGTGTCATTTCGTTAGGTCCCTTAAATTTAGGAGCACATGCATTTATACTCTGACTATTATACATCTTATAATTCAAATCTTTCTTTTAAAATTTGATTCTGGAAATTCCCTCTTTCACTCCAATTGAATTAGACATTGGCCATTACGTTATATTCTTATTCAAAAGGGAGCAATATGGCACACTAGTACTAGTATATCATCAAATATCAAAATACATAAAAGGGAAACGGGATGCATGCATTCGTACATGGCTCAGTGAGAAACGTATATGGGGTGTATGAGAGAGAAAGGGAGGATGGGAGGTATAGTGAGGGAGGGAGGGAGAGAGAGAGAGAGGGAGGATGGGAGGGGAGTGACCCCCATCAGCCAGAAATCCTTTCAAATAACGATATCCCTTAGTGCCCAAGCGCTTTATTTTATCTACAAGATGTACAAATTGAAGCTAATAACGAGCAAATCGAATGGATACTCAGTAGCGAACGTATGATGTTGTAGGCGATGCGTGGGTTTCGTGTACAGGGAAACCCTCCAGTAATGGCGGACGGACATAGCGCCGCTAGCGTGCGTGTGAGATGGAGCTTGGGGCGAAAACGGATTTGTCTATATATACGAACTATGCACTCAGGGCAGGGCAAGCAATTTTGTTTCTCACACCTAGCAACAACTATGCATGCGACTCGCACCCAGACCATCGAAACACAACTATTCGCAACAGGTTAATGAAACAACTACACGTCTGATGCTGAATGCTGAAATGCTGAAACAATGAAACAGAGTTAATATTATTACTCGTTCATATTAAACTCGTATACCGTCTGCTGCAGCACTTGACCAGACACAACAAGGCGGCAACAAAATAAGGCAGAAATACTATCGATTTATTGGTTCGCGTATTCTCAGTTAGCTTATTGATTGACCCCTTGTTTTTATGGAGCAGAAACCTATCGTGCGTACTTCTCGAGGTTCACTATAATAAACGGTCTTGTCGTGAACATATTTATCCAGGCAGCAGTTCCCTGCCTTCGCGAACTTGGAAGAGGATTATTTGCGGATTATTTGTAACGTTAAAGAACTAACCAAGATATTGGGGTGGACTTTAACTCATTCCGGTAGTTAGAGTAAATGTAAGTATACAAAAATAGCCTTATCACTAATATGTCAACATATTTAATTCACTCATATACCAATGTGTAGTTATAACACGGTAAAGAATAGTCATATACTGAGACGCAATTTTTGAAAATGCTAAAGTGCATGTTAATTAATTTGCTCTGCGTGCGAAAATATTCTTAACAATGTCAGGAAGCCACAACGAGTAAAATGATTGCATGGAACAGAGCATGGTGATCTGATCAATAGTGTATTTGGAAGGATCACATCTTATCTTCATCCGTTTGTTCGTGTGGTAGCCATATTAATTCTATATAAACGTTATGCTTTTTGATGTAAAAAAATATGTTCGTGTTTATTCAGGGCCCCATGGAAGACCACTACTTATTGGTGAATGGGCTACCCTGACAAAAGATTAGAAATAAATAAATTAATAAATAAAACATATAGATCAGTCATACGGAAATGTCATACGGAAATTATTTGTAACGTTAAAGAACTAACCAAGATATTGGGGTGGACATTAACTCATTCCAGTACTTAGTGTAAATGTGAGCATACAAAAATAGCCTTATCACTAATATGTCAACATATTTAATTCACTCATATACCAATGTGTAGTTATAACACGGTAAAGAATAGTCATATACTGAGACGCCATTTTGGCACATGCTAAAGTGCATGTTAATTATTTTGCTCTGCGTGCGAAAGTATTCTTAACAATGTCAGGAAGCCACAACGAGAAAAAATGATTGCATGGAACGGAGCATGGTGATCTGATCAATAGTGTATTTGGAAGGATCACACCTTATCTTCGTCCGTTTGTTCGTGTGGTAGTCATCTTACTTCTGTATTGATCAGTCATACGGAAATGTTTTGGGTAGCTGGTCGATACCTTGTTATCAAGTTCATAAAAGCCTTCAAAACCATTGGGAGCTTGGTGGATGTTGTAACTGGAGACTGGTCAATCATGCATGGGTGTCGATCACGGGGGATGGGGATATATCCCCAATATTTCAGGTGGGGATGGCCTGTACAATCATCCCCCAATAATTCACCATCAAAACAAAAAGAATGAAGAGAAAATTAATGATGAGAGCGCGATGAGAGTAGTTAATGGTTATTACTCGCAAGATGACCATCAATATACACATTTTGCTATCTCATTTTCATAATACATACATATATAAATAGAAAACGAAGTAAATGAGACAACCGTATATGAGACAAGAATAAATTGAATTCTCGCTCATACGGCTTCATCAGGAATTGATGAATTTATTCAATTTATTGAATCATCAGCATCATAGAAATGCAGTGCGCCAAATGCAAAGCCGCAGCGTTAAAAAGCAACGAGCTAAATGTTAAGCGCGAAGCGCAAAAGTGCAAAAAAAAGTAGAGAGTGGGAGAGAGAGATAATGAGAGACAGAAAGGATAATAACCCAGGTAGCAAGCCCATGTGGGACCCACATGGGTCCCATATTCTCTGAAACATGGGCCCCATATGGAAAACCATCTGGGGCCCTAAGGCATCTGCACCCAAGAAGCATATGGGACCCATATGGGTAAACCCATATAAGACAGATGGGACCCAGATGGGACCCATACCAAACTGGGCCCAAATTTGTATGCCCAGCTTAATCCCATCTGGTACCCATATTGGTTAACCCAGATATATCCCATGTGGGTTAACCCAGATTTTCCCCATGTGTTACCCATATTGGCATATTCATATTCTACCCATATGTGTACGCCCAGCTCATTCCCATCTGGGACCCATAAGGGCTGGCCCAGATAGATTTTTTAAATATAAAGTTACACAGTGTTATGGTCAAAAGCACATGACAAAATACCTGGGTAGATATGTCTCAACGTTTACCACTTGTAGGCCTACTATCTGACATTCTTCAAGCGAAGCTTTGATATTGTTTGTTAAACTTTTGTAATAAAGTATTGATGAGGGGGACAAAGCATCCGTGTCTTTTTATTAATGTTTTCTTGTCATAACAGTCTTTGCTGGGATGGACATGAAGATGGGTCTAATTACTGAATTTGTGGAATTTCTGTGCGATCTTTATAACTGATTCCCTGTTTTATCTCATTCAATCTTAACATTCTATGTACTTAGGCTTACTTCCTCAATACCAAATAAACATTAAAACGTCAACTAATTTAAAATATCGAAAAATGATAGAAATTGATATATGCAAACCTGATCACAAAATATAAGTTTCAAATTTATTTTCCACATTGTATTATCCTCAGGACATGACCGAAGTACAATACACAGTCATTTATAAAATATAATAGACTAGCCCAGTAGCTTACGTCTCGACATTTTGTGTGATAAAGTGCTGAGATATTATGACGGCACCAGTTTTACCCCCATTTTTTGACATTTTTCCTGTACCCTGGCATTTTCACCTCTGACATTTTTGTCCTCTTACTTTTTTTTCTCTGACATTTTTACCTCTGACATTTTTACCTCTGACATTTTTTCCTCTGACATTTTTTCCTTTGACATTTTTACCTCTGACATTTTTACCTCTGACATTTGTACCTCTGACATTTTTTCCTCTGACATTTTTACCTCTGACATTTTTACCTCTGACATTTTTACCTCTGACATTTTTACCTCTGACATTTTTTCCTCTGACATTTTTACCTCTGACATTTTTACCTCTGACATTTTTTCCTCTGACATTTTTACCTCTGACATTTTTACCTCTGACATATTTTCCTCTGACATTTTTACCTCTGACATTTTTACCTCTGACATTTTTACACCGAGCCGTAAACACATAGACCATTTTAGAGAAGTTAGAAACTTATAATAAAATGCCTGAGAAAATCTTACCTTTCTTCAATTTTTGACATGCATGATCCAAACGAACGATTGCTTTCCAAATCTCAGAACATCTTTTTGAAAGCTATTTGATGTATATTTACAATTTTAGATACTGAATTCAAGATTATTTTGAATAACTTAGTTCAATTTGGCAAAGGGATGTGGTTAAGGACACAGACAACAACACATGGGACTGTATAGTGTAAATTGTACACACAAAATAGGCATCAAAGAACGCTTTTATCTTTACAGGGAGCACTTTTTAGGGATGTCAACATTCATAATTATTTTTTGTGGTGTAAGACAGGGGAATCCCCTGTCTCCATATTTGTTTTTAATTGTTCTAGAAACTCTAGCAATTTGTTTGCGCACTTCCAAAGATATAGCAGGAATTAAAATAAATGATCAAGAATTTAAATTCTCATTAACTGCTGACGCTTTTTGCTCCTTTTGCCATAATACTCGTTATACTTGTTATAATTGAACAGTTTCATAAATGCTCAAGTCTTAAATTCAATACTGAAAAGACAGAGATCCTAAAAGTCGGACACCAAAAAGATACAACCCTCAAACCAATTGAACAAGATATAAATCAACAGGTGAACGTAGTTGATACTATCACAATTTTAGGAACATTTGTTGGATATAATGAAACTCTGAGACTTAAAATGCTTTTGAATTTATGGAAATAAAAAAAACTAACTTTGTTTGGGAAGATATACGTTTTGAAAACATTTGGAATCTCTAAATTTGCATATTTTTTTTCTTCAATTGTCATACCCAACAAAATATTAAAGGAGATGGAAAAAACATTTTACGATTACCTTTGGAATGAACCGGATCGAGTTCAACGAAACGTCATGATACAATAATTAAATAATGGAGGTTTGAAAATGATAGACGTTAAATCATTTGTAGACACGCAACAACTAATTTGGATCAACAACATTAGGCCTGGAAATACGCAGGTTTGGTACCACGTCCTTAATTACTATGCAAAGAAATAGGGTGGACTCTTCCTGTTTAACTGCAATCATGAAGTAAATAATATTTCTTTGAATATGCCTGCATTTTACAGATTACTCTTACAGAAATGGGTTTCGATAACAATACTAACAGACCAACCCTTTAGAACACAGATCGTATGGAATAATTGTAAAATCAAATGTGATAACAAAGATATTTTATATACAAAAATGTTCGAGAAATATATACTTGCTTCATCAAATTTTTTACTTCTCAAGGCCTTTGTTAAACCTCCAGTCATTGAAAAACGAATTTGATATTGACGTCAATGATTATTTTAGAATTCAATGTAACTATAGTGTTATCAAAAAAAGTAAAGATTTCAATATATAAATTTTCAATGAAGAATTCAAAGAAGAAGCAAAGGAGAAAATCATTATTCCTGAATGTAGTTCGACTGATACCGGTTCTTAAGAGCAGACATTTTTACAAGATACTAATAGATGAAAATTATGAAAGACCCGCAAGTACTTTTTGATTGTAAAATAAATTTGGTATGTCCTAACAAGATATTATATACAAAGCACGCCAACTAAAAGTTCAAACTTCAATAGATACAAAAACAAGATAATTTCAGTTCAACGTATTGAATAATAGTTTGGCACTGAACTATAAGCTATATAACATGAAATTGGTTCCGTGCCCTTTTGCTCGTTCGGATGCTCTGAATGTGAAACAGTCGAACACATTATGTGGACCTGTAAAGTCACACAAATATGTTGGAATGATGTAAAGTTGTTTCTTGATATCATTGACTTCTCTTTCCTCGATGACAAGACGGTGATAACAGGGATATTAGAAAAGTGCACAAACAAAATGTTTAAAAATCACATTTTAGTTATAGCTCAGAAATGTATATATAATTATAAGCAGATGTAATAGCACAATTCCTAGTATACCTTTATTCAAAATTGTTTTATCAAGATCATACAACGAAGAGTTATACATAGCAAAAAGATATATACAAGTAAATGTACATAATTATGTCCAGAAGTGCATGGGGTCCTCTCGACCAGTCTCATTAACGAATTGAAACGAACGTTGTTCATGTTGGTTTTTTCATTCATAAAATATTCGTTTTCTTTCTTTCCGCACTACCGGTACTTCATGAGCATGGTCCACTGCCTATACAGGCGGTTTCCGTCTTTTGTGTATTCTTCCCTTTCAGTGTTTGGAGCGCGGTGCGGTGGATCCTTGTTTCTACATGGCTGCGCTCTCGGCGCGGGGAGTGGGAGGCGGAACGGTTCAGGGAGTGGACTAAATCTAATTAATTTAAGCCTTGAAAATTGAATATTGATTTCCTTTGTTGTACAAGATGCCATATAATGCTTTTATAATGTTTTTTTTCATGAATCATATCACAACTCTGTATTATATTATATCATATTAGATTGTTTTGTGTACCAAATAAAATGTCATTTGAAAAAAATAAAAATCATAATTGGTTTCAGTACCTCTTTGAATACCCCTAAAAATGAGAGTGTTTTGTGTGTGGTTGCAGAAGGTGAACCACGAAAATGGAAGAATAACCGCATTTTTCACGTGCATCCAATGGTCTATCTTTCAGGTTCTTCCCACCTCTGCGATGAAGCGATTTCAGAACATCAATCGGGTGCTTATCCCGATGGTTATCTTGACAATCTCTCTACTATACATCTCAAGACATTACGAAGTGAACAGTGAGTATCAAAATTGTGTTTCCTTGATATTGTGAGCGTATAAGATTTTATGTAAGATATTTTGTATGTATTTGAAAATCACGTGATTGATAAAATTAAACGCCTGAAGACTAATAATGGCCAGTAGAATGGACAGAAATGGAATTCGAGGCTTTGTTTTGATCGCCCCAGTGTACTTAGTTTGATTCAGTTCTTTTATTTGTAAATAATGCTGCATTTGGTGTGCCACGTACAATTGCCTCTTTTATGACCATTACACTAACTATACTTTGTTCTTTATTATACGCTGTCAACCAATAACTTTATATCTATACATAGTTCATAATCATAAGCAATTTTCTACCCCACGAATTTCTACAGTAACAATAACTCAACGAACATCAACGGAAGTGCAGTCTACTGGTTCTGTCACTGCTATTAAACCAAGTCCACTACTGCCCCATCCTGCCACAGAAGATCATCTCCATGGTAACGAAGACAACAATGTGGGAAAGACTTGATTACTGGAGCCGCTAACATTACGGTAAATAGTTCTTTATGGAGTGAGCCGGGTGAGGGTCGTTTTACAGTTCAATAGAATCGTAATTTATAGAGCCATGAATATGAGTTTGTAAAATTATTGCTACAAATGATTACTTTCCGTGAATGGGAAAGTATAGCCCTTTATTCTACTGATGAATGAGACTTGCTGAGACGTCTATTCTAACCAGTGACGATTGTATTAACAAACTGAAGGGGGCTAAATAATATCTATAAAAAAATTGAGCGTATATAGTAGCCCAGTCAAACATTTTTAAAAAGCTCTAGAAAAAGATTCCATTGCATTGTGGGGTAATACATGGCATCCATGCTAAAATTCTTGCAAAAATACTAAGGAATAAGAAAATTTGGATTTACAGAAGAATGATGAAAATATCCTGGAAACGAATGAAAACCAAAAAAGAGATATTGCACATGGCAGGGCGTAAACAAAATGCACTGGTATAGGATTAGTTAAGGAGAGAAAAGTCAAATACTTTGGTCATGTTAAAAGGCACCAAAGGATGTGTTGGAGGGAAGAGTGGAAGGAACCGTGAGGGAGACCCAGAATCAACTGGGAAGAGAATGTCAAGAACTGGAGTGGACTAAAACTGCAAGAGTGCACCAGAATGGCAGAAGATAGAGTGAAATGGAGAGATGTTGCAATCAACCTCCGAACCGGGAGAAGTATAGATAGATAGATAGATAGGATACCACGCGCATATTTTAATTAACAAATGATACATGTTTGTTATCTAGTACCCTCGGCTTTCAGAATCTGCTCGTTTTGTCATAAGGTTGGTGGTGGATGTGACCACCATGGCCGTTACCAATTAATTTGAATTTGACTTTTATAAATACCACATATCTATAATTTAACAACAAATATAAAAACAGATGTAAACATCTAAGTTTGTGTAATTTTAGCTTCCAGTTTGATTGCAATCGAATCTGAGCCATTTGAGGTCACGATATAAAGGTAGAAAAATGTTATTAGTACTGAAAACAAATGGGACATAGTACCTTTAAGGTAACCTTCTCATTGAGTGATACAAAATGGATGAATTTTATCAGGGATGTTACCTTTTTTAAAATAAAAGTCTGTTGTCTTTGATATTTATCATCATAAATGTTCCTTCTTGCATTTGGCTTTAGTAACCTTTGAGTTTTCGATAGCTATTCGAGATAAACACCTATATGCTCCTTACGCGTGTGAAATGCCGCAGTGGACAAGTGAGCAGAGAGAACTTAGATATCATGAGACAAGAAGTTATTAGGCTGTTTAAAATAATTAAAGGTTATCCTGTCGATTGAAACGAGGTTCTGTGATGATAGCCTAGTTACATTGCATCACTTTAAACAATGAAGCACTGAAGCACGAGGCACATTTTAACTTTTAAAAGGATTTAAGATCAAAGAAGCGCATGCATATGGCCTGACCTCCATTGGTCCCTAAAGCCCAAACTTGGAACAAGGCGATTTTGACAACAGTTTTAAAGACCCTGGTGCTCATTCACCCGTGGCAGAAATTATTATGAATAGGGTATCACTGGACAGAAAATAAGTTACTCTTCATCATGAAAGCAATTCCGAAGTCATATTGGTTATGAATTATCAATTAGGAGCTACCAATGTTGGATAAACTTTTTATTGATACGCCCTGATTTTACAGTATTGACAGTATCTGCAGCTGCATTTTCTATTCTACTCCAGACCTACGAACTTACCATTAAAATAATTAATAATCTGTTACACCTTTTCCTATTTTCATAGTCTGATACTAGGCCTTATTATACAATATGTAAAAGGGGTCAAAAGTCCCTTAATTATGTGACGAGGAAAAAAAATGGGTCATCAAAACAAAAAAATAATAATAATAGGGGGCATGTGCCCCTGTGCACCTCCCCCTTCCGGATCCGCCACTGTTGCGGTTTGTTTATATTCACAGTAGGATGTGAGTGAAACCATGTGGTATACTAAAATACAAAAGAAAACTTCAAACGGTTTGTAAATTAAAAGCTAGAGCATTTTTTTCTCAAAGTGTAATTCCTTACTTTACCTTTTCAATACTATCTTATCGTGACCTCAAAAAATGGCTCAGATTACATGAACTGCCATCAAACTGGAAGCTCAAATACTTTGATTTAGATGCTTACATTCGTTTTTATTTTGTTCAATTACAAATATGTGGTATTTAAAAAATTAAGTTTTTTCTTCATGTGTAACCGATTATTAACCATGGTAACGGAGTGTCGTGGCCGAGTGGTTTAAGGCGCTTGACTGAAGATGCGAAGGTCGAGGGTTCGAATCCCGACACGGCACTAATATCATTTGGCAAGATATTAACCTGCACTTGCTACTCTCCACCCAGGTGACTGACACCTGTAATAACTTGCATTCGTAATCAAGTGAGATGCTTTAACCCTAATAAGCCCCCCCCCCCCTCCGCGATTTTTCTGATTGTTAGGGAACGCATACGGATGACGCCCCGCCGCTTCATGACTTTATTCTTTCGAGTCTTGCACATCTTTTAAAACAATTTTTTTGAAAATCGGACATACCGTTACAAAGTCACCTGACCTTTTGTCTTTACATTTCGGCCCGAAAATCGCTCATTTTCGTGATGTGTGTACAAAACATATGGAAATATAATTTTTCCTAAAAAGAGATAAAACATTGGTTATTTGGTCTTGTTTAAAGTTTAGGTGTTTGTTTTGGGGTCAAAATAGTTGAATTATAGTGAGAAATGAAATCAAACAACAAAAACAATAAAATACATAAGTTATAAAAACAATGAAATACCTAAGAAATTATCAAAACAAGAGATAACATAAGGAATAACCTGGCTCTTCCAAATTTTGTTGTTGTATTATTATTCCAAATGGTCTAACAAATATATATAGTGGAAAATAAAGCTTTAATATGAATAATATATGATTTATGGGTAAAAATGTGAATTTGTTGACCTTATTTGCATAATTTACCATAAAATGCAAATGAGTAATTTTTTCAAAAATTTAAATTACTTTAGTATTCTATACACTTCACTTGACATGCATGCAAATTTTCGCGGCGATCGGCCGTTTCACGGCCGAGATCTTAAGGGGGGCATTATGCCCCCCCCGGCCGTATTAAGAACTCAAATAGCCCGACCTTATTAGGGTTAAATACACATATCGACATGTTTTCAATGTGCTTTTAACTTTCTAAATTACAAATATATGACTTTTTTCTAAAATTCTAATGTTCTTGCTCCTTTACTTTTGTAATAGCCCTAGTTGTCACACCAACCACTAACTTTATAGGGTAAACAAGCACATTCTGATAGCTAAAGGTCCTAACAGAGATACATAATTTAAGATTGTGTCTAAGGACTAATATTGCTAATACATGTGATAATTGCCATACACAGTAAATGTACACTGTAGATGTACATGTACAGAGTGTTTTCCAATCAAAAGCGCATCCTATAAAAAGACATCTACTCACTTGGGATAGCATTACTTGACATAGCAATCACATAATCTGATCATTTCTTTTCTTTGTGTAGCATGACAACATAAATTATATGTTAATCAAGAAAAAGTGTTTCAATGGACAGCTTTATGGTGTTAAAAACTCTGAAATATGATTAATTTTAATAACCCCATATTCTGAGTAAGTCACACTTTTGTTTCATTGCGCCATACATAATTATGAGTGTAATATCCAACTTTCAAATGTATATTAAACAGGTTAATTACTTCAAACTCATAATGAAAATAATTTCAATTGAAAAGTCTTTCTCAGATAATACATATTCGGTCAAAAAAATGAAAATTATCATGATTTTGGACATTCTTTTAAATTTTGAGCAAAAAAATACATTTTTAGTATTAAAAAAAAATGCGTGTGGCATTCACCCCTACGTTATTATTGAGTATTTTCGCAAGAGTTTTAGCATGGATGCCATGCATTACCCCAAAATACCGTCCAAAGTAAAAAAAAAAAATCACGTCTTGGCTGGTCTTATATTGAAAATATCATTTTTTAATGTTTATGTACATTTTATTCCTACCCCTACCTTTGACGTCACAGTATGAAGGTGTCGGTTTGTGGAACTGTCTTGATATAGTGGTTCATTCACTTGACCCGCAATCCAAAGTTTGAGGATTCGAATCTAAGCCCGACAGGCGACACTGATGTCCGTTGGCAAGACATTAATCCACATTTGCCACTATCAATCTAAGGTTATGGGTACCTGGCAATGCTTGAGTAATAATAATTTCATTGCCCGCAGGAAGAGCATTATTGAAATACTGATGTGGATACCCTGGGTATATCAGACCTAATTATATATATACATACAACACAATAATCCTCTCATTTCCTTTCGCAAATTATTTTTTTCCACGAGGGTTGCCAAAGCTGCTGTATATGTTATTTCCTTACATATATATATTTTTTAAATTATCTTCACTTCTATCCAGCTCAAGCTACCCATTGATATGGAGCGGACTGTGCCCTCTATCGACGAGTTGTATGAGAGGATAGCGATCGTTTCTGCCTTCTCTCAAAACCATTACCTTGAAGCGTTACCCTTCATCGCCAGTGCTCAAAAATACATGCCTGACAAAAAGATAATCATTTATGACCTCGGAATAACTGAATCCGTGCTGCCCAAGGTGAGTTATCTACACATCCCTTTCTACTGTTGTATCTTTTGCGGTTGATATCATATGTGCAATTTTTTAATTTGTTTTGCATTGCGCATGAATTTCAAAGCAATTTTAAAACACATTCATGAATTTGATGTTCAGGCTTGTATAATATACAATGCTAGCTAAACGAATATATACCACAGTAGTATGAATGAATTTAGAACTCAAGAGAATCTTCCAAATAAGAGTTGCCATGACATTTTAGAACGTGTCCTTTATCAGAATAATTATCATCTATGAAATTGATTGACAACTGACGCACCACAAACCAGAGGTTTAACGCAACCTTCTATCCCCGTATAAACCTGGCTTAAATTGTCAAGTAATTATATATCTGTTGATGTTACTATAACCTCGATTAGCATTATGCTATTTTTTTAGTTCCTTTTACCGAAATTAGTCTATATGTTGTATATATTTATTCGTATTATTTATGTGACATGAAGTTTTGTAACAATGATCAAATCAAACGATTAAAACTCCAATGAATTGAGTCCGCTTTTATGTCAATATTGGCCGATATGATTCTCTGTAACATATTTCTTTTTTGTTTTGAACTTTTCAGGTTAAGAAGTTATGCAACGTAGAAGTTCGATCATTACCTTGGCAGTCGTATCCAGCTCACGTTAAGAATCTTCATACCTATGCGTGGAAACCTATCATAATAGACGTTAGTAAGATTTTATTTACTTGACAGTAAACATCAACCTTGTCTTCAATGTAAATCAGGGTTTCACATTTGGAAAGGGGAGGGTATGTGTCTACGCATAATATTGTGAGAACAAACCGTTTAATATGATAATGGTGATGGTGATGATGATGATGAGCATGATGGCCATGATGATTGTGATGATGATGACGACAGTGGTCATGATGATGATAATGGTAATGGTGATGAGATGGTGATGGTGATGGTGATGATGATGGTGGTGGTGATGAAAATGATGGTGGTGATGGTGATGATAATGGCAATGAGGAAGATGATTAGATGGTAATGGTGATGGTGGTGATGATGGTGGTGGTGATGGTGATGATAATGGCAATGAGGATGATGATAATGTCAATTATGGCTGAGATGACAGAGATGCCTTTGACCACGATGGTAAAGATGACGATGAAGATGATGGTGATAATTATAGTGATAATGATGATAGTGACGATGGTAACGATCGTGATCATGACGATGGCCATGATGACGATGATGGTGACAGCGGTGATTAGACTGGGATATCATATAACATACCATAATGATAATTTTTCCACATTCTTCATCATGACATGGACTAGATATATAATTTCACTTTATCTTATTAATTTCTTCTTTGCATTTAAAACTCCTTACGTCGGTATGATGGTACAATGCTGAGTGAACAATGATCAATTACAGGTAGGCCTATATAGACAGAAGCGATGTCTTAAACGTAATAGCTGTTTGGGGAACGCCTCGATATTATCTAAGAAGTCATCATGTTTCATCAGTAATTACAAAAACCCAACTAAATGTCAATTTCGAAGCCCTATAGTGTATCCTTTAGAATCACTTTCAGATGACGTAATCACGGTAAATGCGTCATTGTAATATTCGCGTGAGTGGACAGGGCTACTGAGATTGTCTTACTTTGATTTTTCTAAAGTAGTTGCGAAAGTGTCTATAACTGATTTCTATCTTTTTTTACACAGATAATTCTAAAGGAATTTGGAGCAATTTTCTGGGGTGACGCGTCAATCCGTTTCAAAACCTCGCTGAAGGATCTTTTAAACGCATCAACGAGACACCACGGGTTCATGAGTCACTTTCATAGCTTCGATCCCAAAGTAAAGCCAAAGCCTGCAATAGACCATCAATACTTTCACACAAATCCCAGCATGTATGCGAAATTGGGAGTGGATCGAAAGGTTTACTATGAGTCCAAAAATGAGGCCCCCCACCCAGCCGCAAATCGGCAACTTTACATCAACGGTTCAGTGATTCAGCGAACTATTGTTCAGCCAATGTTAAGATGTGCGTTAGAACTTCGCTGCATCGCTCCAGAAGGCTCCGGGATTGGCGCACATCGTTATGATGCTTCCATACTCGCCATTCTCATGTACAAGAATCTGAAAAAGGAATGGGGTCCCGAAAACAACGATAACGCCATTTTTGACCGGACATTAAACATCGTGCGAAGTGCAAAAGGACATGAAGAAGCGCGGACATGTGCAAGGCGATAAATTTCTTTTTGATTATTTCAAAATCTTGCTTTGACAGTAATCATATCTCCGATGAGAATTATCATAGTCTAAAACAAGGGCGTCAATCCGAGCTTGAGCATTTGGGTGGGGGGCGGATCAAGCCGGCGGCAACGGGGTTGGTCCAATTTAGTGGCGAATCAGCCAGCCGGTGAATAAATAAGCGGGGGTAACGAGCACTATTTTTTCCAATTCGTGAGAAAATATTTACGGCAAATCAGCCAGCCGGTGAATAAGCGGGAGGGGGGTAAGGAGCACCCGCTATTTTTTTCTTTTTTTTCTTAGTTATTCCTAGTGGTCCCCCTTCTTTTCTGATAAAACACGGGGGGGGCATTGATATGATGTCCCCGGGATTGACGCCCTTGCTCCTAAATGTACCTTTTATGATAGCAAATTTTGCACACAGTCGTGCAAACTGAATTCGTGTTTAACAAACAACTATTCTCTAATCGGTTGATCGGCTGAGGGGTTCATCTCAGTAGACCAACAGCTCACGAAACCGAGATTTATACTGTAACATGTTCATTAGATTGACAGCCCTCGAGACCGACAAAACAAATACATACACAACGGAAGATAGAACAATATCGGTCGTGTTGGATGTCGGTATCGTGGCATGTAGACGCTGAGAGAAAGACTTTAATATCGTATTTTGAAAACGTAAAATGGAACATCTTTTTTTATGAATTAATATTAAAGTTTGAGAATTCTAGAATTCACCTCACATATGAAACGATCAATCTTTATATGAGAAGCTAAGCTCAACGTGATTCAAACGAATTCGTAAGGAGATACCTCGTACTGCAAATGCATTTGTTTTCCTTTTATGAAGTATGCAGACAGTATATTTGAAATTGAATCACAAATTGCTTTCTCTGTCTTGAGTAAGAAATGTTAGTAAAAATATTATATATGCTCAAAAAGTCAAAATAGCTTTCCTGTATATGAATGTTTTTGAATTGCTCTCTTGTTGTGCTGTTGTTGCTGCTGCTTATACGTTTTTGTTTTATGTCGGTGGAGGTTATTTGCTTAACGATTTGTAGTTATCGTCATCATCATCATCATCGTCGTCGTATAGTTCATCACTCATAATTATGTTTCGCATTATGAATTCAGTTATTTCTTTTTTCATATTCTAGTTATACAGTACTGGTCAAAAGTTTCGGAGCACCCTGAAAATTCCATGCAGATGAGTTTTTAGTTCAATGTGTACGCCCCACGTATAATGAGCTTGTCTGGGCACTGAAAAAATGTGCCAGTTCGGTTTGGTTTCAAATCATATGAATACAATATGTTCTGATACTTCCGGGTGTTATTTACTTTACCTGAGCTAAGTTGGATACCCATAACCCACAATAATATTGATGGAATACGGCATAATAACACGGACAACTTTAATGTAATTTTTGTTAAAAATTAAGAGAAAAACAAATAATATATTGACTAGTTCAAAAGAAGCCAAAATGTGTTTACGGACCTGCAAGTGCAATATATTCCCTAAATAAACTTAAGATGAATCATTTCTGTTCTGTATTCTAGTAGAAATGTTCCGTGATCTTGCTTAGACTTTCCTATTCAAAGGGTCCAAACACAGAAGATGCCAAACCATAGGCATTCCTCATCCTTATTCTTATATTTTCTGTTGAAGACATTTACTTTTTGCATAGCTTACGTGTGTTTTAGGGTCACTGTATTGCTAGAAAGTAACAATTTTCCTTATTATACACACTATCTAAAGAGAAAGTGCACCGGCATCTTTCACTGAGGAATACAAGTTTGAAGGTTTCGCGTTAAACTCATGTGTGTGTCATGGCAACAGGGACTACCGACAATCAAGTGCCTCTTGCTTGCGTTTTCCGCATGTCAAACATGGATGAGGAAAGTGCGTAAACTAGATAGTCTAGAACTGTTTGGGTGGTGATTAAGATGGTGCAATGAACAAGGTTGATCATGTTGTTGACCAACATGGATGCTACAACAGCCTGCCAAAGCGATCAACTTGCTATTATTTGATTAATGCTGGATTTCCCTTTTATTTGCAAATGAAATAGGCTTACGTAACAATTGTCATGAACAGATTAGAGTCCATCAATAGCCATGAACTATCATGGTCATAATAACCCCGATAGTTTTAATTTTCGTATTATTTTATATCATCTATCGAAATAACCCTTTGTGTCTGAAAATGATAAATGATCAAATAAGCTAATAGAATAATAGAATTCGATTTGTTTGAATATTAGTGTAATTCGTATGAGTTTGTGCCGTTATTATAAAGGCGAGTAACTTCCCATGAGCATAAGCATTATGATTATCTATTCTATATCATATATTATATTTTAAGAGTTATTTTCAAATTGACTAAATGTTTTATCGATATATATTTTCATAGTTCTGTTTCTACTATAGAAAAATAATCATGATACGTGCATGTACAGCGAATAATAACACTTTTGCTTATCAGAAGTTAATACATGCAGTTTACCATTTTTACTTAATTTGTAAGGCTACTGCATGCCCCCGCCCCCATACGGGTCTTGACCATGAAACTTAGGTGAAAAGCAGTTAATATTAATCATAGTATCATAATTGTTTAAGTATGATAGCAGTGAATTGTTTTTATTATAGTAAATATCATCATCAGCATGAACAATAGCGATATCGAATCCAGGTACACAGGGTAACGTCTTTAAATTTTTTAAATAAAAACACAAAGATACTGTCTTCATCTGTTTTTAAATCAATAGTAATTTATGTAATACGTTTACTATGTTTTGTACACTGTTTTGTTATTGTTATATCTTTTATAGTCAATATTGTTGGAACTTGTATGTATCTTGCAATAACAAGGACTAGCTGCTGCCTCGACAGAACCTTACGGTTTTATTTACAGTTTTCCCCAATTCATTTCTATTGATTAATTTTGTATAATTCTGGTATATCTGTTAACAAGTTTCCATTTTGTGTGTGTTCGCTGTTTTCTATATCGTATATAATCTGTATTTTATACTTTCATAAAATGTGTTTTTATGGATTTGAATTGAAATAAACCTTGAACTTGAACGTGCCTCCTGCATAAAACAATCTGCAATATCAGTTTGTGCCCCCGTCGAAATCTCAAAACTTTCTCTCTTTAGATATTTTTGTTACCACCTTGTCAGATACTTAATACGCTAATGAAGGGTATATACAACGTTATACTGAACAAGAACAACATGATGTAGGAGCTGGGGAGAAGAAGAAAAAAGGGATTTTTTTTTTTCCCTCGGGAAAATGTTCATCATCATTTGCATAAAAACTTGAAATCGTACTTGTATATAATCATCATCATTGAAACTGCCATCACAATCGTCATCATCCCCACCATCGCCTTATACAAACATCAATTAATATAACCAATGCAATCCGGGCAAAGCAGGGAAAGGGGGACACCACCGTTGATGCAAGTCCAGAATTAAAAAAAAAAACAAAAACAAAAACAAACAAAGAAACAAACAAGACCGAAGGTGCATAATGATGAGAGAAAAAGCTCACAATTTCGGTCATGTGCATGAATGTTTGTGCTTGCATTAAACCTCCTGACTTATTCACGAGACCGAAGGCCGAAAAATTTGGTCAACAGTGATTGACTGTACACCTGCGATTTCTTTTACTCCAGGTGCCCTTGGCAGTCCATTTCTTTTGAGGCCGCCATCCTAGTCAAGCATCGCTTATGGTCGATTGCGGTCTCCTGCACTTTTCCACAGATAGTTCGGATAATACATTAAATTTACA
The DNA here is from genome assembly GCA_037976565.1 of Mesocentrotus franciscanus. Classification (NCBI taxonomy): domain Eukaryota; kingdom Metazoa; phylum Echinodermata; class Echinoidea; order Camarodonta; family Strongylocentrotidae; genus Mesocentrotus; species Mesocentrotus franciscanus. Next base: position 22,095,783 of record CP137666.1, on the reverse strand, counting down.
ATAATATGTTATAGAAATATTAAGTTCGTTATTATTATGTATATACGTAAATAACATTTTGACATGAACTTATTATTGTTTGTATATTTTGTATTATACCTTACGTTTATTTGTTCTTTTTTACTTAGTTATTGTATTTGAAAAAAAAGGAAATATAATCAAAATCAAGTGTCAAATCAAGTGTCAATTAATTTGTTGGATACTTAACGATAAAACAGATTAAGCAAGTAAAAGCACACCTTATAAATTGAGCGCAAATGAACAGTCCCTTTTTCACGATCACCCCGTTCTACGGAAGTTTAAGCTAATTCTCATAAAATGAAAACCGCGTGATATTTCACACAAGAAGCTGTTTTTCGTCAATTCAGCTTTGACTCACTGAATATCCAACTACCAACTGTTCAATAATGACTTTCAGAAGCATGACAAATTTTTCAACTTCAACTCCGCACGCATGTCTCTTTTCGGAAGCTGCTTTGATCTTTTCTTTTCTTTTCTCCCCGACTCACGCAGATAGTTCATTTCACGCCCTGATAATAATTATAAAACACTTTGTGCCTCTGATTGCTTTATGCACTCACTGATTTGAAGAAAGAAAAATCATATAAACCTTGAAAATGTCATCAACCAAATAGTGCAGGGAGAAACGTCAAATTATTTACTAGCATAGACTGATGGAGGGACTTATACCTTAAACAAAAATCAACAGAAATCAGAAATAATGGATGGATGACAATATCAGACAAAATATTGGAAAATGTAAACAGTCGTAGATCAGTGCAGGCAAAACACAAATTTGATGTCTATGGACTCTACATACACAGTGCCTTTCCAGTATCAGACAATTTAGAAGAAAAAAAGCAATCACCCAATAGTTTTCATAGCAAATATAACATGGAACTTTATTTGTATTCTTAATACATGAAAATAGGTGATTTATTTTGGTTTGTATCATGTAACATGACAAGTAAGGGGTAAACCTCGGAAAAACCTTATAAAGAATGACAATGGTCTTATATACATGTACTTCAAATCGCCATATTATTTTTTTACTGGAATGAGTCACCTGATATGTTCAGGAGGTCTGTCATGTTTTATTTAAGGCTTAACTTGTGATAAAGGATCAATTAATCTATCCTAGGTAGACCTTCCGCTTCTCTTAATTGGAACAATGAGTATTAGCTTTGAACCTATACGCTATACGTTGGTGCATGCACAGCGGTTGCTACATTGATTGAGAACCATGCTTCGTATCGCCATTTGCATTCCAAGTTTGTTAATTTGGAAGTTTTCTGGAGTATACTCCAGGTAGTAGAGAATTATTTACCAATTCTTCATGAATGGACATTGCATTGCATTGTGATTGAAATATGTGATCAAAATTTGGAATTGATTCGGACAAATACTAGACAGGAGCGTGATTTTGGGGTTAATCGATTTGATCATCAAGACCTCGCGGTGTGAACAAAAATATACGGGTTTCAACTTTAGATATAATCATATTCACCAAAACATTTTATGTATTTAAACATATTTATTTGAGTATAAGCGTCAATCTTTCGTGGAAAATCTAGAGAGAGGTTCTTGGCCAACGGGGACACTGGAAAAATGAGCTCAAAATCGTAAGTACATATATATGGATAATTTAAGTTTAACTAGATATAACTAAATATTCATTATCACGATGGATTTTCCCTATCCGTTTCGTAATTAAGTCCTGTATATGATATATTATACCTATATTAACTTTCTGAGTTTTTCATTCTTTATTTCGGTTATATTCCCACTTTGTTTTAAATGCAAACTTCTTGTTATACCTTCAAAACCAAATAAGATTACTACACAATACTTGGGTAGCTTTGAATTAATATCAGCTGTAGAGTCGAGTTCAACCACGAATATTGAAGAATGTAGGTGTAAACGTTTGAAAACAACGATGTGTTTACTGACTTATATAATATAATAGCATTTAAACTACTTTCATAAATCATATAGAGAATACTATCTGTGGTGATGACATAAGTCGTGCCTATACATGACTGTGTTGTTGTTTTCTGTTGTGGTTATATAATATATATATATATATATATATATATATATATTTACATACACTGCAAATTCGTTGTGTAACGATTTTACACAACTTTGGGTGGTTCACTCCTTACACAGGGGCTGTGTTAAGTTGTTTTAAAAAAAATTACACAACTTTACACAACGAATTTGCAGAAATTTGTTGAGTAATTTTTTATTTACACAACTACACAACCCCTGTGTAAGGAGTGAACCACCCAATGTTGTGTAAAGTCGTTACATATACGTTACACAACGAATTTGCATACATTGTAACAGGAAGTAACCACAGTTGTATATTTAGAGCCAGAGGGGTGTTAACTCCTATACCTGTACTTTAACATGGAGTGCACGACCTTCTGGCTCCAAACAGACTTATGATACTGTTTCTCTCCTCAGATTCTTGTCGTATTCCTTTCGTCTTGGTTGCGCCTGGTTTGTAACTGTAGCAAGCATCTCCCTGAGTATCAGCTACCTGAATTCAATACCCCGTTACGAGTCGAAGCCTGAAGGTAAGGAAATAGTTGACAGACAATGTCGTTTTTCTTTCGAAGGTTAATCTTTAATCCGAAAGTCACTCCGAAGGTTTAGGTTCGTAATTCTGAATATTCAATGGAACTATGCACATTTGGAATTATAATAGGCGGTGTCAGACACAATTTTCCCGATCCACCTTGAATTACCTAGATAATAGCTATCTAGCTAATTCACTTACAGAGGTGACAGACAGTTGACAGACCAAAATTTTCCGCGAAAAATCCCGTGAAATTTCTCGATAAGGGAGAATTTTCTTGGTTTGTTGTAGGATTTTTTTCGCGGGATTTTTCGCGAGATAATTGATGACAGACAGCGAATTATCTAGATAGCTATTTTCTACGAACACTGATTTGTTTCGGAATGACAAACCATATTCATTTTTGGAACTACGAATCTTGAATTATCAATTCCTTGGTATAGGGGATTTGTGTTTCGGAAGTATGAACTTTTGGAGAAAAAAAATGCGCCCAGAAAAAAGATCTCAGTTACATTTATCATCATTATTAAAGAGCTATATACCAGCATAGGCGGAGATCCGGGGGAGGGGGATGGGGGGATATACCCCCCACCCAATATTTGACCCGGGTGTGGCCTATGTAATCATCCCCCCCCCCCAATGTTATGCACATGTTTATGATAAAATCCTCACCGTAAAGGCTTTCATTTAAATTTTGCCTGTATAAAAGTATTAACCAAATCGCACGAATCAAGTTTCAAGAATCCGAAGAAGAAAGGAAGAAAAAAAAATCAGCTTCAGAGGGGGGCACATCCCCTTCAGACTCCCCCTGTGCGCGCTAACACGTCAGCAGGGGTGGCGAGGCGACTTCCAAAGTGGGGGGGGGGGCACCAACAACAAAAAAAAGGCCACCTATACAAAGGGAAATCACAAAGTGAAATTATACAATTTTTAAGATATTGGTATATACCCCTACATTGTGATACATTATCAGGGATGATTTCAAGATTTGTTTTTATATTTTTGATGAATGGAATCCTGTTCAGTGATTGGTCAACATGGCATCATGTGACCAAACATATCATTGCTATGATGTTACCGATAAGAAAAATAGTACTATACCGTGACGTCATGCATTTTACCATGGGACTATACCATGGATGACGTCATAGATATGCGATCGATCAAGATCAATGTGCTATCAGTATCGGCCCGGTCGGTCGTCTGCGCCTTGGTCTGCGCTGAACTCTCACTGAACTCTTCAGTGACCGTGCGTGCAGTGGCTGCTAGCTGCTCTGCATAATTTATTATTATTATTATTATTATTTTTAATGAAGGTTGGTTTGAAAAATATAAAGCAAATATACCATGCACTATTTCAAGCCACTAGTGAAATTATGGATGCCTCGGCGGCAGAAATAGCACTATTTTCTTCGGGGCTACGCCCCTCAGAAGATGCTATTCCTGCCACCTCGATCCATAATTTCAACTAGAGCCTCTCACTGCATGGTATATTTGATTACTATTTATACATTATACAATAATTTGCTTAAGCATCATATAATACTGGTAGGATTATTCCTTGAAATGCACTGTGCGCTGATAACGGCTGCCGGAGCTAAAGCTAGGGTAATAATTTCAAAGCTCTTTGGAAGCGCATAGAGATGTTATTTCATATCGTATTATGCGCTATACAAGAACTGAACTATTATTGTTATTATTATTATTACTTTGCAGATGGGTGTGATAGTCTGAATATTCATTTGCGAGCGAGCGGAGCGAGCGAGAAAAAAAAAGATTTGTGAGGTCGCAGTGCGAAAATTACATCTTATAAAGAGGAAAAACCCCAATCCTGGTGGGGTTATAAGCACATTCCCCTTAACGGAAGACTGAAAAGACCTTTGATAAGTAACATAATAACTATATCATCTATAAATGCGAGCGAACGTAGCGAGCGAGCTTGGGGGAAATTACTCTCAGTCGCTTTAAATTAGGGGCACGTTTAATGATGAGAGGAAAAGGGGCCACTTATCGAAAGGGATAAAGACACTTCTTAGAAAAGAAAAGGAGCACGTGTCAAAGTACAAAGGGTAATTATCAGAGGTGAAAATGGGCACTTCTTACACCTGAAAAGAGGCACTCGGCGGAGATGAAAAAGGCACTTATGAGAATGGGAAATGGGCATTTGTCGACGGAAAAGGGGCACTCATCATATTTTGATAGAGGAATTTATTAGAGGTGAAAAGGGGCATTTATGACAAGGGGATAGGTCTCTTATTAGGAAGGAAAATGGGCACGTATTATTGTTAAAAGGGAAATTATCAGAGATGAAAAGGGGGGTAATTATGAGAAGGTGAAGGGGCACTTATAAGAAGGAAAAAAGAGCATTTATTAGAAAGGAAAAGAGGCACGTGTAAAAATAAAAGGGGCACTCATCAGAGATGAAAAGAGCACTCATCAGGAGGGGAAGGGGCACTTGTCAAAGTAAAACGAGCATCTCTCAGATATGAATAGGGACAAGTATCGGAGGTGAAGAGCGCACTTATCTGAAGTGAAAAGGATTAACTTCTCGTACCTGAAAAGGGTCATTTACCAGAGATGAAAAGGGGCTCTTATGAGAATGAAAAGGGACACTTTTCATAGGTGAAAATGGGCATTTATGAGAAGGGGAAGGGGCTTTTGTTTTAATGGCACTTATCATAAGGAAAAGGGGCACATGTGTAAAAAAAAAAAAGAAAAAAAAAAAGAGGTGCGCTTATCTATGTTAGGGGTAGCTCTAAAAAGGGGAATGGGCACTTCTTACAAAGTAATCTTACAAAGTAAAAGGCTCTCAGATTTGAATAGGGCAATTATCAGAGGTGAAGGGGCACTTCTCGTACCTGAAAAAGAGCACTAACTAGAGATTAAACAGGGCACTTATGAGAATGGAAAATGGACACTTATTGCAAAGGAAAATAGGAACTTGTCGAAGGAAAATGGGCACTTATCAGAGGTGAAAAGGGGGAAGGGGCACTTTACAAAATAATAGGGGCACTTTTCCTATGTAAAAAGGGGCACTTTTGGGGTACTTGAAAAAGTGGGGGCACTGTGCCCCCAGGAGGGCCGTTTCTGCGCGTCAGTAAATCACCCCCCCCCCTAACAACAGATCTCCGCCACTGTATATCACCATCGACTTCCATTTCATATGGACCTACCCCATTACGAATCGAAACCTGAGGTAAGAAAATATAGCTACATATCAACTCTCACTATACCTCATCTTGATCAATTGTTATAGTTCCTTCTATCGTAATAATTAAATATTCTTGGTATCTAACAGAGAACGATTATCTCATGCCAAAATTAATAAATTTGTTCCGCCCCAAGGCCACTTGTTGCATAAGAATATACGTGATCTTTCTATTCTCCATTGTTCACCCCTATTCATCAGATACAAGCTGTACTCAATTGATCTTTGCTTTAAAAACATTGATTTTTTTCAGTAGTAAACGACCTGCATGCACATACATTTAATTGATATTATCATGTATATAATAATGCATTTTGTTTCTATTAAAAAGCACGAATCACGAAACGAAAGACAAAAAAGGAAAACAAATAACACTTGAACACCATTATAAAGATGTATTTAGCAGTTTTCGAAACTAGTTCGTAACTACAGGCCTAATATTTATGTCGTTTCTGAAATCAAATTAGATTTGGCTGTTAGATTGGCACAGCCAGTAAATACAACCTCCCCGTTTGAATTAATATTATACTTTCTATAATTTTCGATGTAATCTGTATTTCTACAGACCAAAAGTTGGTTGAGAAAGCCGAGAAGTTCGAAGTGTACAATAGACGGGGATGTGCTCCTTGCCCCACTGCTGAAAACCATACTCGTCATTGCTATCCTGATCGTGGCGAATTTCAGGCAAGTGTATTACGAATGGATAACCAATCATCATCAACTAATACAAGTGATTCACAATGGTTTGAAATACAAGTACACATAATATACTATGTACAATGTAATGTAAACATGATATGGTTCTATTATAAAAATTATTATAAATTATAAGAGATTCCGATGTCAGCGCCCCCCCCCTCACAACCTAGCGAGACTATGCCCATACGCCTATAACTCTTTTGCTCCTTATCCCATTTATGTTTCCTAGTATAGGCCTACGTACAGATAATTTATACAGGTTTCCCGCCCAATTTCGTCAACGTTGCAATCCGATTTAACGATGCGAACATTCAATTTCGAGCGAATGTGAATGATCACCGAGATCAACATTCAAAAAGCTAACTAGTTCATTCAATTTAATTGTATTAGCATGCGATTTCATGATTTTCTCACATAAACGTGTAAAAAGCGCGTTCAAATTAAAAACACACGCAATTGCATTCAAATTCGCACCTGCACCGCCCTGATGAACGTTAAGATATTCAAATTCACGAATAGGCAAGCGTTTATAGCATTTGGGCAGTCTTTTTTTAATATTTTTTTTTACTATTTATGTTCTTTGCAATCTGCATCTGTTTGAATAAATTATGCAAACTTTATGTACCTTGAAGTGGGACCTTTGCCTTATATTGAAATATCTCATTCCTCTGACAAACCGTCATCGAAGCAAGAGCTCGTAAAACTCCACTTTCACACGCATACATGACTATGGCGGCGGCTCGAGGAGAGTACATGAATATCTCGAATTAAAAATGAAAATGAAAATTAAATGATATAATTGAAAACAGTGAAAAAAAGTAAATATGACGTGAAAAAATTGCGTAAGAATTACATAGAACTACAGAACTTGTTTATATTGATTTAATTCGAACGTTGAACGTCTATCCAGCTGGCGCGAAATTGAAAAAAAACTTCGCGTCAATAAGTTGAATGGATTTCTCTCTAAATTGAATGAAATAAAATTTCAAAGGAATGATATTAAACGAAATTGAATGCTCAAAGAATGAAAATGAACCATGAGAGCAGAGAGTTGACGAAAATCGTTCGAACTTGAACGCCTATTCATGAATTCAAATGCAACTCTGATGAAATTGGATGGGAAAACCTATAGTATACTCCCAACTTCACTTAAAATTGCCCTTCGTTTCCCTACACATCCACGATATAGCTAACTTCTATAAAAGAAAGAATGAGGATGCAATTTCTGTACTTTACACGATCGCAAATGCTTTTGAGAAATCTACTCAATGGCAAATTCAATGGCTTATGGTATGTTCCATAGAAATTACACTCATAAAAAGGAAAGTGGACACTACTTATGACTGAGATTTTCAAATAAATATTTGATATAAACTTATCTTTCATATATCAAAATAAACATAATTTAACCCTCTTTAAGATGATATGCAATTGGAATCATACCATTTACGCATGAGTGAGCAAAGCCATTTAATAATAAATGTTCTATGATATTAGATCATAATCATGCAATCATAATTAGGAAATGAGGCATCTGGCCATTCAAAATGTTGATGAGCATTTCCATCTTGTATGGAGTGAATTAAAACAATGAAGAAGGAAACAAAATCACGAGAAACACGAAAGGAGAACCATCTTGACCGTGCTTGTTAAAACCATGCATTCCTGAGACTATAGTTGACATCCAGAGCTCAATCCTCCCCATTGCTTCTCACTCATTGTTTTCATTGTGAACAAGAATATCTTACAGATGCACATAGTAACATTAATTTGGAATGGCTACTTTATTGTGATGGTTATTTTACCTGACTGCTAAGAAAGCATAAATGCTTGTAAGTAAGCAACCAGACGGACGACGGCTTTAGGTCCTCTCCGATGGACCTGGTAGTGAGGATTAATGCCTTACCAAAGGGCACTAGCGCATCGACTTGGTTTCGAACCCGGGTCACCAGATAACGAGACCACTGCTCTACCAACTGAGCTATCGCGCCTCCTACTTGCTCTACGTTTGCAATAAATGTGTGATGGGTGTGCCAACCCGAGCGTGAACGTTCAAAACCTGACCTTATATACTTGATGTTGGTAGAGTATTAATTTTGCTTTAATTTTATATGTTTCATTGAGGTTTTAAATGCAATTTTGGAGCAATAAAGAATGTCCATTTTCTTTTTTGCCGAGTGTATATTTGCATTACGTGTTACGGCATTGTCAGTTTTCGCTCATTTAAAAAAGCTCAACAGTAATAAGGTTGTTTTCCATTGGGGCCTTGTCACATATTGAAAAATACGTTCGTAAACATTGCGAATCTGAATACATAAAATGACAACGGTATATAATAAATACACGTAGTTAAGACAAAAGAAATGTAAAGTAATAGCTAGCTTCACTGCAGAATGAAAGACTGTGTCCTTATTCATAATGGTTTAACCGCCTATGGTTGATATCTTGAAAGTCTTTGCGATCGTGCTATTGTATTAACTATACATAACGATGTTTCACAATATGCCTCTTTCATCATCAACCAGCAGAATGCAAAAATCGACATTGAACGATGGATACCTCCTGTTGATGAACTGTATGATAGGCTTGCTATCATAACTGCCATTTCTCAAAACCATTATGAAGAGGTCATGCCTTGGATTGCTACTATTCAGGAGTTCATGCCAGAGAAAACCATCATCCTCTACAACATAGGATTAAATACGACCTCTCTACAAAAGGTAATAGTGCACGTTCCATGTTTTTATTATTATTGAATTGATCATTGGAAATACGTCATCTAAATTAATATAATTTATCAGGGGATTTTGAGCTAGCCAGTAAAGGCAGTCTATCTTTAATAACAAATTACTAATTGTAGGCAGAGGCGGGGGAGTGCCCCCCATTAATTCAAGAACCTCAAAAAGTACCCCTTTTTACGTACGAAATGTGCTCCTTTTTACTTCACACAAGTGCCCCTTTTTACCTTCTCACCAGGTGCTAGAAGCGCCCCTTTTCCTGCATCTTTCCCCTTCTGATAAGTGCCTCTTTTCATTTCTAATAAGTACCCCTTTTTAGGTAAGAGAAGTGCCTCTTTTCAACTCTGATAACTGCCCCTTTTACTTTGACACGTGCCCTTCTTCCTTTCTTATAAGTGCCCTTTTCCCTTCTCATAAGTGCCCTTTTTTCCTTTCTAATAATTGCTGTTTCAAATAGTTATGATAACTTCCTCTTGGTACTTTTGATAAGTGTCCCTTTTCCTTTCTATAACTGCCCTTTGATCAGTGTCCATTTTGGCCTATATTTCCCATTTCCCATTTCTACCACCACGATGAAAGACAGTAGCGGGGCTGAGAAGGGGCGCAGTGCTCCAAATATCATGAGAGTGAACTGTGCCCCTTTTAGAATATAATCGTTCTCGTTTTCAACGTTATCAAACTTGTTCCTTCTCTAGATCATTTTAATGTATGAAAAGTGTGCCCCTTTTACTCTAATTATTAGCCCCTCTAAACTGAGGTGACATATTCTACCCAACTGCTAAATGAGGCATTCTTCCTACCTCTCATTTTTTTTGAACCCCATGCCCTTTTGAATTTCACAGAATACCGAGCTAATCAATTGCCCTAGCTTTGTTCAAGAATATAAAGGTTCATACAATAAAGGAGTTTTCAAACTCATTTACATTACCAAATGTCATGCAAGACATGTTAGTATTTCATTGATTAACACATCGTCTTATTATTCTTTCATTATGGGATTGTGCTTTTTTTAAACCCCGTCAGGATTTTAATCGAAATAATAAGGTCTAATCGGTCACAATGCGACCCTAGAAATCTTAAAATTTCGGTCGCTCGCAAATGAATCTTCAGACGATCATACATAACTACGAAGTATGGTGCTGAAGCAATATCTTGGACCGAGTAAAGAGAAAATGTTGAAAATCATCCCTGATAATTATTGATTATAATGTAGGCGTATATACCAACACCTGTTTCTTTCGCTTTGAGGTTACCCCTTTGTAGGTGTCCCCCTTTTTTTTTCTTCTTCAGAAAGTGTCCTTTTTGTTGGTGCGCCCCCACTTTGAAAGACGCTCCGCCGTCCCTGATTGTAGGAAATCACCAAATTATGAGAACCATAAAATAAATCGGATTCTCCATCAAAAGAAACAGTACGAAAAGACATTTCTTTCATTTCATCTTTATTTCACAAACCAGTGTGGATTTTTTCTGTTGGTCCTGCTGTGTCAGATTAATTTAAACAGGAGGGGGAGGGGGTGCATGAATCATGTGCATTGCATTCAATAGGTCATTTTCGTGATGTAACCAAATTGTTTACTGAAGTGCCTCGATATACGAATTATTTCATTCACCTGTTACGAAAAATTGTATATCAATAGTCAGAATGAAAATAGCATATATAACGTGTTGTTAGGTAGGACAAGCTATAATGCTTGTCCTACCTACCAACAACTAATGTATGCAGTTTGAATTCTGACTTCCGAAAAACAATTTTTAGTAGCCTCGGTCACAAATGCCATTACGAACTGCTACGAACGCCGTAAGAACGATTTTTAGACAATGGAAATTCGGGAAGACAATGGAAAAACAGGGAGATTCGTACGAAATTATCGTTCGTACGGACCTTTGTGACCGTAGCATAATGCTACAGGTGAATGAAATCATTCGTATCTATAGGCGCTTCACAAACGCTATTGGTTACATTACGAAAATGGCCTATTCTACTTTGATCCATTTACAACTTTTATTTTAATGTGTACATGGTTAATACGTAAAAAAAAAACATTACTGATAATACACCAAAGGTTGTAGATCAATGTTTTATCAACAACACATTCATCATTTTATTACCCCCCTCCCCCCTCCCGGCTTTCTGCAGGTCAAAAGCTTGTGTAACGTTCAGGTGCGAGAATTCCCTTTCAGCTCCTATCCGAAACATGTCAAGTATCTGCACACGTACGCCTGGAAACCAATCATAATTGATGTAAGTATCAAAGTATGTGCAAAATGTATTTCTTCGTCATTTGAATATGCTCTTATATAAGGGTTGAAGGGGTTCAGTGTCAAAAGGTACTTTAAATAATATGACTGCGAATGTGTATGCCGTTCCTTTTTACTTATTTGACGAAAATTTCTTTGGATATTATCTTGAAAATGAATCAGAGTGCCATATCGCTCAAGATTACTATATAGAAGATCATGATGAAAACGCATAGGTCTGCTCCACATTTATTTCAATTTTGTAGAAGTCCATAATTATGAGATCAAACCTTGTATTACATGTTTACGAAAATTTTAGAATAGCGTGTTAATATGCTGAATACCAAATTAATGAAGTTCAAATTAGTTGTTGAATTTAAGACATGGGTATGAAAAATAAAACAATACCTGTCTTAAAGGCCCGGCCCCGCTCAGTGTTATTTAGGTTACGCGTATGCTTGTTTCCTCCCTTTGAAAGCACCCTCTATCTCAGGACTGCCAACATTCCTGAACCCCCCTTTCGCGGGCTTTTCCTGCCTTGGAGACCCCCCTAAATAAGGAACTCTGCTCAATGTACCCCCCTGTCTATGATATTCAAAATATTTTATAACCCATTTTTTTAATATCTCAGGAGTCCAAAGAGAGAGAGAGAGAAGAAAAAAAATACCTCCTTTTTAAAGAAATCTCCGGGTGAAAAGTCAAATACATCCCCTTTTTTTACAATTCTCGGGCCGGACTTCGTCGCGCGAAAAGTACCCCTTTACCGGAGATTTTAGGAACACGAATGCGGTCCCTCCGATCCCGGAGTGGGTTGGGTTGGGTTGGGTTGGGTTAAAACAAAATCAAATTAACTTGACTATTTGAGTTCCCCCGTGCTGAATGGGGAAAGATACTGACATGCCCCCTCCCGATCTCGACCTCAGAATAAACGATTGACGCAAACTTTGGCACGGACATGTTAGACAGTTTATTCTCTTTGTACCTTGGACAAGAAACGAACATATGAGGTGATTAATAATGAGACCCATCAAGTCGGCTTAAAATGACATGACGAATTAATCCCACATCCGTAAGTATACGAGTCTTGTCTTCTTTCATCACTGAATGTCGTCATCTTGATAACTCCTTTGCAACAAGATGACAGCTTGAACCTTGAACCGTGAAGTTACAAAATAACTGCAGTTATGCCCTTCTGCCCAAACAGTCCGCGCTGATTTCCAGGAGGTCGCCCTTCCTGTCATCAGAGGGTTGGAACCTCTTGTATGTTCCAGAATCCTATAAACTCCAGGGGCTTGGGTTTTACTCACACGTTTGTACCATCAACTGATGTCACAGCACATCCTATCCCGGTTTAACTTGGAAAGGCTGCTTCAGGGATTACCTCGTCAAGGTTCAAGTTTCCAGATAATCCATTTTTTCCAGCTCCTTGAAGCTATCCGGGATCATGAAATGCTGCATCTTGGTGAGAGATACCATGATAAAATAATTTCCTCACGTATACACAATAAAATGCTTTAGTGTAATATAAAAGTCCATTTCTTTTTTCAATGTCTAAAATTAATACACTGATGTACATGTTCTGCTTTCTTGTTTCATTTTGTCATAGATAACCTTGCGGGAATTTGGCGCCATTTTCTGGGAGATTCGTCAATCCGCCTCAAAGCCTCACTGCGGAATCTCGTACCAATATCCTTGAAACACCATGGATACATGACTCACTTTCACGGCTTCGATCCCAAGAAAAAAGAAGAAATTCAACATCAGTACTATTTCACTCATCCCCAACTCTACGCTAACCTAGGTGTTAATAGAACAAAATACTATCAATCAGAAGACTTGGCGCCGCATGCTGCCGCAAATCGTCAACTCTACCTAAACAGCTCATACATACATGAAACCATCGTGCAACCCATGTTACAATGTGCTCTGCGGTATCGCTGTATCTCACCGCATGGAGCACGGCTGCCAAAGCATCGTTTTGACGCCTCCGTACTCGCTATTTTGATCTATAAGAATCTGAGAGGCGAGTGGACCAGAACGAATAATGACAATCGTGCATTTGATGAGGTGGTGTACCTTCGCAAAAATACGGTGGGAAATGAGAAGGTCAAAACATGTTTGTGATTGTATTGATTCTATATGTCTTTTGGAAGGGCAATTAAAGTTTAAGTGTTTAACTTATTTTGTTGAAAGGTATTCGTCGTATTTTTATTCTATTTTTAGTTTAATTTTTTACAGATTGCAGTGGGTAGTGAGTACTCATTTTTTTTAGCTCAACGGGGGGGAAAGTGATTTTTTTTCTTTCAACCTCCACCCCCCTCCTTGGGTGCCAGGGAAGGGGGCCCATCTTCTTTTTTCTTTTTTTTTAAAGGGTGTTTTTACCTCTTTTTCTTCTTCCTGGATCCGCCACTGCCCATACCTATAGTGAATGCAACTTTCAACAATTCGTAACTTTCTAATTTTTTTTCCGATTTCATTCAAACTTTCATCAGTATGCTTCTTTGATTTTTCTGCTTTATTCCAGACAAGTTTGCTATCAAGGATGGATTTCCCTTTAAATTGTAATATTGTTACTATGTAGTGATATTGCATTAAAAAAGAAGAAACGAAATATAAATTATAAATTCATTGTTTTTCTGATGACTGCCGCTGGTGTGTTATAACATTACAATGGAAATAATGAAAAATATGATATTTTTCATTATGAAATATCATAGCAAATATAATTCTTCTTAAATTCTTGTTAAATTCTTGTTAAAAGATACACTGTACCTGAATATTGTCTCATTGTAAAATTTTGATTTTTATTGCAGAAACTGAACAAAGAAAATATAACTACAATATTTGACTCTTAAATTGTAATTCTTATTTCAGCTCATTCCACAATATACACAGTGCACCTATCATAATTATACTGTTATAATATCAGCATTAGGTTATAACTTTCCTTAAGTAATTAAAGAAGAGGTCAGTTGAAAACCAGGGGTGAGAGCACAAGAGAGAAAGAGAGAGATTTATAGAAATCACGTCTCCAGTTTCTATATCACCCTGATCTCCTTCAACTGACCACTATTTGGCACATTGTAAATGTCATTTTCAAATAAGAATCTATAACTGTAAACATACACATTTTAGCAATTCTATCTGACTGTATGAATAAATTTATGGAACCATTAGTATTGTAAATACATGTATATATTACGTCAAACAAAAAGGCAATACTGTTAGAAGGATTTTTTAAAGAATTGATAGCTTCTGATATATCAAAATTATGAAGTAGTTCTAAATTCTTTGGTGCCAAAATGAACAACAAACATGTTACATACGTGGAAGAAATTATTCAATTTGGGAGAAATTATGCATCCTTAAAGGTACTCAATCCCATTTGCAAACTTTACCAATCTAGCTGAAATTTTCCACAGAGTAAGATGATGGTATGTTTATCTTATGTGTGAAATATTAGAGCAATCTGTAGACTGGTATTAATTAGAAAAATAAAAAGATAGCTAAGAGATCGATGCAGTAATACCAACTTTGCAGACCAACGGCTCAGTCGATTCAAATTCTACTTGATCCGTGGCGAGCGCCAGCTAACGGTAAAGTGCTTCTAAATTTCTGCGCCAGAATTCTAGCAGACGACGTCTATGCAGAGGCATGTGCTAGCCAGAGAGCAAAGGTCAACTCGAGGAGCCTAGCGCAGTATAGCGTGTACAGTGCATGCATGCGGTATGTGTGAGCGATGCATGCATGCTGTGTGTGTGTTTGTGTGAGCGGTCATGCACTTGCCCATTCAGATTCTCTCTAGGTGTTTTCTCGTAGGCTTGCATGTCGTATTTTTTTCTCAAGGCTCATGTTGGCTTCCCCCCATGATATCACACTACCTAGTTCATATATACATGTTTATCTGTTTCACCCAGGGAGGTGGAAGTTAGAATCCAATTCCCTGGTTTCGCCACTGTCAATTAGTTTTGCCATTCCCGTTTTTTTCGTGAATGCATTAATTTTGTTTGTGTTGTTTTTAATGAAGTGACGAAATAATAACAGGAATCACGACAAAAAAAAAAGTAGCTGCATTGCTACCAAGTTGAAATAATATATTGAAGTTTTCACTCCCTCGATTCTCTTTGAACATTATAACTAGTACAACTAGTATATTGCCGCCTTGGCAGATCGAGAGACGGAAGTTTTTTCTAAAGAAGTTTATATGTTTCTTGGCCATTGATCGACATCTTTTATCAATCCTTTACAACCCCTTTCCCATATATCCTCTTTTTTCTTTTTTGTTATAAGAAGAATCCCTCAAGTTTTCCCTCGTTATCGATCTATATCCTCAAATATCGCTCATTTTGATCTACAATCCCTCCCAGTTCTTCCTGGTTTCAATGAAAGTTTAGCTTACAGCCTGTAATCTAGCTCACGTACGCTGTATCATGTTCGTTTTCATCTCTTAATTCCCCCTCGATCTCGATATCTCACTCTATATAATTTGCAGTTCTAATTCTTTCTGTTCAATTAATTGCCGTATTCTCTGTAACATTTCATTATAATTGCAGGCCTATACTGCCTAGGTTCATATTGTAAGATTGAAGATTGTATGACTCTATCGACCCCGACCCCCCTCGGGGTCATGAGAGTAGAAACATACAACTAGATAGTATCAATATAACAATAGCATATAGCAAAGATAAAATTATTTTCCCTGTTAGTTTCACACGACCAGTTTGGGCAGCGTGTTTGCATGGCCGGCCCATGTATTTGCGTTATGATGAATATGAACTTCATACATTTTTATATCCCATTTCTATTTTCCCTAGGTTTTAATTTACCTGTTCATCCCATGCACCCCCGTTTTGACCCTCTGCAGCTTCCCCGTTATAATTGAAACTCGTCGCAATATGATGTTATATAGTGTAACATAAAATGTAAATAAACTATACTGCCTTCACGTTGCCCCCCATCCCGACTCGCCTGCAGCCATCACATTCGACAACTTTCATCATTACATAATGAATGATTGCTGTGATATAGCGTACGTATATAGTATACGATTTTGACCTCCCTGACTAAATTATATCCATATAAGAATGGGCGACTCAGACGCAGAAATGACTGATTCTTCTATTGATTCTTCTATTCCTTCATCAGATGACGAGGTAAATATAATTATCAACCTCTGTTTGTTTTTATCTCATGTATTCAATGTTCTTTTCGATGTAGGCCTATTTATAACCCGCTTGGCCGCTATATATTTCTATGGTGCATTTATATGAACGATGCGGTTCCTGTTAGTTTTATCTTAATTTTTTGTTCTTCTTTTCATTAAAAAAAAGAGATAGAATTGGAAAGGGGAGGGAAAAAAGAAGAAGAGAGAAGCCTATAATTTTATACTGTTATCCACATTTTAAAGGTACTATGTCCCATTTGCAGGCCCAAAAAATGAAAAGGTTTAAATTCCAACGGCATTTGAAAGACAATACTAATTTAGAACTTTCCTAAAAAAAGGGGCTTGAAAATGTCTTTAAGTGGGAAAATAACGACTATTAGTTGTCGAATCGACTTAGGAGCTATAGAGCCAGTAAGTAATAGTCTGATTTTTCAGACCATTGTACCGAATGGTCGTACGTTTTATGCTGCGCAAAGATTCAATCAGTTTAATTTTGGCCATTACAAGAAGTGGGTTATTGATGTAGACAAATGCTCATGTACCCTTTACAGCTCATTTTATGTATGTTATTACCAAAGATGAAAAAGCCAGTCAGTCACTCAATAGTGTCTGACAGTGAAGTCTAGCAAGTAAACGGGTTTCCTTGCATAATTTGAATATTAGGACACTGCTAACGTTTAAATTTCACAGATAGGACATACATGACATATTCATAATTCCTGCAAAGTTCTACAGAATTTGATGTTGGCTGCAAAAGGGACATAGTATCTTTAAAAAAAAAGAAGAAAAAAAAATTAATAGTAACAAGAAAGGCGTTGGTGATTATAGTCAGTTTTTGACTGATTAACATTACAACAACAAAAACAACTGTTGCTGCATGGTCGAAGAGAAGGTTCATCGGTGTTGACTGTTGAACTTCACTGAATTTGGTTTATCATAGCAATCGTAAACATACACTGAGTAAGAATTTAACATTTGTTTAACTTGTATATATATATATATATATATATGAGCGAAAAATTATTAAAGTTGATTAGAATTGACGAAAAATATTATTGTTGTTAGCCTAACCTGTAGGGGGATGCAGAACAGAGGAGGCCCTCCTGGGCGCCAGGGGCGGGGGCACAGTCCTCCACTATTTCAAGTACCCCAACTTTTTACATGGGAAAGTGCCCCTTTTTACTTGATAATTAATTGCCCTATTCAAGTCTGAGAGGTGCCCTTTTACTCTGACAAGTGCCCCTTTTTATTTGTAAGAAGCGCCCCTTTCTTAATGATAAGTGATCCCATTAAAAAAAAAAGAGCTCCTTCCCTTCTCATAAATGTCCCTTTTCATCGCTGGTATATTTAATGAACCTTTTCAGGTACGAGAATTTACTTCCCTTCACTTCAGATAAGTGCCCCCTTCACCTCCGACAATGGCCCCTATTCTAATGTGAGAGATACTCGTTTTACTTTGACAAGTGCTCATTTTCCTTCTTATAATTCCCCTTACCCTGCTCATAGTTACCCCTTTTCATCTCTGATATGTGTCCCGTGATAAGTGGTGGTTATTTTACCTGACAGCTAAGAAAGCATAAATGCTTGTAAGTAAACAACCGGAGGACCGACGGCTTTAGGTCATCTCCGAGGAACCTGGTAATGATCATCAATGCCTTAGCAAAGGGCATTAGCGCATCGACTTAGTTACGAACCCGGGCAGGGATCTCCCTGACCCGGGTTACCGGATTACGAGGCCACTGCTCTACTATCTAAGCTGTCGCACCCCGACCCTATTTTAACAACCATGTGCCTCTTTTTCTTTTTAAAAAATAAGTGCCACGTAATTCCCCTTCTCATAAAAGCCCCCTTTCACCTCCAATAAATGCCCATATTAAATCGGATCGCTGCCCTTTTTCTTTGAATGCACATTTTTCTTATTAAAAGTGCCTCTTTTTCATTTCCATAAGTGCCCCTTATCAGGTGCAATAAGAACCATTTTCACCGCTTCTCTCGCTCGCAATTGAAATTTTAGACCATCACACCCAACTGCAAAGTATGATGCAATATCTTCTATATAGTGTATAAAGAGTAACAACATTGTAATCATCCCTGATAATGTAATCACAATGTAGAGGTATATACCAAAGTCTCCCAAAATTGTATATTTACCATTTGAGATTTCCCTTTGTAGGTGCCCTTTATTCCCAGAAAGTGCCCTTTGTTATGCCCCCGCCCTCTCTTTGGAAGTCTATCCGCCGGCTTTGGGGATGATTATTTTACTGACGCGTTAGCGTCGATTGCAAGCTTGCGCGCACATGGGGTAGTCTGAGGGGGATGTGCCCCCTCAGAAGCTGACATTTTTTTAATTTTTGAAACTGGATTCGTGCAATTTAGGCAAAATTTAGATAAACTCCAAATACAAAAATACCATTAACAATTCTCTTCAAGCAGTATTTTTATGATGACTGGTAGGTTTGTTATAGTCATTTTATAATCATGATCATTAATATCATAGTTGTAGTATGCCTACATTACATGTAGTAGTACTTGTTTTATTCCATATATGGAATTAGTTTCCATGAAAGCTCTTTTATTTCCATTAACTTTAAAAGAAAAAGAAATGGTGCTAGAATAACATGTAGTCTACATGTTTTGGTCAATTCTGAATACTCGTTTCTCATAATATATTATGACCGACTTTTTGTAGTTGCTAGAAGTTATAACCAAAAAAGAGTATACATGTCAGATGATAACAGAATCTGAAAATGCACAAATTTAACTTTTTATCTACAACTGAATAGGTGGGGGCTCCGCCTCGGCCTCGGCAGGTCCAGAGAGGAAGAGGCCGTGTACGCGAACGTGGCCGGGGCCGTGGGCGAGGCCGTGGGCGAGGGCGCGGAGTAGGCCAAGTACGAAATAGACAGCAGCGTGAAGCTGATCAGGCGCGGGCCCTGCAGGAGGGTAAGAAAGCAGAAATGACTTTGAATAAGAAAGCGGAAGGGGACCGGTCTTGTATGTGGAGACGACAGAGAAGTACAACTAGTGCGTAAGAGGATTTCGGCGATGGAGGAAGTATAGCCCTGCCAGTTCTCAAATTAGGAGCCATTAGGGCCTAGACTTTATCTAAATTCCTATTTTGGTGGAATTGGGCAATTCAATCTTTAACCTCGAAATACAAACTACAAGCTTGGACCCTTGCTTTTCCCCATTATGGTAGTTAATAGGAAGTTCACTGTAACAAAAGTTCAAAATATGTCAAGGGTCAGGGAAGGTTAATTATTGGATATCATTTTTAAAACTTGGATGACTTGGATGGCATCAACTTTCTAAAATATGACATTGGTTTATATTGCAGGAGAATATACAAGCCCTCCAAGATGGCGACGCGAGAGATCTCCTTTTCAAGTGGCGGAGAGAGCCAGGCATCATCATAGACATCCTGGCAGCTGTAGCTGTCGACGTGGATGCACCAGTCGTGCAACCTGCCGGCGATGTCGCCTGGTGTGTCTGCACACACTGTGTGCAGATGGCAACCGACAGAAGAATGTATGTTGTAGGAACCGGGACAACAACTGTTTGTCCCGTCAACCAGTAAGTATATATATATATATTTTTTTTTTTGGGGGTATGACAGCGCTTTCGCTCGCGATAAAAATTATGGAGAAAATATTATGAAGCTATATTATGACGAGTCAATCACACACACCTTCACGCGTATAGGAGGTATCAATTCTTTCTTTTTTCCAACTAGAAATTATTTTATGTGGGTGTCATCATGGACAAGTACGCTAACCCCCTCGAAACCCGCCCTAAACACTGAGTTATGTGATTCCTTATCAGCGGAAGGGCTCATTATTCCTCGGCGATAATATCAAATAGTTATGTATCTGAGATGGCCAGATGCTGTAAATCAATAACCATTTTCAATATAATCATTAACACTTTTCAATAGGATCAGCTTAAATATTTTATGTGTGAAAACTAGTCATTGTGGTCAAGGGCGTCAATCCGAGTTTGAGCAGGGGAGGGGGACACAATATTACATGTCACCTTTACAGTTAGTTTCAAAGTTATACCACGTTATGTTGCTACACACACTCTCTCACTCTAGTTATTCTGTTTCACGGCATGTACTTTCATTGGTGACCGGTTCATTTATTGTCTTTTTTATCTTTACATTATAGAAAGAAGACGATTCGTTGTACCGTTCTCGACTCTTAATCCTTGTCTGTATTCAGTCTACCCCCTCCCGCGCGAAGTGTGGAAGCGTTGACGTTGCATTAAATTATTAGGGAAAGAAGACGATTCATTGTACCGTTCTCGACTCTTAATCTTTGTCTGAATTCAGTTTCCAACCTCCCGCGCGAAGCGCGAAGTTTTGACGTTTCATTTAATTATTTAAAAAAAAAGACGATTCGTTGTACCGTTCTTGAATCAATCTTTGTTTCAATTCAGTTTCCCCCTCGGAAGCTTTGACGTTTCATTAAATTATTAGAGAAAGAAGACGATTCATTGTACCGTTCTCGACTCTTAATCCTTGTTTGAATTCAGTTCCCCCTCTCGCGCTAAGCGCGGAAGCTTTGACGTTTCATTAAATTATTAAAAAAAGAAGAAGATTCGTTGTACCGTTCTTGACTCTTAATCTTTGTTTAAATTCAGTATCCCCCTCCCGCGCAAAGCGCGGAAGCTGTGACGTTTCATTTAATCATTAGAGAAAGAAGATGATTCGTTCTACCTTTCTCGACTCTTAATCCTTGTCTAAATTCATTTTCCACCCTCTCGCGCGTAGCGCGAAGCTTTGACGTTTCATTAAATTATTAGAAAAGAAGACGATTCATTGTACTGTTCTCGACTCTTAATCCTTGTTTGAATTCAGTCCCCCTATCCCGCGCGAAGCGCAAAGCTTTGACGTTACATTAAATTATTAAAGAACTTCTTTTCTGACAAAACATGGGGGACATTTCACCACCTGAAAATTAGTGGGGAGGGGACGTCCCCCCAGGATTGACGCCCCTGATTGTCGTACGTGATAATAAAGATGTCTTTGCTCGGTTTTTTTAATTTTTTTTAATTAGTCTGTATTGACCTGTGATAGGATAACTATAATAATTATGATTACAAGTAATATTTTATACCCTTCACCACCAGAGTTAAAACAAAAAGACTGTACAGTGCTTGTAACTTTACCAAGACTGGGCCAAATTTCGTATCATTTTGATGATTCCAAAACCTTGCAGTACGCAGCAATACTTGTATGCTAGATGATCAACCTTTTCTGATCGATTCCACACCGTTTCTTTCACAATGCAATCGCATGTCCAGAACTCAACTTTATCTTTAAATAAAGACTTTCTTATTCTACATAAATATAGCATGTTTCACTACATTCCATTACTGTTACATGAACCATCCGATTACTTCATTTGGAGGTGAAAATATGCTTTATGGAATGATAATATGAATGCAATATTTGTTACACTCACTATACACCGTCTATAAAACTCTGATCTCTAGTTCTCAATCTTTTTTTATACTATGAACAGGAACAGATGAGTAAGGCAACACTAACACATCAACGTATTGAAGATTGATCCTTCGTGTGATGTAACAATAGTTGTACGTAATATATGAATGCTATACAGAAGCACAGATCACTTCTGTCTACCTGGTAAGTGATTGAGTTCACAGCATGTTTTAAAGATGAAACTTAATCCTGCACATTTAGATGACAGAGGCATCTTTCATTTCATGAAAGACTAATAGAAAAAAAATCTATATACCGGTATGAACACAATGATAAAAGCATAATCCTAAAGATAAAGGAAGAAAAAAATAATACAACTAGAGAGTACTGGATGATGAAATGTCTAACTATATTAATTTCTTCTGTTGGTAGCAATTGTGACAGTTTTTTAAAACTCATAAATAAGTGAGAGGAGTACAGGAGAGTCAAGAGTACTAGGTAATATTTCAGATGGATTGTTGAAGAGTTGAATTTTTCACATAGGCATTCAAATGAAAGGGTAGCAACAATCAAAACAAATATTGTATACATGAGTCTTGAGAGCTCTGAACTTGTACAACACACATTAAACAAGTCAACGCAAAGTGTAGCATCCCCTTGCTGGGTACAAATAGACTATATTTAGCAATTTTTGCATATTTAATGAGCTGTGACCTTTGACCTTTGGCGTACATACTCAACATTACTTACGTTATTGAATGAAAACCACATTTTCGCATATATAATTAGGTATTTTTGCATATATGAGCTTTGACCTTTGACCTACATACTCCGAAATTGAACTTGGGCTGTATTTTGATACCATGAATAAAATATTGTCTGCAGTAATTCTGGATGCTTTAACAAGATTTCAGCAAACAGTAAGCTAAGATTACTGAAACATTCATAACCGTAAAAGATAGATTTTCATAAAATGAAACTCCCCGTCATGGCAGCACATTGAAGTCACAAAATGGACTCAATTGAAGTAATTCTGCAAGCGGAGAGTGGTGGAAGCATAATCTCTCTATAAAATCAACACATTTTCTTGTCTGTACAAATGAATTTCCCTTAAAGGGACTTGGTAACATTGTTTAGATGAGAGAAAATTGTGCTAAGGTAGAGACTTCAATGCTAGATGTAAAATTAAAGATAATCTGAAAGTTTGTGTGAAAACAGACCATTATTAACGATAAAAATTGGGAAAAACTGATCTGATCGATTCCTTAATTCTCCCAACTATATTATTACAATTTAATTACATTTTAGGTGAATGTAAATCGTAACTAAGCTATGCATTGGCTCTATATATCATTCCAGACATTTAAGTGTTGAAAGATTTTTAAAATCCTGTCTTATGTCTTATTTTTATGGAAAAACGGTTGGGAAAAATCAAAAACGGTTGGGAGAATTTACTGTTAGAAGGTGTTGACCAGTGACGCCTTCAAAGAAAACCATAAATATCTTTGTGATTTGAGAATTTTTTCAGGATCTTTTGCATGCTAGAGGGTTAGTACAGTAAAAGGAATATAATAAGTAACATTTCATACAAAAATTACGCAGTTTTTCATCAACCTTCAACAATGTTACAGAGTCACTTTAAATCAAAATTGTTGCAGAAAAAGCCATAACATGAACACATTTTATTTATGCATCGCCAATCTGTTGCAGCATAATCATTGAGTACAGTCCCATGCACGAATTTGGTGTTGGATCTTAAGCTATTCATATTTATGCATGACGTCACTGAGCGACCGTCGTCGTCGTGTGAAATTGAAAAGGTAACAAACAACAGTCAGCGTGCCTCGTCAACCCTGCTTCAAAATTGACCGCATACGTAGCAGTCCACAAGTAAACGTGCAAATCAAAAAGTCCCTAATGTCAGCATTGATCGCATCAGTTTAGCCTTTTATTGTTGGCTTAGAAGATCAAAAGCCACTTTAAAGACCATCAATGCAACTTACAAGTAGCCAATTCATTGGGATAATAAATTTTAAAAAATTGTTTCAAATTCTAGACAATGTGTAATTGCTCAACAAGCATATATATAAATTAATGCCCGTCAACAAATATGTTTTAATGGAGCGGATTGGATTAGGATCAAATCTAAGACAGCTAATGTTCTGAAAGAAACTTTCTCATGATCTCATTGACTTCGTTGGGTCTCTCTTGTTGAATGAAATGGTCACCTCCTTCTATACGCTCCACCTTGAGATCATCGCAGTACTTCTCTGTCCCATATGAGTTATCGGTGTGAAGAGCAAAGTCCCCTGTACCCCAGATAAGTAGTGTAGGGCATTGAATCTTATCTATTCTTGCTGATTGTAGGTACCTGACTGCCGCCCGGTAATAGTTCAGGAATGACGTTGTACGACCTTGAAAAGGGTATGAAGGTTAGAGGTTAGTCTCCAATCATTTGGAAATCATGATTGTACATTTAAAACTTGTTATAATGTAAGTTGTTACTACAAATTTTGCTGTAACAAGGTAATTCTGCCTGTCCAAATCATTTGCATTTTATTGTATTTGAGAACTGATCGTTTGAATAAAACATGATGATTTCTTTAATAAAAATGAGTTTACTTGTTACTGTAAAACTAGCCAAGCTTTTATTTAGAAGACTAATAGCAACATTTCCTAACAATACTAGGAGTTGTTGTCTGACTAACAATGCCAATCCCATGTCTATTCTTTACTGATCTCTTTGGTCAAATTTCCTCAGTTTGAAATTACTGCTTATCTATGACCCCTGAATATCAATAATAATTCTCAATACTGCTAAAAGATTTCAAGACCTCACCAAATGTAAGCTCTTCTAAGCTGTCAGTGCTAATACATGTACTTTCATTTCCATAAAAATATGTGATGATATTGCTCCAATTCCATCAGCCCGTTAGAATTTAAGGACTTTGTAATCACATCATCCTGGAGAAAAAAAGAAAGGTACACGTCTAAACTAAAACACAATAAAGCGATCATTAAAAAAAAAAGCTTTCTAGATACATGTAAGCTTTGAGGCTTTGTAGTGATAGTGAAATATTATTAAGTGGAAGTGAATACCTACCTGGTCTGCTCATGGAGTACTTGAAGCCTTCCACATCTTCATCTGTGGTAGGGCCCTTCTTACACGCTGATTTGATCATGGAATAGTCTCCCATCGAGACCAAAATTTCAGGAAGACAGGGTAACTGGAAGAACATAATATACCTATAGAGAAGTGGAGGAAGAAAGAAATAAACAAATACATCAATCCATTGAATAGTACCAAGTCTTGGATAACTAGAGATTAAGCCCAAGGGAAATGCATGTTAAATGAAAATGAGCTCAAATTTACAGGGGTGATGCAGGAAAACCTGTGATGTTAAATGGTTTACAAAAGACTCTCAAGCCTGTACCAGGTACATAACAAAATACAGTCAAACCTGTCTATTTGAGGCCATCTGAGGGAAATTGGCCACTGTAGACAGGTGGCCTTTCTAGACAGATTCCACAACAAACACTTCTTTCTCAGGAGAAACAAAATACATGGCCACTATAGACAGGTGTCCTTGATAGAGAGGTGGCCATTAAGACAGGTTTGATTGTATGACAATGTCAGGGGTCAACACTAAAAAGTGGTAAAGGGGGTAATCTCACGGAGCGGCAAATGCTTGCGAACGTAGCGAATTTGGGGTTTCGCCAGGGTTTGTAAAAGGTTGCAAAAGGTTAGTAAAAGGTTGCCAGAAAATTTGCAAACAGTTTTCATTGTCGCAAACAGCTTTTCTTTGCGAATTTATTTTTCCGCAAACAGTTGCAAGCGTTTGCAAAACAGTCGTAAAAAACCTTTGCAAACAGTTGTAAGACGGTGTCGCTGAAGTTCTTTTTGATTCGCCAATGCTAGTGACCAAGTGACCATATGGTTCCTATATAAAATCGACCCATTGAGTAACAGGAGTCAGCAAAAGGTCCCAAACAATCACAAATAGTGGCAAAGGATTGGCAAATAGTTCCTAGTCTTCGCAAAAACTGTCGCTAACATTTGCTCACAGTCGCTAATAGTCGCCAACTGCCTTTTGCAAACATTTGCTTAATTGTTGCGAATTGTCGCTAAACATCGCTAAAAGTTGCTAAATGTCGCAGAGGCGAACCCTGATTTTCGCCAACATTTGTCAGAAAAGTTGGTGAATCCAAAATTCGCAATGTTCGTAAGCATTCGCTGCTGTGATACACCCTTAAGGAACAATTGTTACAATGAATCAAAACATGAAAGTATCCTATCAGGACCCCCCCCCCTTACATAAAGTTTGAGTGGAGTCTTGTATGCTATCCAAAGCCATATGCATAAATAGACCACAGGGAACCTTAACAATAACATGACAGGAACACACACATTTGCAAGTTGTTTTTGTAATGATTAACACAGGCCATTTGCAATACATGTTTGCACTGCCTACTAATTTCCATGTGCTGTTAAATTCGCAATCCTACAATTCGCAAAAATTCACACAAAAAAAAAACTGTCACGAAATAACGGCTACAACTTTCTAGGGAATGTAATGATAGCAAAACGACATCTCACCATGACATCAGAAGTTGAGCTATCCCACTCTCCATCACTTCTGTGAACCTGCCAGGGTGGGGTGTGTTCATGTTGATGAATTTCTCTACCAGGTCTGGGTAGCGGGCAACAAACTGCCAAGCGACTGCTCCACCCCAGTCGTGTCCTACGATGACACACGATGTGTAGCCCAACACTTTGATCAACTCGCTCACATCACCTGCAATACATTGAGAGGAATAGAAATAATTATTACTTGGGAATGTTTTTCTTTTGAAAAACAGATATTGCTGCGGTAACTGAAACATGGCCTGATCACAGGCATAAGTCATCTATTCAAATAACAAAAACAAAACCCAAATAAAAGCCACATATTCTACTCAAGACTTTACACAATTTTGTATTGGTATGATTCCAGCATTCCAGAGATGCAAAACTATTATTTATATCATGTTTATGGCATCAATGTTGATTTACAGTAATTAATTAAGTGTGCAACAATAATATGGTCTGTGGGAATGGGACTTAATACTGTTTTAAACTGAAAGTTTGGGCATTATTGATACATTTAAATGTCAAAGCTCCAACCAAATAGAACATGCTAACTTTATTGAAGTACTTAAAGAAGCAGACTTAAAATATGAAAACTAAGAGGATGATTGACAGTGTTAATTCTTACCAACAAGTTCATCCATGTGATAATTCTTGACACCCAATGGAGCATCTGACTCCCCAACACCTCTCATATCGAAGGATACACAGCTACATCAAAGATAAACATAACAAATAGCAATTACGTTTAAAAAATCAACAACAAAACAAATACATTTTTTCTAGTACCGGTATAAGGTTTTGTAGAATATAAGAAATCATGGATTTAAAGAGAAGGTTGAGTTCTGGGAAGAGGTGAAAATAATTTGTGAGCGTTATCATTGTTATTAAGCAAGTGTGGAAAAACATCACATACAAAATGTTGCCTGAAAAGCATGGCTCTTCAAATGCCTTCATATTCTAAATATGGCATGTAACAACATAAAAATCGGGACGGATTTTTATGCCACATGTTCGTGTAGTCCCATTTACATCTTTCTGTGTACAGTGCTTGTAACTTTACTAAGACTGGGCCAAATTTCTTATCATTTTGATGATGCCAGAACCTTGCAGTACACACCAATACTTATATGCTAGATGATCAACCTTTTCTGATCGATTCCACACCGTTTCTTTCACAATGCAAATGCATGACCAGAACTCAACTTTGTCTTTAACATCACATTCCTAAAAAAACTTCACTACAATATGTGATATATGTAGACACCTCATTATGCAGCATTAACAATATAACTGTAATTTGTTACTTCATACTCTCTAACATCCCATTTTCTTTTTTTAAAACTTGTAAGACCTGTAGTCCTGTAGTCAAGTGACAACACACAACGTTACCCTGTCTATCACCTCATGAGCTGGGGAATATTTACCCTTGCCGGGTATTTTTATTCTAAAATTAGTTAACATCCATACATCAAGGGTAATGTGCACTACAGTTCATATACATCTAGGTTGTGTGAACAAACTCTATCCCATTAATTATACTCACTAATAATCCTTGTTGAATTCTCTGATCTGATGTCTCCAGGAATACCAGCATTCTGGGAAGCCATGGAGAAAGAGCATCAGCGGATGATGAGGATTACCAGACACAACCACATGAAGGTTCAATCCCTGCAAAAATGTAATGTAATACAGATATATCAAGACTGAAGAGTAATAATATTGATACAAAGTATGTGTAAAATACTTATTTGTATACATCAACTTTATAAAGAGTTGATTCTTATACTCACAAATAAATTAGATAATTGAGGATATATGTTTTTTTAACCCCTGACTGGGCCCTTGGGACTACCTATCATAATTCATAAAGTAATTCTACAGATTCTGGCCAGATTAGTAAAAACTTCCAGAACATCCTAAAAATGCTCTAAAAAAACTAAAAAAGATACTAAAATGATCAAATATACCTTCTTGATGCAGAATAACTAGTCTAAGGTCATCATTGAAGGTCATTTAGTTGAATTTTAGGCATTTCTTCTGGTAGTCAGGTGGCTTAGCGTCAAATTTATCGATTATCGTTACTTGCCGGATAAAAGCACCATTTTTGGTACACGGCTTCCTTAGGACTTACTAAACGATATTAGGCTAGGAGCCCCCAGCAAAAATGTCAATTTAAGGGTGTGGGGGCGGGGGCGTCTTTTTGGAGCCCCCAATTGATTTTATAACATTGATTTGTTGTTGTACAAATGCCAATTTTGGTACAGGGCTTCCTTAGGACCTACTGAACGATATTAGGGTAGGAGCCCCCAGCAAGAATATCATATAAGGGTATGGGCGGGCGTCACCTCGTAGCCCCAAATAATTTAGAAGGTAATATAACATTTATTTGTAGTTGTGCAAATGCCATTTTTGGTACAGGGCTTCCTTATGACCTACTGAACGATATTAGGGTAGGAGCCCCCGGCAAGAAAATCATATAAGGGTGTTGGGCGGGCGTCGCCGTAGCCCCAAAATAATTTAGAAGGTAATATAACATTTATTTGTTGTTGTACAAATGCCATTTTTGGTACAGGGCTTCCTTAGGACCTACTGAACGATATTAGGGTAGGAGCCCCCGGCAAGAATATCATATAAGGGTGTGGGACAGGGGCGTCGCCTCATCGTTACTTCCCAAATGTTTGCCGTGAATCCCGTGAGAAAGTGTAGATCTATATAGATCTAGACCCAAGTCTTCATTTTTAGGAAAAATACTCCCAAAAAGATAAGAAAATTGACACGAAACAAGTAAGAAACACAACGACTTTTAAATCATGGCCATTATTTGAAGAAAAGTTGAATATTTACTTGAATTTTAGGTCTGTTTTAGTAGCGTATCTCTACGCCGGAGTTACGGGGTCAAAGAAGACCCTAGGGATAGCCTATGCTTCTGAACAAGCGCCATCACTGGCACTGCAGTAGACCGAAGATTTCTGTCTCTTTCGTTCGTTAGCCTCTGATTTGGGTAGGGTCGGCTCCTCTCTTTAGAGACAGAAGCCGACCATAGGCGCTCCTGTGAAAACATTTTGGCCATTTATGGCCAAACTCTTGCCAAAATACTACATTTTACCCGATGCATATCCGATGCATTTATTATTGTTAATTAGGCCTAGGCTAAACTACATCGGTTCCACTTACCAGATTGACTGTATGATGCATTTAAGGGTCTTTTTTCCGGATTTTCATCGCCGAAAATGAGCTCCGTGTTGAAATTCTTGCAGCCGTATTTTAAACTGTTACTGTGAATGGATGACGTCATCTTCCTTCATGCGCAGTAACAGTTTAAAATACGGCTGCAAGAATTTCAACACGAAGCTCATTTTCGGCGATGAAAATCCGGAATTAAATGCATCATACAGTCAATCTGGTAAGTGGAACCGATGTAGTTAGCCTAGCCTAATTAACAATAATATCGGATATGCATCGGGTAAAATGTAGTATTTTGGGCAAGAGTTTTGGCCATAAATGGCAAAATGTTTTCACAGGAGCGCCTATGGTCGGCTTCTGTCTCTAAAGAGAGGAGCCGACCCTACCCAAATCAGAGGCTAACGAACGAAAGAGACAGAAATCTTCGGTCTAGCACTGCAGCTGCTATTGTTATCGAATTAGAATATAGAATTCAAATAAACCACATTTGACTTTTATTTTGGCCCCCTCATCATGCTCATCACCTGATCACCTCATCAGTACGCCAGTACAGTGGTCACGTAATCTATTTACAAATTACAGCCTATGTAATTATGCGGGGCCGGGGGATTACTGAGCTGAGTATAGGACTAAGGGCCTACCTTCACTCGGACAGTTTTGTGAGTGCCGAGACTGGGGTCGTTCATGCAGGATGGTCGAGCAGTTCGCTCCTTTTTCTTGAACACCCATGCCCTTCCTCTGAAAATTAAAGATAACACCAAAAGCGAAATTCCCTTGCACACACTGTAGATGGCAAATGGAATCAGAATAAAGACCCCAATCGCTTTCCGAAGAAGACTAGCCATGCTTGTTGACTGCAAGAATCTTCAACTGTGAAGGAGGCAGACTCAACTATAGGCTAGGCTGAATGCATACGTACACTAGCCTATACTGTATGGAAGGCCGTTCGTGCCATTATTCGTTTGGGGCATACGTATGGAACGCGGCATACGTATGCATCTGCCTTAGCAAACGTATGCTATTTGACCAATCGCCGCCTGTTATTTAGCAAACGTTTGCACAGTGCGATAGCATACGTATGCAAGTTTATTAGCAAACGTATGCCCGTTTCCATACGTATGTTGTTTACTGCGCATACGTATGTAATTGATCGACCAATCAGGTACCTTGTATGTGTGTGTGGACGGTAGGTGCATATGCAGCGCAGACAAGCAAAAAGGTGCCGAGCACGTGGTGATCGACGCACGTGGTACTCTTACCGTCCCGGCAGGGGGCAGGATATAATGATAAATATATAAATTATTTCCCCTGCAGGCTTATGATTTTAAAAAATACGGAATGCAAACATAAATAATATGCATGCAGGTTCAGAAAAAGTTGAACATTAATTAATTCGAGACATGATAAATTCAAAGAAAACACAGAAAATAATAGTTATTGAAGTCCATGTATACATGCATACAGGTTCACACACGAAATATAAAGAATCAATTACTTTAAATATACCCCAAAAAAATTTAAAAATACAATAAAGGGAACAAACGAGAAGTAAGGCTGACGTGAGTTGTCATGAAACAAGATAGATAATTAAAGAACAAACACATCATAATATGCATACCACCTGTCAATTCATCATACACATTTAGAACAGGAATAGATTTTTTTGATTTTTTTAAAAATCATATTACTAATCTCGATGGAATTTAGTATTGTAAAAAGCATTTTATATTTCCATCCCATGATCACTGTCTCCCACGAGTTTGGAATAGGGTCGTATTGTCGGAGTCATCTCGTAGGAGGGGTTGGTAATCATAAAGCATATACATGTATATATGCCTATATTGTCTTACTGTCATGCCTTTGTATATTATATTTTTCCTTTTTATTTGAAAAGAAAAAAGAGAAAGAAAGAAAACAAAATTGTAAAAAGTATGCCAGGGAAATAACTTATTCTTATCCCTGTATTATATTCCAGAAAAGACATGTAGTAGAAGGTTAATTTTTGTCATTCCTGGTTATTGTCATCTTTACTCTTCCACTCAATTAGCCTATCAATGCTACACTATAATTTTGAAATTTGTTATCCAATGTTATACAAAATTGAGAATTCAAATCAATACAATTTGAATTTGAATTTGAGTTATGAAATATCCCCAGCCCCACCCCTACGCCTATATGATGACGACTCGGACATTCAGATGTCGGACATTTATATTTATTTTCGGAGGGCTGAGGTGGTTTCCTTGTAAAATATATCGTCTTGTCACCAAAGTAAATTTTCATAAGGTTGACACTTGACACTCATTTTTTTATTTTTATTTATTTATTTATTTATTTATTTATTTTTATTTATTTTTATTTTTTTTATTTATTTATTTATTTATTTTTTTTTTTTTTTTTATTTTATTTTTTTATTTATTTTTTTTTTTTTTGGGGGCGGTGTTATAGCTGCACGAAAATTGTCGGTAATATGTACTTGTACCCGGCAAGGAAATACTGCGGGAGGGTGGACCGAATGGCGCAGCGTGGTCGGACTGATTTGGGGCAGGATGATGGGTCGCGTACACTATTGGGGCACGCCTTTTTCTTTATTTGTTCAGAAATGTATGTTTTCAATAAATGTTTTCTACAAATATTCGGGGCCATGTGGCGTTCCCCCGCCTACGCCACAGCCGTGGGGTGTCCCCTATCCATTATTTCGATTTCTTGTTATCATTTTCTTTATTGCTAATTTAATTTTCAGTTGTTTATGGAAAGCGACCCTCATCCCATATTATGAATAGTGACCCTCATTTTGTATTATGAACAGCGACCCTCTTCTTGTATTATAAATAGCGACCCTAAAACGCGAACCATCATCCCGGGCCCACCCCCTCCCAATCAGCCTGACAACGCTGCGCCATTCGGTCCACCCTCCCTGCAGTATTCCCTTGATGCAAGTACATATTACCGACAATAAATATAAAATGTTGCACGATATATTTTCCATATCAGTAAGGAAGTTAGATTTGTAAGATTTTAAGCCAATTAATGAAATACGATTTTGACCGTAAGGCATTATGCGAGCGGAGGCATCCCCTGTATTATGTCTTTTAAAGTATATTTTACTTTTTAGCTTTGATAATTATATAGAGACACGCCCCATAATCTAGCTAATATATTTCCCCGCTCCTGTGGTGACAAAAAGGAAAACATAACACACATATAGAGACACGCCCCATAATCTAGCTAATATATTTCCCCCGCTCCTGTGGTGACAAAAAAGGAAAACATGACACACATAATAATCCTGTCGTAATTTGTCCCCCTTGTGGGAAATTCTGCCCCAACACCCTGACTGAGCTTATCCAGGCTACGCCACTGAGACATTAAGTAGAACAAACAGGCCCATTATCATAGCCATTTAAGGACTGAGTTTGCTTTTTCAGAAACTAGTAATTGTTTATACGCAATAATGTTTTTGTAGAAAGTAGCTTTTAGGACTTATGGACCCAGGCGCGGATCCAGGATTTCTTAGGGGGCCAAATTTGAAATTGTGCGAGCCAAACATTGGTACGTAATGGTGACCACTAAAGCAGTGGTGTAATGAGCAAAATCGTTTGGGGCAGAAAAAAATCCGCATCACCACCACTCTTACATGCAGGCCCTGCTAAACGTTTTTGAAAGTGGGTGGGGAGGCTAAAGTATTTACGATCAGCTAGAGCGTAACGTAAATCGGCGTGGGGTCTAGGGGCAAAGCCCCGGCGGGGTCAAGGGCTGAGCCCTGGAAGCTCAGGGCGTATGGGCATTTAATTACAGTCAGATGAGCATATTTTTATACCTTTTTTGTGACACTGGCAGGACACTAATTTGCTTGGTGTACAGGGGGTGGAGCCCCACAAACAGATTCCATAACCATTCAAGTGTTTCAAGAAAAAGTTAAGCAAACTTTGTCCTCGATGTAAATTCACACTAGCGTATGAGCTCTCCTATCCAGTCTAGACTCTTCGCGAGCGGTTTCATTGGAATCCACCTCTCGATTCCTAGCTCTTCTCTAACTCTCCTTTTCTCCCACTTTCCTTCTACTCTCCTTTTTTGCTATATCTCTCGGTGTAATATGTGAACATAGCTTGATCCTGTTTTAAGAATACTGTCTTAATTATTTTGATTGCCGTATTGTTTTAATGTTTTAATGTTCTCACATTTTATGATAATTGTTACAACATTGATGTGCAAGTTCAGTTGTTTTTATCATGTAAATTTAATGTAATTCAGCCTACGGGCTGCCAGGTTCAGTATTTAATAAACCGTAAACCAAAATCGTTACATGTCGTTAAATATAAAGGACCTTTCAGTCTTTTGACTCGACGATAGACGGTCAGGAGTATGAGTTTAACAAAAAAAGTTTAAGCACAAACAGGCGCGGTGGAGCATTTTCCAAAATGGGGGTCACCATCAAAATAGGGTACTTTCTGGAATATAAGGGGCACCTACAAATGGAACCATCAAAATGTAAATCTACCATATTTAGACATTGGTAGGCCTATATACCCCTACAGTTTTATGATTGTGATTACATTATCAGGGATGATTTCAATATTTGTTTCTCTCTTTACTTTGGTCCAATATACTGTTTAAGAATCATACTTTGCAGTTGGGTGTGATGGTCTGAATATTAAGAAAATTTTAAGATTTCTGACGTCGAGGGCAAAAAGTTTCATAATGAGAAAACAACAACAAATCCTGATGGGTTCTAAGCACAATTTAATCATGAAAGGCTGAAAATACATATCATAAGTAACACGATTATACCAAATATAAATGCGAGCGAGCTTTGGGGAAATAAATGAAAAAGTTGCTCTAAGTCGCTCTATAGGGGCGTATGTTATGGAGAAAGGAAAAGGGATATTTTTCAGAAAGAAAAAGGACAATCAGAAATTTTATTAGAAAAGAAAAGGGGCACATGTCATAATAAACCTCGAACCTGAAAAGGGCCACTCACCAGAGATGAAAAAGGTACTTATGAGAAAGGAAAAGGGGCATCTGTCGAAGAAAAAGGGGCACCTATCAGATTTCAATAGGGGCATTTATCATAGGTGAAAAGGAGTATTTATGAAAAGGGAAGGGGCTGTTATAAAAAAAAAAGGGGGGAAAGGGCCCTTTATCAGAAGGAAATAGAGTAATTAATGAAAAGGCTCCTCGCGAGTGCCGCCCTGAGCACAAAGCTTTAACGTGCATGTCTTTATTTCCCAATCTGTTTTATTTTCTTCTTTTGCTTTGTTTTCCTTTTGATGTCTTTCTTCATTTCCTTCTCTATGTGTTTGGCAAAATGTTCTCTTTAGTTCACCTTTTCCCGTTTTTCTCTAGTCTCTTTCTTGACCTTATATTTGCATCCCCTCTATCGTTCTCTCTCTCCGTCTCTCTCCCTTTCACGCGTACTTATTGGCACCCTTTGTAAAAAAAAGTTGGTCTTAGTGGAAACAGACAAATTCGGGGGAGATTATAGAAATCGAACAAAGAAGAAAGTCATGAAAATTGACACTCGAGATCGATAACTTTCTCCTTGTCAAGTTTGTCCTGATGTTTATAATGCGTAGGCCAGGGGTTTCTTTTCTTTTCTTTGACGGTCCAGAAGTGATTTCTATGAAAGCTGTAAGGTCCGAAATGACACTTGTATACTGAAGATAATGAGGCTTGTTTTTGGTCTATATCTGATCCAAGGAGAATTGTTACAGTTTAAAAAACAGAGCCGCCAGTGCTTCCACTCGTTTAAATAGAGTTTCCCGAAAAGAACACCCAATTTCCTGGAATTTGAAGGAATTTTCTTAAAACTTTCAAAATGCCTCTTGCGTGGATATTTTATTTGGATGAATCGCTATGACGTTTGAATATATATTAATTATTTAGTGGGCTTATTTTGCTTTCTAATAGATCCGTACATGGCAGAGCTTGAGGAGCCTGGCAGAGCCCCAGGATGCTCTTGAGATTATTTGACTTTCAAGAGAGAAATTGTCTTTAGGAGAAAAAAGAGGTTTTTTCTTTCTCTCTTATAGACAATTTTATGGGATGGAATGTTCAATCTGAAGGCTTTATGTGCTCTTTGAAAATAGCACACAATGGGGCAGTGCAATTTAAATTTTAAGGGATGGATTAGAGTTTTTATCACTCTTGAAAGTCAAATAGCCCCTTCATTTCATTTTAGAAATAAACTCTAATCCATCCCTTTAAATTGCACTGCCCCTATTGTATGCTCTTTTTAAGCCCTCAGATTAGGCACACGCTCTTAATACTGGACACAACATTCTATGGGATGATGCCCACATCATTGAGTTTGAAACGCACTTCTGGTCAAGAATGGTAGAAGAATGTATCTGCATAAAAAGGATAAATCCTTCACTGAATAGGGATTCTCGCTATACATTGTTACCTTTCTTCGCTCCAGTGATCTCGAGGCAGCAGACAGCAAGACGTGTGAATAATAAAGGTCCACGGGAGTGGTTGTTAGAAGCTTAAACTACAAAAAAAATCACGCTCTCTCCAATTTTATACAACAAAAGGTTGTCTTGGGAACCATTTCTATCTTTACGGATGGGGTGCAGGGGGCCAGCCTTTGCCGGGAGTCTTTAATAATAAAAAGGATAAATCCTTCCTTGCTATATTGTTACCTTTCTTCGCTCCAGTCAGAGTCCAGTGATCTCGAGGCAGCAGACAGCAAGAAATTGTGTAAATAATTTGCCTTTGCCGGGAGTCTTGGGGCGGAGCCCCAGGAAGTTCTTGAATAAAAAAATAGGAAATTTAAAATAGTCGTTACGAGCGATAGAAATTGTAATTTCCTCCTTGAAAGTCACATAGCCCCTTTCATTTCATTCTAGAAATAACTTCTCTTTCTCTTTTAAAGACAATTTTATATAACTTCTGTTTTCGTATTGTTGTACTTTCGTCCGCAGACTTCTTAGGCACATAATAGGGACTTTTAGATTTTACACGACGAGAACGTGGACTGCCACGGTGACATCCTTTAAGGTAATGTGACGTCCTTTTAAGGCACTGCCGGGCACGGGCCAGTGCCTTGAAAGAATGGCACGTGGCAGTCCACGTTCTCGTCGTGTAAATCTAAAGTCCCTAATATGTCAAGCCAACTCACTCGCAGTCGGAAATGTAATCTGTAGGCCTAAGTGTAAATTTAAGTTTCATGTTCTTCCTTTTTTCTTTCTTTCTTTCTCTCCCTCTCTCTCTCTCTCTCTCTCTCTCCTTTTCCTCTATCCTCTATCTTCTTCTCTTTTACATTATTGTCTCTTTTCCATTTTGTGTGTGTGTGACATGCGTTACGCGTTGGTGTGACTTTGCACATAAATGCCAGTTGCAGATTCCCTGTCTAATTACATGTATTGATCTCGATTTAAGATTTTAAAAAACTTTCTCATTAATTCTATTTCCGTTTTTTCTAATACTTACACTAATCTCCAATTTAAAAACGTCTACTTCCTCTCAAGACAACATTATATAAAGGATTCATTAATGCAAGGCTATCTCATGAGTCATCTCTCAATTTCAATAACTTCTTGCTTTCCTCATCTCTCAGTTTCTCTTGCTTTAATATTTCTCGTTACTTCCTTCCAATTGAGCTCCAACTTGATTTCTCCACATCTCCATATATTCTAGTTTATGCACTTTATCTATTCTTCAACTACAGGTAGATGCAAATATTACTCAAAATTCATTATATAAATCACACTCAGGGTACAGCCAATGGACTAGAATTGCTTCAATCTATATTTTACATGTATCATTAATATATGGTTTTAAAATGGCTATGGTGATGAGATGTCTAGGTAATATGTTGATGTGTTTGTTAAAATGTATTACCATGGTGCACCTTCTTGGTTAAAAAGATATATTTGTACGTACTGTACATGTATTAACGTAAGTTCATGCCTTTACATACCACAGTAGAAATCAAATATTTTATATTTGATGCAGAATAATATTAATATTTGAAGATTAGAAACACAAACAGATTCCATAACCATTCAAGTGTTTCAAGAAAAAGTTAATGTGACTCTCACACTCTGCCGTGTAGGCCTACCGTGTGCCACCGTGCGCGAAAATGTCTGCGGACGGTGGAGAACGGCGAGGGCACACGGTGGTTCGTTATCAAAGCGGACAACACGTTAATAGGGCGTTGGCGCTTATTTACACCCGTGGGACCCGGCGAAAGTTTTGGGCATGTTCAAAACTTTGGCCGGCTGGCACCGGCCGCAAGTAAGCGGCAAGAGGACGGTGTTGAACGGTATGAGGACGGTATGAATACGTTATGAAAACGGTCACACTGTATGAACACGTTCACAACACGCTCATAACCCGTTACAGAACGGTGATGAACGGGCCAAAAATGGCAGTCGTGTCATGACGTCAGCAGTCCGGGGACTCGCTCACAGGACGCTCCGAGCGGTGAGGGGACGCTAAGTGACTGGTAGGTGGCTGCTACAAACCCAGTGCACACGTTCGAGACCCGGTATGGGCCCGGTATGGGCCCGGTATGGAAACGGCCAAAATTTTCAACAAAAGTCAATCTGGGCGGTGAAGACGGTAGAAGCACGTTCAACACCCGGTATGCGCCCGGTGAGAACGGTCAGAAGATGGCAACGAAACGGTGAAAAGATTAATTTTATGATTTTTTTTGCGGCCGGGGCCAAGTTCGCTCAAAACCCAACGTTCTGGACTCTGTTGTTTTTTAAAAGCCCGGCAGGTGGACGGTAGGCCTACACGGCAGAGTGTGAGAGCTCCATAAGCAAACTTTGTCCTCGATGTAAATTCACACTAGCGTATGAGCTCTCCTATCCAGTCTAGACTCTTCGCGAGCGGTTTCATTGGAATCCACCTCTCGATTCCTAGCTCTTCTCTAACTCTCCTTTTCTCCCACTTTCCTTCTACTCTCCTTTTTTGCTATATCTCTCGGTGTAATATGTGAACATAGCTTGATCCTGTTTTAAGAATACTGTCTTAATTATTTTGATTGCCGTATTGTTTTAATGTTTTAATGTTCTCACATTTTATGATAATTGTTACAACATTGATGTGCAAGTTCAGTTGTTTTTATCATGTAAATTTAATGTAATTCAGCCTACGGGCTGCCAGGTTCAGTATTTAATAAACCGTAAACCAAAATCGTTACATGTCGTTAAATATAAAGGACCTTTCAGTCTTTTGACTCGACGATAGACGGTCAGGAGTATGAGTTTAACAAAAAAAGTTTAAGCACAAACAGGCGCGGTGGAGCATTTTCCAAAATGGGGGGTCACCATCAAAATAGGGTACTTTCTGGAATATAAGGGGCACCTACAAATGGAACCATCAAAGGTAAATCTACCATATTTAGACATTGGTAGGCCTATATACCCCTACAGTTTTATGATTGTGATTACATTATCAGGGATGATTTCAATATTTGTTTCTCTCTTTACTTTGGTCCAATATACTGTTTAAGAATCATACTTTGCAGTTGGGTGTGATGGTCTGAATATTAAGAAAATTTTAAGATTTCTGACGTCGAGGGCAAAAAGTTTCATAATGAGAAAAACAACAACAAATCCTAATGGGTTCTAAGCACAATTTAATCATGAAAGGCTGAAAATACATATCATAAGTAACACGATTATACCAAATATAAATGCGAGCGAGCTTTGGGTGAAATAAATGAAAAAGTTGCTCTAAGTCGCTCTATAGGGGCGTATGTTATGGAGAAAGGAAAAGGGATATTTTTCAGAAAGAAAAAGGACAATCAGAAATTTTATAGGGGCACCTATCAGATTTCAATAGGGGCATTTATCATAGGTGAAAAGGAGTATTTATGAAAAGGGAAGGGGCTGTTATAAAAAAAAGGGGGAAAAGGGCCCTTTATCAGAAGGAAATAAAGTAATTAATGAAAAGGCTCCCCCTCGCGAGTGCCGCCCTGAGCACAAAGCTTTAACGTGCATGTCTTTATTTCCCAATCTGTTTTATTTTCTTCTTTTGCTTTGTTTTCCTTTTGATGTCTTTCTTCATTTCCTTCTCTATGTGTTTGGCAAAATGTTCTCTTTAGTTCACCTTTTCCCGTTTTTCTCTGGTCTCTTTCTTGACCTTATATTTGCATCCCTCTATCGTTCTCTCTCTCCGTCTCTCTCCCTTTCACGCGTACTTATTGGCACCCTTTTGTAAAAAAAAAAGTTGGTCTTAGTGGAAACAGACAAATTCGGGGGGGGGGGAGATTATAGAAATCGAACAAAGAAGAAAGTCATGAAAATTGACACTCGAGATCGATAACTTTCTCCTTGTCAAGTTTGTCCTGATGTTTATAATGGGTAGGCCAGGGTTTCTTTTCTTTTTCTTTGACGGTCCAGAAGTGATTTCTATGAAAGCTGTAAGGTCCGAAATGACACTTGTATACTGAAGATAATGAGGCTTGTTTTTGGTCTATATCTGATCCAAGGAGAATTGTTACAGTTTAAAAAACAGAGCCGCCAGTGCTTCCACTCGTTTAAATAGAGTTTCCCGAAAAGAACACCCAATTTCCTGGAATTTGAAGGAATTTTCTTAAAACTTTCAAAATGCCTCTTGCGTGGATATTTTATTTGGATGAATCGCTATGACGTTTGAATATATATTAATTATTTAGTGGGCTTATTTTGCTTTCTAATAGATCCGTACATGGCAGAGCTTGAGGGCCTGGCAGAGCCCCAGGATGCTCTTGAGATTATTTGACTTTCAAGAGAGAAATTGTCTTTAGGAGAAAAAAGAGGTTATTTCTTTCTCTCTTATAGACAATTTTATGGGATGGAATGTTCAATCTGAAGGCTTTATGTGCTCTTTGAAAATAGCACACAATGGGGGCAGTGCAATTTAAATTTTAAGGGATGGATTAGAGTTTTATCACTCTTGAAAGTCAAATAGCCCCTTCATTTCATTTTAGAAATAAACTCTAATCCATCCCTTTAAATTGCACTGCCCCTATTGTATGCTCTTTTAAGCCCTCAGATTAGGCACACGCTCTTAATACTGGACACAACATTCTATGGGATGATGCCCACATCATTGAGTTTGAAACGCACTTCTGGTCAAGAATGGTAGAAGAATGTATCTGCATAAAAAGGATAAATCCTTCACTGAATAGGGATTCTCGCTATACATTGTTACCTTTCTTCGCTCCAGTGATCTCGAGGCAGCAGACAGCAAGACGTGTGAATAATAAAAGGTCCACGGGAGTGGTTGTTAGAAGCTTAAACTACAAAAAAAATCACGCTCTCTCCAATTTTATACAACAAAAGGTTGTCTTGGGAACCATTTCTATCTTTACGGATGGGGTGCAGGGGGAGAGCCTTTGCCGGGAGTCTTTAATAATAAAAAGGATAAATCCTTCCTTGCTATATTGTTACCTTTCTTCGCTCCAGTCAGAGTCCAGTGATCTCGAGGCAGCAGACAGCAAGAAATTGTGTAAATAATTTGCCTTTGCCGGGAGTCTTGGGGCGGAGCCCCAGGAAGTTCTTGAATAAAAAAAAAATAGGAAATTTAAAATAGTCGTTACGAGCGATAGAAATTGTAATTTCCTCCTTGAAAGTCACATAGCCCCTTTCATTTCATTCTAGAAATAACTTCTCTTTCTCTTTTAAAGATAATTTTATATAACTTCTGTTTTCGTATTGTTGTACTTTCGTCCGCAGACTTCTTAGGCACATAATATGTCAAGCCAACTCACTCGCAGTCGGAAATGTAATCTGTAGGCCTAAGTGTAAATTTAAGTTTCATGTTCCTCCTTTTTTCTTTCTTTCTTTCTCTCCCTCTCTCTCTCTCTCTCTGTCTCTCTCCTTTTCCTCTATCCTCTATCTTCTTCTCTTTTACATTATTGTCTCTTTTCCATTTTGTGTGTGTGTGACATGCGTTACGCGTTGGTGTGACTTTGCACATAAATGCCAGTTGCAGATTCCCTGTCTAATTACATGTATTGATCTCGATTTAAGATTTTAAAAAACTTTCTCATTAATTCTATTTCCGTTTTTTCTAATACTTACACTAATCTCCAATTTAAAAACGTCTACTTCCTCTCAAGACAACATTATATAAAGGATTCATTAATGCAAGGCTATCTCATGAGTCATCTCTCAATTTCAATAACTTCTTGCTTTCCTCATCTCTCAGTTTCTCTTGCTTTAATATTTCTCGTTACTTCCTTCCAATTGAGCTCCAACTTGATTTCTCCACATCTCCATATATTCTAGTTTATGCACTTTATCTATTCTTCAACTACAGGTAGATGCAAATATTACTCAAAATTCATTATATAAATCACACTCAGGGTACAGCCAATGGACTAGAATTGCTTCAATCTATATTTTACATGTATCATTAATATATGGTTTTAAAATGGCTATGGTGATGAGATGTCTAGGTAATATGTTGATGTGTTTGTTAAAATGTATTACCATGGTGCACCTTCTTGGTTAAAAAGATATATTTGTACGTACTGTACATGTATTAACGTAAGTTCATGCCTTTACATACCACAGTAGAAATCAAATATTTTATATTTGATGCAGAATAATATTAATATTTGAAGATTAGAAACACAAACAGATTCCATAACCATTCAAGTGTTTCAAGAAAAAGTTAATGTGACTCTCACACTCTGCCGTGTAGGCCTACCGTGTGCCACCGTGCGCGAAAATGTCTGCGGACGGTGGAGAACGGCGAGGGCACACGGTGGTTCGTTATCAAAGCGGACAACACGTTAATAGGGCGTTGGCGCTTATTTACACCCGGTGGGACCCGGCGAAAGTTTTGGGCATGTTCAAAACTTTGGCCGGCTGGCACCGGCCGCAAGTAAGCGGCAAGAGGACGGTGTTGAACGGTATGAGGACGGTATGAATACGTTATGAAAACGGTCACACTGTATGAACACGTTCACAACACGCTCATAACCCGTTACAGAACGGTGATGAACGGGCCAAAAAAATGGCAGTCGTGTCATGACGTCAGCAGTCCGGGGACTCGCTCACAGGACGCTCCGAGCGGTGAGGGACGCTAAGTGACTGGTAGGTGGCTGCTACAAACCCAGTGCACACGTTCGAAACCCGGTATGGGCCCGGTATGGAAACGGCCAAAATTTTCAACAAAAGTCAATCTGGGCGGTGAAGACGGTAGAAGCACGTTCAACACCCGGTATGCGCCCGGTGAGAACGGTCAGAAGATGGCAACGAAACGGTGAAAAGATTAATTTTATGATTTTTTTTTTTTGCGGCCGGGGCCAAGTTCGCTCAAAACCCAACGTTCTGGACTCTGTTGTTTTTTAAAAGCCCGGCAGGTGGACGGTAGGCCTACACGGCAGAGTGTGAGAGCTCCATAAGCAAACTTTGTCCTCGATGTAAATTCACACTAGCGTATGAGCTCTCCTATCCAGTCTAGACTCTTCGCGAGCGGTTTCATTGGAATCCACCTCTCGATTCCTAGCTCTTCTCTAACTCTCCTTTTCTCCCACTTTCCTTCTACTCTCCTTTTTTGCTATATCTCTCGGTGTAATATGTGAACATAGCTTGATCCTGTTTTAAGAATACTGTCTTAATTATTTTGATTGCCGTATTGTTTTAATGTTTTAATGTTCTCACATTTTATGATAATTGTTACAACATTGATGTGCAAGTTCAGTTGTTTTTATCATGTAAATTTAA
Source organism: Mesocentrotus franciscanus (assembly GCA_037976565.1). NCBI lineage: Eukaryota > Metazoa > Echinodermata > Echinoidea > Camarodonta > Strongylocentrotidae > Mesocentrotus > Mesocentrotus franciscanus. The sequence goes on along the minus strand of CP137666.1, from coordinate 22,052,217 downwards.
TGTAATTCAGCCTACGGGCTGCCAGGTTCAGTATTTAATAAACCGTAAACCAAAATCGTTACATGTCGTTAAATATAAAGGACCTTTCAGTCTTTTGACTCGACGATAGACGGTCAGGAGTATGAGTTTAACAAAAAAAGTTTAAGCACAAACAGGCGCGGTGGAGCATTTTCCTAAATGGGGGGTCACCATCAAAATAGGGTACTTTCTGGAATATAAGGGCACCTACAAATGGAACCATCAAAGGTAAATCTACCATATTTAGACATTGGTAGGCCTATATACCCCTACAGTTTTATGATTGTGATTACATTATCAGGGATGATTTCAATATTTGTTTCTCTCTTTACTTTGGTCCAATATACTGTTTAAGAATCATACTTTGCAGTTGGGTGTGATGGTCTGAATATTAAGAAAATTTTAAGATTTCTGACGTCGAGGGCAAAAAGTTTCATAATGAGAAAAACAACAACAAATCCTAATGGGTTCTAAGCACAATTTAATCATGAAAGGCTGAAAATACATATCATAAGTAACACGATTATACCAAATATAAATGCGAGCGAGCTTTGGGGAAATAAATGAAAAAGTTGCTCTAAGTCGCTCTATAGGGGCGTATGTTATGGAGAAAGGAAAAGGGATATTTTTCAGAAAGAAAAAGGACAATCAGAAATTTTATAGGGGCACCTATCAGATTTCAATAGGGGCATTTATCATAGGTGAAAAGGAGTATTTATGAAAAGGGAAGGGGCTGTTATAAAAAAAGGGAAAAGGGCCCTTTATCAGAAGGAAATAAAGTAATTAATGAAAAGGCTCCCCTCGCGAGTGCCGCCCTGAGCACAAAGCTTTAACGTGCATGTCTTTATTTCCCAATCTGTTTTATTTTCTTCTTTTGCTTTGTTTTCCTTTTGATGTCTTTCTTCATTTCCTTCTCTATGTGTTTGGCAAAATGTTCTCTTTAGTTCACCTTTTCCCGTTTTTCTCTGGTCTCTTTCTTGACCTTATATTTGCATCCTCTATCGTTCTCTCTCTCCGTCTCTCTCCTTTCACGCGTACTTATTGGCACCCTTTTGTAAAAAAAAAAGTTGGTCTTAGTGGAAACAGACAAATTCGGGGGAGATTATAGAAATCGAACAAAGAAGAAAGTCATGAAAATTGACACTCGAGATCGATAACTTTCTCCTTGTCAAGTTTGTCCTGATGTTTATAATGCGTAGGCCAGGGGTTTCTTTTCTTTTTCTTTGACGGTCCAGAAGTGATTTCTATGAAAGCTGTAAGGTCGAAATGACACTTGTATACTGAAGATAATGAGGCTTGTTTTTGGTCTATATCTGATCCAAGGAGAATTGTTACAGTTTAAAAAACAGAGCCGCCAGTGCTTCCACTCGTTTAAATAGAGTTTCCCGAAAAGAACACCCAATTTCCTGGAATTTGAAGGAATTTTCTTAAAACTTTCAAAATGCCTCTTGCGTGGATATTTTATTTGGATGAATCGCTATGACGTTTGAATATATATTAATTATTTAGTGGGCTTATTTTGCTTTCTAATAGATCCGTACATGGCAGAGCTTGAGGGCCTGGCAGAGCCAGGATGCTCTTGAGATTATTTGACTTTCAAGAGAGAAATTGTCTTTAGGAGAAAAAAGAGGTTATTTCTTTCTCTCTTATAGACAATTTTATGGGATGGAATGTTCAATCTGAAGGCTTTATGTGCTCTTTGAAAATAGCACACAATGGGGGCAGTGCAATTTAAATTTTAAGGGATGGATTAGAGTTTTTATCACTCTTGAAAGTCAAATAGCCCCTTCATTTCATTTTAGAAATAAACTCTAATCCATCCCTTTAAATTGCACTGCCCCTATTGTATGCTCTTTTTAAGCCCTCAGATTAGGCACACGCTCTTAATACTGGACACAACATTCTATGGGATGATGCCCACATCATTGAGTTTGAAACGCACTTCTGGTCAAGAATGGTAGAAGAATGTATCTGCATAAAAAGGATAAATCCTTCACTGAATAGGGATTCTCGCTATACATTGTTACCTTTCTTCGCTCCAGTGATCTCGAGGCAGCAGACAGCAAGACGTGTGAATAATAAAGGTCCACGGGAGTGGTTGTTAGAAGCTTAAACTACAAAAAAAATCACGCTCTCTCCAATTTTATACAACAAAAGGTTGTCTTGGGAACCATTTCTATCTTTACGGATGGGGTGCAGGGGGAGAGCCTTTGCCGGGAGTCTTTAATAATAAAAAGGATAAATCCTTCCTTGCTATATTGTTACCTTTCTTCGCTCCAGTCAGAGTCCAGTGATCTCGAGGCAGCAGACAGCAAGAAATTGTGTAAATAATTTGCCTTTGCCGGGAGTCTTGGGGCGGAGCCCCAGGAAGTTCTTGAATAAAAAAAAAATAGGAAATTTAAAATAGTCGTTACGAGCGATAGAAATTGTAATTTCCTCCTTGAAAGTCACATAGCCCCTTTCATTTCATTCTAGAAATAACTTCTCTTTCTCTTTTAAAGACAATTTTATATAACTTCTGTTTTCGTATTGTTGTACTTTCGTCCGCAGACTTCTTAGGCACATAATATGTCAAGCCAACTCACTCGCAGTCGGAAATGTAATCTGTAGGCCTAAGTGTAAATTTAAGTTTCATGTTCCTCCTTTTTTCTTTCTTTCTTTCTCTTCCTCTCTCTCTCTCTCTGTCTCTCTCCTTTTCCTCTATCCTCTATCTTCTTCTCTTTTACATTATTGTCTCTTTTCCATTTTGTGTGTGTGTGACATGCGTTACGCGTTGGTGTGACATCGCACATAAATGCCAGTTGCAGATTCCCGTCTAATTACATGTATTGATCTCGATTTAAGATTTTAAAAAACTTTCTCATTAATTCTATTTCCGTTTTTTCTAATACTTACACTAATCTCCAATTTAAAAACGTCTACTTCCTCTCAAGACAACATTATATAAAGGATTCATTAATGCAAGGCTATCTCATGAGTCATCTCTCAATTTCAATAACTTCTTGCTTTCCTCATCTCTCAGTTTCTCTTGCTTTAATATTTCTCGTTACTTCCTTCCAATTGAGCTCCAACTTGATTTCTCCACATCTCCATATATTCTAGTTTATGCACTTTATCTATTCTTCAACTACAGGTAGATGCAAATATTACTCAAAATTCATTATATAAATCACACTCAGGGTACAGCCAATGGACTAGAATTGCTTCAATCTATATTTTACATGTATCATTAATATATGGTTTTAAAATGGCTATGGTGATGAGATGTCTAGGTAATATGTTGATGTGTTTGTTAAAATGTATTACCATGGTGCACCTTCTTGGTTAAAAAGATATATTTGTACGTACTGTACATGTATTAACGTAAGTTCATGCCTTTACATACCACAGTAGAAATCAAATATTTTATATTTGATGCAGAATAATATTAATATTTGAAGATTAGAAACACAAACAGATTCCATAACCATTCAAGTGTTTCAAGAAAAAGTTAATGTGACTCTCACACTCTGCCGTGTAGGCCTACCGTGTGCCACCGTGCGCGAAAATGTCTGCGGACGGTGGAGAACGGCGAGGGCACACGGTGGTTCGTTATCAAAGCGGACAACACGTTAATAGGGCGTTGGCGCTTATTTACACCCGGTGGGACCCGGCGAAAGTTTTGGGCATGTTCAAAACTTTGGCCGGCTGGCACCGGCCGCAAGTAAGCGGCAAGAGGACGGTGTTGAACGGTATGAGGACGGTATGAATACGTTATGAAAACGGTCACACTGTATGAACACGTTCACAACACGCTCATAACCCGTTACAGAACGGTGATGAACGGGCCAAAAAAATGGCAGTCGTGTCATGACGTCAGCAGTCCGGGGACTCGCTCACAGGACGCTCCGAGCGGTGAGGGGACGCTAAGTGACTGGTAGGTGGCTGCTACAAACCCAGTGCACACGTTCGAAACCCGGTATGGGCCCGGTATGGAAACGGCCAAAATTTTCAACAAAAGTCAATCTGGGCGGTGAAGACGGTAGAAGCACGTTCAACACCCGGTATGCGCCCGGTGAGAACGGTCAGAAGATGGCAACGAAACGGTGAAAAGATTAATTTTATGATTTTTTTTTGCGGCCGGGGCCAAGTTCGCTCAAAACCCAACGTTCTGGACTCTGTTGTTTTTTAAAAGCCCGGCAGGTGGACGGTAGGCCTACACGGCAGAGTGTGAGAGCTCCATAAGCAAACTTTGTCCTCGATGTAAATTCACACTAGCGTATGAGCTCTCCTATCCAGTCTAGACTCTTCGCGAGCGGTTTCATTGGAATCCACCTCTCGATTCCTAGCTCTTCTCTAACTCTCCTTTTCTCCCACTTTCCTTCTACTCTCCTTTTTTGCTATATCTCTCGGTGTAATATGTGAACATAGCTTGATCCTGTTTTAAGAATACTGTCTTAATTATTTTGATTGCCGTATTGTTTTAATGTTTTAATGTTCTCACATTTTATGATAATTGTTACAACATTGATGTGCAAGTTCAGTTGTTTTTATCATGTAAATTTAATGTAATTCAGCCTACGGGCTGCCAGGTTCAGTATTTAATAAACCGTAAACCAAAATCGTTACATGTCGTTAAATATAAAGGACCTTTCAGTCTTTTGACTCGACGATAGACGGTCAGGAGTATGAGTTTAACAAAAAAAGTTTAAGCACAAACAGGCGCGGTGGAGCATTTTCCTAAATGGGGGGTCACCATCAAAATAGGGTACTTTCTGGAATATAAGGGCACCTACAAATGGAACCATCAAAAGGTAAATCTACCATATTTAGACATTGGTAGGCCTATATACCCCTACAGTTTTATGATTGTGATTACATTATCAGGGATGATTTCAATATTTGTTTCTCTCTTTACTTTGGTCCAATATACTGTTTAAGAATCATACTTTGCAGTTGGGTGTGATGGTCTGAATATTAAGAAAATTTTAAGATTTCTGACGTCGAGGGCAAAAAGTTTCATAATGAGAAAAACAACAACAAATCCTAATGGGTTCTAAGCACAATTTAATCATGAAAGGCTGAAAATACATATCATAAGTAACACGATTATACCAAATATAAATGCGAGCGAGCTTTGGGGAAATAAATGAAAAAGTTGCTCTAAGTCGCTCTATAGGGGCGTATGTTATGGAGAAAGGAAAAGGGATATTTTTCAGAAAGAAAAAGGACAATCAGAAATTTTATAGGGGCACCTATCAGATTTCAATAGGGGCATTTATCATAGGTGAAAAGGAGTATTTATGAAAAGGGAAGGGGCTGTTATAAAAAAAGGGGAAAAGGGCCCTTTATCAGAAGGAAATAAAGTAATTAATGAAAAGGCTCCCCCTCGCGAGTGCCGCCCTGAGCACAAAGCTTTAACGTGCATGTCTTTATTTCCCAATCTGTTTTATTTTCTTCTTTTGCTTTGTTTTCCTTTTGATGTCTTTCTTCATTTCCTTCTCTATGTGTTTGGCAAAATGTTCTCTTTAGTTCACCTTTTCCCGTTTTTCTCTGGTCTCTTTCTTGACCTTATATTTGCATCCCTCTATCGTTCTCTCTCTCCGTCTCTCTCCCTTTCACGCGTACTTATTGGCACCCTTTTGTAAAAAAAAAAGTTGGTCTTAGTGGAAACAGACAAATTCGGGGAGATTATAGAAATCGAACAAAGAAGAAAGTCATGAAAATTGACACTCGAGATCGATAACTTTCTCCTTGTCAAGTTTGTCCTGATGTTTATAATGCGTAGGCCAGGGGTTTCTTTTCTTTTTCTTTGACGGTCCAGAAGTGATTTCTATGAAAGCTGTAAGGTCCGAAATGACACTTGTATACTGAAGATAATGAGGCTTGTTTTTGGTCTATATCTGATCCAAGGAGAATTGTTACAGTTTAAAAAACAGAGCCGCCAGTGCTTCCACTCGTTTAAATAGAGTTTCCCGAAAAGAACACCCAATTTCCTGGAATTTGAAGGAATTTTCTTAAAACTTTCAAAATGCCTCTTGCGTGGATATTTTATTTGGATGAATCGCTATGACGTTTGAATATATATTAATTATTTAGTGGGCTTATTTTGCTTTCTAATAGATCCGTACATGGCAGAGCTTGAGGGCCTGGCAGAGCCCCAGGATGCTCTTGAGATTATTTGACTTTCAAGAGAGAAATTGTCTTTAGGAGAAAAAAGAGGTTATTTCTTTCTCTCTTATAGACAATTGTATGGGATGGAATGTTCAATCTGAAGGCTTTATGTGCTCTTTGAAAATAGCACACAATGGGGCAGTGCAATTTAAATTTTAAGGGATGGATTAGAGTTTTTATCACTCTTGAAAGTCAAATAGCCCCTTCATTTCATTTTAGAAATAAACTCTAATCCATCCCTTTAAATTGCACTGCCCCTATTGTATGCTCTTTTTAAGCCCTCAGATTAGGCACACGCTCTTAATACTGGACACAACATTCTATGGGATGATGCCCACATCATTGAGTTTAAAACGCACTTCTGGTCAAGAATGGTAGAAGAATGTATCTGCATAAAAAGGATAAATCCTTCACTGAATAGGGATTCTCGCTATACATTGTTACCTTTCTTCGCTCCAGTGATCTCGAGGCAGCAGACAGCAAGACGTGTGAATAATAAAAGGTCCACGGGAGTGGTTGTTAGAAGCTTAAACTACAAAAAAATCACGCTCTCTCAATTTTATACAACAAAAGGTTGTCTTGGGAACCATTTCTATCTTTACGGATGGGGTGCAGGGGGAGAGCCTTTGCCGGGAGTCTTTAATAATAAAAAGGATAAATCCTTCCTTGCTATATTGTTACCTTTCTTCGCTCCAGTCAGAGTCCAGTGATCTCGAGGCAGCAGACAGCAAGAAATTGTGTAAATAATTTGCCTTTGCCGGGAGTCTTGGGGCGGAGCCCCAGGAAGTTCTTGAATAAAAAAAAAATAGGAAATTTAAAATAGTCGTTACGAGCGATAGAAATTGTAATTTCCTCCTTGAAAGTCACATAGCCCCTTTCATTTCATTCTAGAAATAACTTCTCTTTCTCTTTTAAAGATAATTTTATATAACTTCTGTTTTCGTATTGTTGTACTTTCGTCCGCAGACTTCTTAGGCACATAATATGTCAAGCCAACTCACTCGCAGTCGGAAATGTAATCTGTAGGCCTAAGTGTAAATTTAAGTTTCATGTTCCTCCTTTTTTTCTTTCTTTCTTTCTCTCCCCTCTCTCTCTCTCTCTGTCTCTCTCCTTTTCCTCTATCCTCTATCTTCTTCTCTTTTACATTATTGTCTCTTTTCCATTTTGTGTGTGTGACATGCGTTACGCGTTGGTGTGACATCGCACATAAATGCCAGTTGCAGATTCCTGTCTAATTACATGTATTGATCTCGATTTAAGATTTTAAAAAACTTTCTCATTAATTCTATTTCCGTTTTTTCTAATACTTACACTAATCTCCAATTTAAAAACGTCTACTTCCTCTCAAGACAACATTATATAAAGGATTCATTAATGCAAGGCTATCTCATGAGTCATCTCTCAATTTCAATAACTTCTTGCTTTCCTCATCTCTCAGTTTCTCTTGCTTTAATATTTCTCGTTACTTCCTTCCAATTGAGCTCCAACTTGATTTCTCCACATCTCCATATATTCTAGTATGAACTATATCTATTCTTCAACTACAGGTAGATGCAAATATTACTCAAAATTCATTATATAAATCACACTCAGGATACAGCCAATGGACTAGAATTGCTTCAATCTATATTTTACATGTATCATTAATATATGGTTTTAAAATGGCTATGGTGATGAGATGTCTAGGTAATATGTTGATGTGTTTGTTAAAATGTATTACCATGGTGCACCTTCTTGGTTAAAAAGATATATTTGTACGTACTGTACATGTATTAACGTAAGTTCATGCCTTTACATACCACAGTAGAAATCAAATATTTTATATTTGATGCAGAATAATATTAATATTTGAAGATTAGAAACACAAACAGATTCCATAACCATTCAAGTGTTTCAAGAAAAAGTTAAGCAAACTTTGTCCTCGATGTAAATTCACACTAGCGTATGAGCTCTCCTATCCAGTCTAGACTCTTCGCGAGCGGTTTCATTGGAATTAATCGAGAAATTCATGTAAATAAAAAATACGCACCCCGTACATACTGAGCTGAGCAGCTTTGTAACAGCGGACTTGATTGGTTGCCTGAAAATCAATTTACTAGCATACTGCGCATACGTATGGAAACGGGCATACGTATGCTATCGCACTGTGCAAACGTTTGCTAAATAACAGGCGGCGATTGGTCAATTAGCATACGTTTGCTAAGGCAGATGCATACGTATGCCGCGTTCCATACGTATGCCCCAAACGAATAATGGCACAAACGGCCTTCCATAATACTGAACATCAGGGCTGCGTATACGCGTCTCACGAAACAAGTTCACCGACATCCCATTGAAACGCGTGTTAAACTTAATACACGCATTTCAATGGGATGTTGTTGTTGTTTTTTTGTTGTTGTAGTGGCAATCAGTCAAGAGCTGACTATAATCACCAACGCCTCTCTTTTTACTATTAATTTTTTTTTTTATTTCTCTCTCTTCCTTCTCTTAATCTTCTTTTTTTTTTTTTTTTTAAACGGTGGATAACATGTGGTATAAAAAATTATAGGCTTCTCTCTTTCTCTTTTTTTTCTCTTTCTTCTCCCTTTTCCAATTCTATCTTCTTTTTTTTTAAATGAAAAGAAAAAACAAGATTAAAACAAAAACCAACAAAATAATGTAGATTTTGTATCCTGAATTGATTGATAATTAATTTCAAAATCAAGAAGGTTCTTTTCAAGGGAAATTGGTTTCGCGCGACCTCGCAACCTTTAATGAACTTTTAATCTAAAACAATAATTACTGATTGTATTGGATAATTTAAACTTTTAAGGGAAACAAATAAAATGTGGGCTTTTATGAATGATGGTGCAAAAAAAAGAAAGAAAAAAAAAGGGGTAAATGCCCCTTTAGATGCTCATTTTGGGTTGAAACGTTTCGTTCTTTGAACGAATCGGTATAAAGCATTTTGAACGTTAGCATCTGATGAGTTTAAGAGTCTTAAGATTTCTCCAGGATTTATACAGTCTGTTTCAGCGAGTAGCATGGCTCTTTCAATTATATATTTTGGGCATTTTGCGATAAAGTGTTCAGTGGTTTCTACTTCTCGGCACGAGTTACAGTGTCCCGTTGGGTGGATTTTCATTCGGCCTAGATCCGCGTTAAGACCGATGTATCCTAGTCGTAATCGGCGTATTACCTTTTCTTTTGCCCGCTCTAGTTTGCAATTAAAGATGTGTGAAACCGATCTTTGGATTGTTTTGTAATGTGTATTGTGAGAATCTTGCCATCTTGATTGCCACAGCTCGGTAAAATGCCTCTCTAAAATGTTGTTCACTTCTGAGATATTTAGGTAGTTTAAGTTATTTCAATGTGTTTACTGAGGGCTGCATGCCTTAGCATAAAAATCCGCGCATTCATTTCCCGTTATACCACAGTGGGAGGGAATCCATTCGAAGCTAACATCAATGCTTTTTAATTTAAAGATACTATGTCCCTTTGCAGCCAACATCAAATTCTGTAGAACTTTGCAGGAATTATGAATATGTCATGTATGTCCTATCTGTGAAATTTAAACGTTAGCAGTGTCCTAATATTCAAATTATGCAAGAAAACCCGTTTACTTGCTAGACTTCACTGTCAGACACTATTGAGTGACTGACTGGCTTTTTCATCTTTGGTAATAACATACATAAAATGAGCTGTAAAGGGTACATGAGCATTTGTCTACATCAATAACCCACTTCTTGTAATGGCCAAAATTAAACTGATTGAATCTTTGTGCAGCATAAAACGTACGACCATTCGGTACAATGGTCTGAAAAATCAGACTATTACTTACTGGCTCTATAGCTCCTAAGTCGATTCGACAACTAATAGTCGTTATTTTCCCACTTAAAGACATTTTCAAGCTCCCCTTTTTTTAGGTAAGTTCTAAATTAGTATTGTCTTTCAAATGCCGTTGGAATTTAACCTTTTCATTTTTGGCCTGCAAATGGGACATAGTACCTTTAAGGTGGGATAAGCTAACAAGTATTTCTGAAATAAAATTGTCTTCTGTTTTTGATGGCTATTAAGGCACTTAATGAGTCGCTGAAAATAACTGTTCCTACATAATTTATAAAGTATCTAACTGCTGTAACCAATTGAGGGCCAGCATTATACCCGCCAGTTCGGCTCTATAGGAGGATGTGCCGTCTGACAATCTCTTTGATTGTTGGTAAGAGAAGTAAGGGACACAGAAAGCTGCGGAACAACGTCCTTCTTTAGGGAGTTTGGAGCCGTCTGTGAATATGTGAAGTTGGCTATTCCATTTTTTGTTTATTATCTCTAAACTTCTCTGTTGCAAAAGTAATGGATTATCAGATTTATTTATCTGACTAGCCAATTCGATTGATATAACAGGCTCCGTTAATAACCATGGGGGAAAATTCAGGGGTTTAAATTTCTCTACAGAGAGGTGTTTGTTAGAGTCTTTTGTTCGATAGCCTAACGGTTTGTTACAATGTTTTCCTTTCATATATTCGTACTGCCAACAAGGTTGTAAGCTTGGAAAAACTGGATGCTTAGGTTGTTGTTCTATGCTGTGCTTGTATTTTAGGGCTAGTTGTTGTCTCCTAAGATCTAATGGGGCTTCTCCCATTTCTACTTGGAGAGACGCTAGTGAAGTTAACGGAAGGGCACCTGCACACATCCACAAGGATTGGTATTGAATTGAATCTAACCCTTTTTTTATGTTTTCCGATGCACTGTCGTAGGCTTCACTCCCTAAGCTCTATAAACCATCATTAAGGACTTACATGAACTGCCCCATGATGTGCCAGTTAAACATCTTAAAATATTAATTTTTCTCTTGCATCTTGTGTATATATTATCTATATGTTGGGTCCAGGTGAGTTTTTTATCAAATAATATACCTAGAAATCGGTGTGTATTTTCACATTTTATTGGTATTTTGTTTAAAGTAAGGTTTATCTCATGGGTTTTGGTACTTTTAGTGAATAGTAGGGGGACAGTCTTCTTTTGGGATAGTTGGAGACCCCAGGACGTGAACCAGCTATGTAGGACATCAATATAATTTTGTATCTTTTTGGTAATGAAAGGAATATTACTGTGTGAGATCCATATCGCACAATCATCGGCATACAGGGATATTTTTATCGAAGGATCTGTTGGGATATCGTTCATCATTATGTTAAAGAGTGTGGGACTCAATATGCTACCTTGAGGGAGACCTCTATCCATCTTGAACTCGTGCGATAGTTGCTTACCAACACGTACCTGATACGTGCGTTCCTTTAAAAAGTTGTGAAAGAATCTAAGTATGTTTCCTTGAATACCTATATTTTTTAGTTTGTGAATTAGACCTTCTATCCATACTGTATCATATGCCTTATTTATGTCTAAGAAAACGGCTAAAGTATGCTCTTTATTGTTTATACTCTTCTGGACATCGTTTTCAAGATTTACTATGTTGTCTGTTATACTACGGCCTCTTCTGAAACCACTCATAAAAGTAGGTAGTATCTCATGTTTCTCTAGAAACCAATCAAGTCTTGATTTAATCATCGTTTCCATGATTTTAATCAGACATGGCGATAACGCTATGGGTCGATATGATGATGCCTCACTTGCATCTCCGTTATGTTTTAGGACTGGGACCATTATGGCGTGTTTAAGCTGGGGTGGGATTTGTTTGGATTCCCAGATTAAATTTATGAAATGTAGTACATACTTTCTCGCCACAAGGGGCAAGTTTTGGTATACTGAATAAGGTATTTTGTCTTTTCCAGGAGCAGAATTTTTTTTCTTTTCAATGGCTCTATTAAATTCTGCTAATCCGAATGCTCCATTCAGAATATGTACATTACTTTCCTCTAATGCATTAGCCTTATATCCCTGGTCTGGCTGCCAACTTCGGTTTTTTTTCTGTTAACTTATATATAGGCGCTTCTTTAGTAAAAATTGTATGAAAGAAACCTCCAAGTAACTCCGCCTTGTCTTGGTCCGACTGTTTAACCCTTTCTTTGTCTTTCAGTACTGGAATTCTTTTTGTTTTGGTTTGTATATACCATTCAATCTTTTAATGCATGTCCAGATGTTAGATTCCGGGACAAATCGGTTAAGTTTCTGGCAGAAGTTGTTCCAGTATTGTTGTTCACATTGACGAAGTAATCTCTGCGCCTCTGCCTTCTTCTTCAAAAACTCGTTCAAATTTTCAATAGATATTGTTCTATTTAGTTTCTTTTTAGCTCTATTTCTCTCCTTTATTTTATCTGAGCACGCCTTGTTCCACCAAGGAATGGGTTTTCGTTGTCGTTTTCCTTTTTTTGGATGGGTTTTCTGAATAACATCAGTAATTGTATTGATAAAGTGTAGATATACCTCAGTTGGGTCTTCATTTACATTTTTACGTTTTCCTGATGAAACATTTTTTCACACTCTTCCGAGAAAAGTGCCCAGTTCATGTTTCGAAAAGACCATCTGATATCTTCCATTTCGTCTTGCCTATCGTTTTGTGTTTTATCTAGTATGATTATGTATAGAAATTGGGTAATGATCGCTTCCAAATTTGTTTTGCAAAGTACGCCACTCACATCTGCCAGATAAGAGGGGGGACGCAATTGAAAGGTCTAAAACTGATACTTTTGCGTTCTTCGGATCCATTCTTGTGCCGGACCCATCATTTAATAAAACCATATTTTTTCGTTTATGAAGTTTTCAATAATCTTGCCAATGAGGTCCGTTTTTCACTCCCCATAAAGTATTGTGTGAATTAAAGTCTTCTACGATGATATATTTGTCATATTTTTGATACTTTTTGAAGTTCTTGCATAATGATTTGGTTTAGTTGTTTGCATGGGTTATAAAATTCACAACTCGATAAATAGAATCTGCGACGTATAATTCTATGGATTGTAATTCTAAATCTGTCTCGTCTCTAGAGGAGTGGTCGTATTGTATAGAGTCATGAACATAAAATGCACATCCACCTCGATATTGGGATTTTCTGTTTTGGGGATACACGTATAGCCTGGAAGGGATAAGTTCCTAGTGTCATTGAACCAAGTCTCTTGGATACAAATTAAATGAATTATTTTATTTGTTCTATTATTACAGTCTACAAATTTTAAAAGCTCATGTCCATGTGCGGACATGCCTTGTGCGTTCCATTGGAGAATGGATAACACAGCTATTGTTGTTAAATAACTAACTGCACCCATTATACTGCGCGTGATTCAATCTTTTGTAAAGTAGTCTTTCCGCTGCTACTTTGACCAGCTCGATAATATCAACTTCTCTTTTATCTTTTTCAAAAAACATTATCAATTGTACAATAGAGTGCAATATTTGTTCATTTCGTTCTGTTGTTGAGACGTTTCTATTTTTGACATAATTATTTGTTTCTTTTAAGTCCCCTGCGAGTATTGTATTTCTGATTGATTGAGTTTGACCTTGGGAGGGTAAGGAAGAAGGAACTTTGGATGGTTCAGGTTGTTCATAAAGTGGAGTACCTGTAACTTTGGTGGGTGGTTCGTAATTGGGGGGAGACTCTTTGTTTTTGGGGGGCTGATGTGCACCATGTTGTTGATCGCTCATTTGAACAGGTTCTGGGATAGGGTTGGCATTTTTATCATGGCGTTGCTTTTCGTTCCATGCCTTTGTGGCTTGTGCGTATGTTAGTTTGTTTTCGCATTTGAATTTCTGGACCTGTTTTGCCTTTTTAGCTTCTTTGCAGCCATTGTAGGCAGCGGAGTGGGCTTCTCCACAATTTATACATTTTGGGTTTTCTTTTCTTTGGCATTGTTCGAAAGTATGGGGATCTCCACAGGGTACGCATCTCAACTTGGATCTACATTGAGCAATGCTATGACCAAACATTTGGCATCTATAACATCTGGACACGAGTGGAATATATAAGGAGACTCTGAAGGACTGAAAACACATTGAGACCTTTTCTGGGAGTTCTTTGTTAAAAGTCAAGATAACACTTCTAGTCGGAAAGTACTCTGGCTGATTTGTTTCGTTTTCATTTCCATTGTTTTCTTTCCTTTTCTTCATGATTCTTTTAACTGTTATAACTTTTTGGCATTTCAGCTCTTGTTCTATCTCTTTCTCTGTCATATCTACCGGGATTCCTGAAATGACACCTTTTACCCACGACTTTCTCTTGTATTCTAACTGGAATATTACCGATTGATTGTATTTGGATTAGGTTTCGGTGTTGTTTTTGGTTCTTGCACTGAACAAGAATTCCGGAGTAAGTGTGTTTGATAAAATCAATCATGGGAGTTTGTCCCACAAATTCTTTGATTGAGGTAGCTATTGCTTTAGAGGTTACGTTCTTTAAGGTTTTTGTCTTGTCTATTGGGACTATTAGGGTTTTAAGTTGATGAGTGCTGATGGAAGTGCTGCGGTTAGAGGAGGGGGTTTTGTAATCAGTATTGCGTGATGTGTCTGAATCTGATCTGGATGAGAGAGATGGATTCTACAGTCAGACTTCCTTCACGTTTCCTTTTATTTTGGCGTTTCTTGCCATTCGTGACTGTCCGAAACTCCTCTTCCATGTTGAAGGTGTCGACCTCCGGAGCGGAAGTCGACATGATTGGGTGTTAGGGGAGTGGCGGGAAAATCAAATCCCGCCGTGCGTGTGTGTTAGAGTGTGCGTATAGAAAGCCCAGATTTTATTTGCCTACCTTATTCTGTATATTCCAATTCACAACGTATATAGATCCAATACCATGAATATAGACTATATATTCACAATGAAACCAACTTCCAGAAGAAAAGTATAATTTTCCAGTGAAAATATGAAATTTTTCCCGAAAACATTAACCGGATTGAGAGAGCCTATGAAAAAACACGTCCACCTAGCGCAAGGCGCCCTCTAGCTCTAGCTGCTTTCTAGAGCCTGAATTGCTCGGACAATGAATCTGTTAAGAAAACAACTGACATTCCTCTACAATCTTCTAGCCACTCCAAGGCCATAACTCTTTATCGCTACTAATTCTGCCCTCATTATGTTTATTGTTGATAACCTATAACTTTTTGTTATACCCAATTCTGATATATAAAAAGCAGATCCAGTGCTTTTGTCCTCTAGTTTAGATCCATCAGTGTATATTTTTAAATAACCTTTCCATCTTGTATGTATTCTTTCTAAAACATAGTTCTTCATATCTTGAATAGAATTTTGTTTCTTATTAATAATTGTGTGAATATAATAGGAAATATTGGGCGTTGGATAATGCACCAGAAAGGTTCGATTAACACTCTTTTACTCAGTAAGTTGCTCAACTTTAAAATCGGTATTGCATGCTCTTTTGATAAAAGGACCTTGACCTGGTTTCCAGTCAAGTTGCTCAAAATACCAGCATGGTTCGATAATTTGTAAAGTTGGATGGTGGCTGTCTTTATTTGACAATAAGTAAAACAAATAAAGTCAACAAATAGATTTCTTCTTCACGAAATTGCAATGGACGTTCACCACATTCCACTTGTAGTGCGTCGAGTGAAGTATTATAGACTCTTCCTGTTATAATTTTCAATGATTGATATTGTATTGAGTCTAATTCTTTCTTTAACATACGGCTTGCTGAATCATATAATTCACAGCCGTATAGTCCTATATTGATCTTATTAGTCCTTTGTATACTACATAGAGAATTACACTTTTGTTGCCCCAATTTGTGCCCGCAATACATCGCAACAGATTTATTCTTTTAGAACATTTCTCTGTTATAATTTTAATGTGCCTTTTCCGCGTCAACCTGACATCAAACCAAATACCAAGGAATTTATATTTCGTATATTGTGGTATTAAGTTATCATTAATTGTTAGTTTCACCTCTTTTTGAGGTCTGTTGGTAAAAACCATTGCAGCAGACTTTTGTGTTGAAATATTCATACTCCAAGTTTTACACCACCGTTCAGTTTCAATGATGGCTTTTTGTATTTTCTTTTGCAAAAACTCAAAATTTCTGCCGTGGCACCACACGGCATGCATTGACATTTTAACGGATTTCTCCATTTCAGCATAATATTAAATAAAATTGGGCTGATAACACTGCCTTGAGGCGTTCCGTTTTGTAAAAAATATACTGGAAAGAGAACTTACTATCAATTTTAACCTTACATTATCGATTGTGTAAAAATGTATTTATCCATCGCCCTGGTGACATTAAATTTGTATACTATTCATTTTCTCCATAGAAGGTCATACGCCTTTTCGAGATCGATGAAAACAACTATAGTATATTCTTTATTAGCTAATCCTTTCTGTACATCTGTTTCTAATCTATAGTAGTCTATTGATCTATTGTACTTCTGTTTTTTTCTAAAACCAGACTGTAATGGTGACATGATATCGTTTCGTTCCATGAACCATACCAGTCTATTTTTTACCCATTCTCTCCATAAGTTTAGAGAATGTGGGAGTCAACGAGATGGGACGATATGACGAAGGATTTAGTCGGATCTTTGCCAGGTTTAAGTATAGGGATTTGAATGACATGATACCATTCTGCAGGGAAAATTGAGGAGTTCCAAATATCATTAAACAACAGTAATAATAATTTTAAGTGCATTTCTGGTAACTGTTGTACCCAGTGGCGGATCCAGGGGCCGGGGCCCGGGCCCTCCCTAGAAAAAAACAGGTAAAAACACCCTTTTGAAAAAAAGAAGTTGGGCCCCTCCTGGCGCTCAAGGGGTGGTGGAAAAAAATAACCCTTCCCGTAGGGAAAAATTTTTCGGGTGTCAAAAAAAAATTGTGCTCACTACCCTGGCGCCCAAGGGGGGGTGGCGGTGGAAAAAATTACCCTTCCCGGTGGGAAAAAAATTTTCGGGTGCCAATTTTTTTGTTGTTGCTCACTACCCCACTGAGCGAAAAATCGACCGGCACGATTTTCAAATTTTCGCACGAAGTGGGCCCCTTTTTAGGCCCCCTCCCTTGCCGCCGGCTGGATCCGCCCCTGGTTGTACCATTATATAGCTTTAATGCCATCTCTACCAGCTGATGAATTTTCATTTCTTTTAATGCCAATGTTAACTCTGTTTGGGTGAATTCCTCATTAGGGGATTTTCTGAAAAGTAGCCGTCTTCAATCCAATTCTTGATTGCTTTTTCGAATGTACATCTTCTGTCTATCTCGTCTTTATCTATTCGACAATCTATCGATTTAAAAGCCGCAGCAATTACATCGGCTTTTTGTTGTGTGTCTTGGATTGGTTTTTTGTCTTCAGTAAGTAAATTTGAAAATATGTATTTTGTTAAATTACTTCTCTCTATCCCTTTAACCATATCCCAGACTTTGCCAAGGTTTGTCAGTCTGTTTAGGGACTGACAATATTTTAGCCAATAGGCTTTTTTTGTTCGTCTTTTTACCATTTGGGCGTAAGCTTTCTTTTTGAGATAAAAGTCTAAATCCTCCTTCTGAAAGTGTCTGCTTAATCTATTTCTATATTTATTTCGTTCGTTAATTGCTTCTTGATATTCATGTGTCCACCATGGGACCGGGTTTTTGGTTTTTCGACCTGTTCCGGCTCTGTGGAAAGTTTTTTCTGCCACTTCATTAATAATTTGCAAAATCAAATTGTATTTATCTCGTACGTTCAAATCCTTTGAATTTTTTTGACAAGGATTACACAAATTTATAACAGTAATTACCATTTCTAAAGAAAATATATCAATTCTTTGATATTCCTTATTTGGTGGACAAGTCATTTCTTGAAAAGTGATTGACTTGTGTCCATTACCTCTATTATTTATAATTGGAATTGATGGGGATTTCAAAAATATTAAAAATCTGTAAACCACGATTCCTGCACACAATTCATGCTACGCTAAATGACGCGAAAACCTTCAACATCCGAAAGTCGACAAACCCCCTATCCCCCAAACAAAACACAATTTTAAAGCCCCCCATCACCCCACTCCGGGCAGTAACTAGGCTCATGATCCGGTCCAACCCCGCTATATAATTTGTAGGTCCATAAGTCATACTAAAAGCTACTTTCTACAAAAACATTATTGTCATATAAACAATTACTAGTTTCTGAAATAGCAAACTCAGTCCTAAAATAACTATATGGATGGGCCTGCTTGGTCTACTTAATGTCTCAGTGACGTAGCCTGGATAAGCTCAGTCGGGGGCAGGGTGGAGGGGCAAGATTTTCCACAAGGAGGAAAATTACGATATATAGGATTATATGTGTGTTATGTTTCACTTTTTTCGTCACCACAGGAGTGGGGGTGTCTCTATATAGTATTATTAAAGATAAAAGGTAAAATATACTTAAAAAAGAAACAAATATTCGGGGCAATGTATCGCCCCGCAGCTTCTAAAGCCGTGGGGTGTCCCCATCCAATATTTCCTTTGTTATTAGCTTTTTGTTTATTGCTTATTTATTTTTTATGAATAGCGACCCTCATTCGGTATTATGAATAGCGACCCTCATTCCGTATTATGAATAGCGACCCTCATTCCGTATTATGAATATCGACCCTTATTCTGTATTATGAATAGCGACCCTCATTTCTTATTATGAATAGCGACCCTCATTCCGTATTATGAATACCAACTCTCTCCTCGTATTATGAATAGCAGAGCGACCCTCATTTCGTATTATGAATAGCGACCCTCTTCTCGTATTATGAATAGTGACCCTCTTCTCCTATTATGAATAGCGAC